>OX016543.1:3377508-3826014 GCA_943590905.1 Sphaerophoria taeniata
TTTTGGTGATTTTCTACTGAAAAATTGTCTCAGATTTTGTTGATTTTCTACTGAAAATTTCTCTGAAATTTTGTTGAGTTTTTACTGAAAACTTCTGTGAAATTTTGTTGATTTTTTACTGAAAAATTGTCTGAGATTTTGTTGATTTTCTACTGAAAATTTCTCTGAAATTTTTTTGATTTTTTACTGAAAAATTCTCTGAAATTTTGTTGATTTTTTACTGAAAATTTCTCTGAAATTTTGTTGATTTTTTACTGAAAAATTCTTTGAAATTTTGCTGAAAATTTCTCTGAAATTTTGTTGATTTTTTACTGAAAAATTCTCTGAAATTTTGTTGGTTTTCTACTGAAAATTTCCGTGAAATTTTGTTGATTTTTTACTGAAAAATTCTTTGAAATTTTGCTGAAAATTTCTCTGAAATTTTGTTGAGTTTTTACTGAAAACTTCTGTCAAATTTTTTTGATTTTTTACTGAAAAATTCTCTGAAATTTTGTTGATTTTCTACTGAAAATTTCTCTGAAATTTTGTTGAGTTTTTACTGAAAACTTCTGTGAAATTTTGTTGATTTTTTACTGAAAAATTCTCTGAAATTTTGTTGATTTTCTACTGAAAATTTCTCTGACATTTTGTTGATTTTCTACTGAAAATTTCTGTGAAATTTTGTTGATTTTTTGCTGAAAAATTCTTTGAAATTTTGCTGAAAATTTCTCTGAAATTTTGTTGATTTTTTACTGAAAAATTCTGTGAAATTTTGTTGATTTTCTACTGAAAATTTCTCTGAAATTTTGTTGAGTTTTTACTGAAAACTTCCGTGAAATTTTGTTGATTTTTTTCTGAAAAATTGTCTGAGATTTTGTTGATTTTCTACTGAAAATTTCTCTGAATTTTTTTTTGATATTTTACTGAAAAAATCTCTGAAATTTTTTTGATTTTTTACTGAAAAATTCTCTGAAATTTTGTTGATTTTTTACTGAAAATTTCTCTGAAATTTTGTTGATTTTTTACTGAAAAATTCTTTGAAATTTTGCTGAAAATTTCTCTGAAATTTTGTTGATTTTTTACTGAAAAATTCTCTGAAATTTTGTTGGTTTTCTACTGAAAATTTCTGTGAAATTTTGTTGATTTTTTACTGAAAAATTCTTTGAAATTTTGCTGAAAATTTCTCTGAAATTTTGTATATTTTTTACTGAAAAATTCTTTGAAATTTTGATGAAAATTTCTCTGAAATTTTGTTGATTTTTTACTGAAAAATTCTCTGAAATTTTGTTCATTTTCTACTGAAAATTTCTCTGAAATTTTGTTGAGTTTTTACTGAAAACTTCTGTGAAATTTTGTTGATTTTTTACTGAAAAATTCTCTGAAATTTTGTTGATTTTCTACTGAAAATTTCTCTGACATTTTGTTGATTTTCTACTGAAAATTTCGCTGAAATTTTGTTGATTTTCTACTGAAAATTTCTCTGAAATTTTGTTGATTTTCTACTGAAAATTTCTCTGAAATTTTGTTGATTTTCTACTGAAAATTTCTCTGAAATTTTGTTGATTTTTTACTGAAAAATTCTTTGAAATTTTGCTGAAAATTTCTCTGAAATTTTGTTGATTTTTAACTGAAAAATTCTCTGAAATTTTGTTGATTTTCTACTGAAAATTTCTCTGAAATTTTGTTGATTTTCTACTGAAAATTTCTGTGAAATTTTGTTGATTTTCTACTGAAAATTTCTCTGAAATTTTGTTGATTTTCTACTGAAAATTTCTGTGAAATTTTGCTGATTTTTTACTGAAAAATTCTTTGAAATTTTGCTGAAAATTTCTCTGAATTTTTGTTGATTTTTAACTGAAAAATTCTCTGAAATTTTGTTGATTTTTAACTGAAATTTTGTTGATTTTCCACTGAAAATTTCTCTTAAATTTTATTCATTTTCTACTGAAAATTTCTCTGAAATTTTGTTGATTTTCCACTGAAAATTTCTCTGAAATTTTGTTGATTTTCTACTGAAAATTTCTCTCAAATTTTGTTGATTTTCTACTGAAAATTTCTCTGAAATTTTGTTGATATTTCACTGAAAAATTCTCTGAGATTTTGTTACCGAGTTATGAACAAAAAACCCATCGAAGGATTTTTTTTCGATTTCTGCCTTCAGGAAATTTCGCGCGAAAGAATATCTTCGGATGCAAATATCTCGGCAACCAGGGCTCGGATTTGAGTTTGGCTTTCGGTATTAGGTTCAGGATGATGAGAACTTATTGTAAAAGCAAAAGACAAAGTTTTAAACTGATTTTTGTTTTCATTTTATTTTCATCTCTTATCTGTCTTTAAAGAACTATGAATAATGCTTTTATTTTGAATCGTAATTTTTCTTTTATTTGAAATAACTTGATTTATTAGCATTTTTTCAACTGTTTTATCGGATTCCCTTTTTATTTTTTCGAGCTCAAAAATATTTACCTTATGTTTTAGTTTTATGTAATCAATTGTCTGTCTTCTATGTTTGGTTTGCTCTTCTTTTTTGTTAAATATTATTGTTAAGCAATTCAAACACTATTACAATACTCGCTATGTATTTATCTTATCTTACTTGTTCTAAGAATTTCAAAGTTAAATGATTTTTACTAACAGAATGATAAATTTTAAAATTTTCATGTTTAGCTGCGTTAATTGTTTTTTTAATTTTATTTCATTGTTTTAGTGTTTTTCTGATTTTTAATGTTGAGATGTTTGCTTATTAATCTTTAATACAGAAGCAATTTTATTTGAATACATTCATCATTTGTTTATGATTTTATTTAAATTAATTTTAAATAGGCACTAGATATCCTCTTTTACTTGAATACATATTTTACTTATTTTATATACAAACGTCATATAATGTTGTTAAAAGTTTTCAATTTGAATAAAGTGGTGTAGAAAATCTGTTGGGTTTGTGGTTTTATAAGGATTTTCAACAGTGTCTTACTAAATAAGATAAAAACAAGTATGTAACACTGGTGCAAAAAGACAAGATGTGTTAGGAATTTAATTCATCCTTTGACAGGTAGTCTGTTGTATTTTTGTTTATTTTTGACGATAGTGTTTCTTTTAATTTAAAAAGTTATCATTAGTGTCCGACCGAAGAAGAAGAAGAATTTCTCTGAAATTTTTTTGATTTTTTACTGAAAAATTCTCTGAAATTTTGTTGATTTTCTACTGAAAATTTCTCTGACATTTTGGTGATTTTCTACTGAAAATTTCTGTGAAATTTTTTTGATTTTTTACTGAAAAATTCTTTGAAATTTTGCTGAAAATTTCTCTGAAATTTTGTTGATTTTTTACTGAAAAATTCTCTGAAATTTTGTTGATTTTCTACTGAAAATTTCTCTGAAATTTTTTTGATTTTTTACTGAAAACTTCTGTGAAATTTTGTTGATTTTTTACTGAAAAATTGTCTGTGATTTTGTTGATTTTCTACTGAAAATTTCTCTGAATTTTTTTGATTTTTTACTGAAAAATTCTCTGAAATTTTGTTGAATTTTTACTGAAAATTTCTCTGAAATTTTATTGATTTTTTACTGAAAAATTCTTTGAAATTTTGCTGAAAATTTCCCTGAAATTTTGTTGATTTTTTACTGAAAAATTCTCTGAAATTTTGTTGATTTTCTACTGAAAATTTCTCTGAAATTTTTTTGATTTTTTACTGAAAAATTCTGTGAAATTTTGTTGATTTTCTACTGAAAATTTTTCTGAAATTTTGTTGATTTTTTACTGAAAAATTCTCTGAAATTTTGTTGATTTTTTACTGAAAATTTCTCTGCAATTTTTTTGATTTTTCACTGAAAACTTTTGTGAAATTTTGTTGATTTTTTACTGAAAAATTGTCTGAGATTTTATTGATTTTCTATTGAAAATTTCTTTGAAATTTTGTTGATTTTTTACTGAAAAATTCTCTGAAATTTTGTTGATTTTTTACTGAAAATTTCTCTGCAATTTTTTTGATTTTTCACTGAAAACTTCTGTGAAATTTTGTTGATTTTCTACTGAAAATTTCTGTGAAATTTTGTTGATTTTTTACTTAAAAATTCTTTGAAATTTTGCTGAAAATTTCTCTGAAATTTTGTTGATTTTTTACTGAAAAATTCTGTGAAATTTTGTTGATTTTCAACTGAAAATTTCTCTGAAATTTTGTTGAGTTTTTACTGAAAACTTCTGTGAAATTTTGTTGATTTTTTACTGAAAAATTGTCTGTGATTTTGTTGATTTTCTACTGAAAATTTCTCTGAAATTTTTTTGATTTTTTACTGAAAAATTCTCTGAAATTTTGTTGATTTTTTACTGAAAATTTCTCTGAAATTTTGTTGATTTTTTACTGAAAAATTCTTTGAAATTTTGCTGAAAATTCCTCTGAAATTTTGTTGATTTTTTACTGAAAAATTCTCTGAAATTTTGTTGATTTTCTACTGTAAATTTTTCTGAATTTTTTTGATTTTTTACTGAAAAATTCTCTGAAATTTTGTTGATTTTTTACTGAAAATTTCTCTGAAATTTTGTTGATTTTCTACTGAAAATTTCTCTGACATTTTGTTGATTTTCTAGTGAAAATTTCTGTGAAATTTTGTTGATTTTTTACTGAAAAATTCTTTGAAATTTTGCTGAAAATTTCTCTGAAATTTTGTTGATTTTTTACTGAAAAATTCTGTGAAATTTTGTTGATTTTCTACTGAAAATTTCTCTGAAATTTTGTTGAGTTTTTACTGAAAACTTCTGTGAAATTTTGTTGATTTTTTACTTAAAAATTGTCTGAGATTTTGTTGATTTTCTACTGAAAATTTCTCTGAAATTTTTTTGATTTTTTACTGAAAAATTCTCTGAAATTTTGTTGATTTTTTACTGAAAATTTCTCTGAAATTTTTTTGATTTTTTACTGAAAAATTCTCTGAAATTTTGTTGATTTTCTACTGAAAATTTCTCTGACATTTTGGTGATTTTCTACTGAAAAATTGTCTCAGATTTTGTTGATTTTCTACTGAAAATTTCTCTGAAATTTTGTTGAGTTTTTACTGAAAACTTCTGTGAAATTTTGTTGATTTTTTACTGAAAAATTGTCTGAGACTTTGTTGATTTTCTACTGAAAATTTCTCAGAATTTTTTTTGATTTTTTACTGAAAAATTCTCTGAAATTTTGTTGATTTTTTACTGAAAATTTCTCTGAAATTTTGTTGATTTTTTACTGAAAAATTCTTTGAAATTTTGCTGAAAATTTCTCTGAAATTTTGTTGATTTTTTACTGAAAAATTCTCTGAAATTTTGTTGGTTTTCTACTGAAAATTTCCGTGAAATTTTGTTGATTTTTTACTGAAAAATTCTTTGAAATTTTGCTGAAAATTTCTCTGAAATTTTGTTGAGTTTTTACTGAAAACTTCTGTGAATTTTTTTTGATTTTTTACTGAAAAATTCTCTGAAATTTTGTTGATTTTCTACTGAAAATTTCTCTGAAATTTTGTTGAGTTTTTACTGAAAACTTCTGTGAAATTTTGTTGATTTTTTACTGAAAAATTCTCTGAAATTTTGTTGATTTTCTACTGAAAATTTCTCTGACATTTTGTTGATTTTCTACTGAAAATTTCTGTGAAATTTTGTTGATTTTTTACTGAAAAATTCTTTGAAATTTTGCTGAAAATTTCTCTGAAATTTTGTTGATTTTTTACTGAAAAATTCTGTGAAATTTTGTTGATTTTCTACTGAAAATTTCTCTGAAATTTTGTTGAGTTTTTACTGAAAACTTCCGTGAAATTTTGTTGATTTTTTACTGAAAAATTGTCTGAGATTTTGTTGATTTTCTACTGAAAATTTCTCTGAATTTTTTTTTGTTATTTTACTGAAAAAATCTCTGAAATTTTTTTGATTTTTTACTGAAAAATTCTCTGAAATTTTGTTGATTTTTTACTGAAAATTTCTCTGAAATTTTGTTGATTTTTTACTGAAAAATTCTCTGAAATTTTGCTGAAAATTTCTCTGAAATTTTGTTGATTTTTTACTGAAAAATTCTCTGAAATTTTGTTGGTTTTCTACTGAAAATTTCTGTGAAATTTTGTTGATTTTTTACTGAAAAATTCTTTGAAATTTTACTGAAAATTTCTCTGAAATTTTGTTGATTTTTTACTGAAAAATTCTTTGAAATTTTGCTGAAAATTTCTCTGAAATTTTGTTGATTTTTTACTGAAAAATTCTCTGAAATTTTGTTGATTTTCTACTGAAAATTTCTCTGAAATTTTGTTGAGTTTTTACTGAAAACTTCTGTGAAATTTTGTTGATTTTTTACTGAAAAATTCTCTGAAATTTTGTTGATTTTCTACTGAAAATTTCTCTGACATTTTGTTGATTTTCTACTGAAAATTTCTGTGAAATTTTGTTGATTTTTTACTGAAAAATTCTTTGAAATTTTGCTGAAAATTTCTCTGAAATTTTGTTGATTTTTAACTGAAAAATTCTCTGAAATTTTGTTGATTTTTTACTGAAAATTTCTCTGAAATTTTGTTGATTTTCTACTGAAAATTTCTATGAAATTTTGTTGATTTTCTACTGAAAATTTCTCTGAAATTTTGTTGATTTTCTACTGAAAATTTCTGTGAAATTTTGTTAATTTTTTACTGAAAAATTCTTTGAAATTTTGCTGAAAATTTCTCTGAAATTTTGTTGATTTTTAACTGAAAAATTCTCTGAAATTTTGTTGATTTTTAACTGAAATTTTGTTGATTTTCCACTGAAAATTTCTCTTAAATTTTATTCATTTTCTACTGAAAATTTCTCTGAAATTTTGTTGATTTTCCACTGAAAATTTCTCTGAAATTTTGTTGATTTTCTACTGAAAATTTCTCTCAAATTTTGTTGATTTTCTACTGAAAATTTCTCTGAAATTTTGTTGATATTTCACTGAAAAATTCTCTGAGATGATGAACAAAAAACCCATCGAAGGAATTTTTTTTCGATTTCTGCCTTCAGGAAATTTCGCGCGAAAGAATATCTTCGGATGCAAATATCTCGGCAACCAGGGCTCGGATTTGAGTTTGGCTTTCGGTATTAGGTTCAGGATGATGAGAACTTATTGTAAAAGCAAAAGACAAAGTTTTAAACTGATTTTTGTTTTCATTTTATTTTCATCTCTTATCTGTCTTTAAAGAACTATGAATAATGCTTTTATTTTGAATCGTAATTTTTCTTTTATTTGAAATAACTTGATTTATTAGCATTTTTTCAACTGTTTTATCGGATTCCCTTTTTATTTTTTCGAGCTCAAAAAATATTTACCTTATGTTTTAGTTTTATGTAATCAATTGTCTGTCTTCTATGTTTGGTTTGCTCTTCTTTTTTGTTAAATATTATTGTTAAGCAATTCAAACACTATTACAATACTCGCTATGTATTTATCTTATCTTACTTGTTCTAAGAATTTCAAAGTTAAATGATTTTTACTAACAGAATGATAAATTTTAAAATTTTCATGTTTAGCTGCGTTAATTGTTTTTTTAATTTTATTTCATTGTTTTAGTGTTTTTCTGATTTTTAATGTTGAGATGTTTGCTTATTAATCTTTAATACAGAAGCAATTTTATTTGAATACATTCATCATTTGTTTATGATTTTATTTAAATTAATTTTAAATAGGCACTAGATATCCTCTTTTACTTGAATACATATTTTACTTATTTTATATACAAACGTCATATAATGTTGTTAAAAGTTTTCAATTTGAATAAAGTGGTGTAGAAAATCTGTTGGGTTTGTGGTTTTATAAGGATTTTCAACAGTGTCTTACTAAATAAGATAAAAACAAGTGGGTAACACTGGTGCAAAAAGACAAGATGTGTTAGAAATTTAATTCATCCTTTGACAGGTAGTTTGTTGTATTTTTGTTTATTTTTGACGATAGTGTTTCTTTTAATTTAAAAAGTTATCATTAGTGTCCGACCGAAGAAGGTCGATTTTTCGCGCGAAGCCGAAGGTTTAATAAAGCGAATAATTCTCATTTCATGCGAATAAAATAAGAGTAACGGGTGTTTTTTTTCGAGGTATAGAACTTTAAGTTGGCATTACTTTTCAAGATGGCGACCGATTTAACAGCTGTCAAGTGATTTATACTCACTTTGGTTTGGCAATTCATCGTGAAAAGACTGACGCCTGAGCAACGCTTGCAAATTATGCAATTTTATTTCGAAAATAATGGTTCTGTGCGGATTACGTATCGCGCACTACGTCCAATTTATCGTTGACAAAAATCGCTCATCAGAGCAGTTAACTCGATTAACCATGGAACGTTTCGCACCACGTTTACTCAAATATATATCTCGCATCCCGAGGGATGCCGCCGTACGGTGCGTACATTGAGCTTAGCTTAGCATTGAGGACGACCCGAATGAGTCAATCCGCCATCGAGCACAGGAATTGGATCTGTGTCCATCCATTTTCTGGGAGATTTTGCGGAAGGATCTTGGTTTACCAAATCCAACTCGTGCAAGAATTGAAGCCAAACGATCATCAGACAAGACGTAGATTCGCCCAAAACGAGATGGCCGTTGTTGCCGATTTTCATAAGCGGATTTTGTTTAGCGATGAAGCGCACTTCTGGTTGAATGGCTACGTCAACAAACAGAACTGCCAGATTTGGAGTGAAGCTAATCCTCAAGTGTATGTCGAAACACCGTTACATCCAGAAACTGACTGTTTGGTGCGCTGGTGGAATCATTGGTCCGTACTTCTTCAAAAACGATGATGGCCACAACGTTGCATTCAATGGTGATCGGTATAGAGCCATGATAACTAACTTTTTCATTCCTGAATTGAACAATCAGGATGTCCAGGAGCTGTGGTTCCAACAAGACGGCGGCGCAACATGTCACACAGCTCGTGCCACAATCGATTTATTGAAAGACACGTTTGGTGACCGCCTAATTTGACGTTTTGGACCTGTGAATTGGCGTCCAAGATCTTGAAATTCAACACCGCCAGACTATTTTCTGTGGAGTTATGTAAAGTCATTGGTCTATGCGGGTAAGCCACAAACGCTTGACCATTTGGACGTCCAGATTGGACTACATCCGAGCTAGCCGTGGCAGTCATATGCCAGAAGTCATATTTCAAATGAAATGCCATAAGATTATCTTTCGATTAAATCAAAAAATCATGTCAATGGAATATTCCATCGTTGTTTTATTGCAATTTGAAGTTCTATACCTCTTAAAAAAAAAAAACACCCTTTACAAACGATGTGACATGTGTGACAAAATGTGTCTGGCAATTTAAAGAATTCAAAAATGGACATTTTTTCCGCGCCTACTACGATATGCTCGATGTTAAGAAACAAATTCTTCGGTTTGGCAGAATGTTGTTTTTGTTTTTTTGTCCGAATTCGACCGAAGCCTAAGTTTCGGTCAGACACTAGTTATCATCACTTTTTTAAGTTTTGTAATATTTTCTTCTTTTGTCGAAAATATGTCGAAATCAAGCTCTGGAGCTGACTGATTTCACGTTGCTTGGGCAGATGTTGGGGCCCAATATGGAGTTCTACATTCGCGTAGTACGGCTAAGATATGATTCTCTATACTTGAGAGTACGTTCGAAGTTGGGCACGAGGGTAAACGGATGGGAATTCCTAGAAGCGCGAGTATTACTGGTGAATTACTTGAGGGGAGGCTATTTCTCTAGAGCACTTATCGTAGAAGTAACGATTGAATAGAGTGAGACATGAAATGTTACGACGGTGATCAAACAAATGGAATGACGCAGTGATGTCTCTATCACCGATCATTCGTAGAGCTCTTCTTTGAATACCATCCAAGAGGCCTAGAGATGAGAGTTGTACTCAAGCTTTGGACGGATATAAGTCTTATAGATGGTAGCCAGATCAGACGGGGAGAATAATTCCTTGCATCGTCTTATCGCATATGTGCTCGTTCCACAAAAGGTGGTCAGTGATATGCACATACCGAGAACGTCGAGATGTTCGGTTTCATTGATGCAATTTTTTTGGAATTGGCTGGACAAATGCTGTTTTCCAATTGCTCGGAACGAGCCCAGAAGAATGAGATGGATGGAAACGCTATCACAAGGGTTTTGCCAGCGTGGAAGAACACCTCTTCAGAATAATAGCGGGCATACCATCCAGACCAGCGGATTAATGTATGTTGAGATCTTATGGAAAACGCATTAAAGGATTTATCTTCTTGGGCAACTTAGAACAGTCTCGGGGTCAACCCCACCAAAACAGAGCTAGTTTTGTTCACGAAAAAAACGTAAACTGGAGGGCTTCAACCAACCTAAATAAACACCTGCTCTGTGACTGTCCGAACCTCCAAACTAACCGACTCCGTCATTTCGGGAACAGGATTGTTGGGGAACTGGATGATCTAGCACAGGTCTCAATG
Organism: Sphaerophoria taeniata; assembly: GCA_943590905.1. Taxonomy (NCBI): domain Eukaryota; kingdom Metazoa; phylum Arthropoda; class Insecta; order Diptera; family Syrphidae; genus Sphaerophoria; species Sphaerophoria taeniata. The sequence goes on from OX016543.1 coordinate 3,387,900, forward strand.
GCAAATATGAGGAAATTTATAGATAGCACTGGCTGGTTCGTTAACGAGCAACGGCAATTTTGAAGAGCATCGATGCTACCTTTTATTTTTATAGGAGATCACAATGGACCTGTAGGCCCCGTGTATGCAACGGTTTCACGCTGTGCACACCCCTTATCACCTAAGCTAACCAAAGCTATGTTGAGATCTTTTAGGACTCTCGCCACAGCACGAGTGCAAAAGAAGATTTGTGCCATGGAATCATTGACGTGCTCATGAACTGTAGGAGTCATGACACTCTCTGGCAGCGAAGAGTTGGAGGCGAACTGCCTAGCAAAAAGGTTTTAGGACTCTCACCACAGCACGAGTGCAAAAGAAGATTTGTGCCATGGAATCATTGACGCGCTCATGAACTGTAGGAGTCATGACACTCTCTGGCAGCGAAGAGTTGGAGGCGAACTGCCTAGCAAAAAGGTTTTAGGACTCTCGCCACAGCACGTGTGCGAAAGAAGATTTGTCCCATGGAATCATTGACGCGCTCATGAACTGTAGGAGTCATGACACCCTCTGGCAGCGAAGAGTTGGAGGCGAATTGCCTAGCAAAAAGGTTTTAGGACTCTCGCCACAGCACAAGTGCGGAAGAAGATTTGTCCCATGGAATCATTGACGCGTTCAAGAGCTGTAGGAGTCATGACACTCTCTGGCAGCGACAAGTTGGCGAAGTTTATCAGCGTTTCCCATGATCTTAAAAAGAAGGGACGTTACTGCAATCGGACGATAATTGGAGGGGAAATTAAATGTTTTGTGATTCAAGAGTTCAATTCATATATTTTCGCTTTATCTGTTTATATGTATTGGTAATCAAGGACTTTGTTTTCCGAGTATGTTACGAATAATACTTTCACTATAATTATTTAACATTTTTCATAAAAATAAATTAATTGAATTTTTCTTAATTTTTTTTTATTTATATTTTAAAATTTAAATTTATTAAAAATCTGTTTTTTTTAATTTTTCTCCATTAACTTTAAAAGAACCTCAACTTATTTCAACTATTTTATCTACAGGTATATGTCCACAAATACATCTAGAAATCTATTATCGTTTAGTTTTTATGAATTTCTTGGTATATACAAAACGCAGTTACTTTTTAAGTGAATATTGATGCGATTTAGATGACTTTTTAAAGTTTTACTTCAACTTGTGTTTTTTTGTTTTTTTTATAATTTAAAATACAATTATTATTACTTTTCAATATGACTAAATAAATTATATAATTAAATAATTGTTAAGACAAACTTTGATATTTTCATTTCATCAAGGCTCATAACTTCTATTTTTGTTGTTGCTACAGAAGTGCGTTTTTGCGCTGACGATAGTTGACTATAGTTAAGTATTGTTGACTATTTGACGTTTTTGCACACCAATACGTTACGTTACGATTCGTAACCACAGTTGTTTTTGCTGTCAGTATTAATGTGGAGGTGAAATCATGGAGCTGGCAATTTAGAAAGGAAACATGTTTCCGAGTACATATTCTCCAGTAAGTGAACGTGCTGACCTACACCTTCTAGCGGTGCCTCTGAGAGGTTCTTGTCAATTTATTGGCATGAACCTGCGGACGTAGGCAGCTTTAGTCTAATGGAATTAACGGATTGAAGGAGGACGTATGATGAAGATCAATGCAATCCTAAACAGATACGATATCCAAGGAGGAAATCACGATTAACGAGTACCGACTGTGGATAAACGTTAAGGAAATTAGACAAACTGTTGGGTGTGTCCCTTGATTGGCTGGTTCATCCCTTCGATCAATGTGGATATACCTGACAGAGGGTGAGCGGTGTCCCTCATCCGCCAGCTGGAGAAGCTGCGAAAAGCTAATAAAAGCATAATCTTATAAAGTATAACGTAGGAGTAAACAAAAGTGATACCCTCACCCAGGCAGTTGGGTACCGCGAGTAGTGGGATGGACCTTCGCGGGGGTTGTGGTTATCTGAGTTTATCCCCAGCTGCTATTCGCAAATCATGGTTAACGGCTCTTCTTTCGGTACTGAAAGTTGAGTGCAGTTTCCGTGACCGGTTGGGTGCGGTTTTCCGTGGTGTTACGTGAGTAGTTAGTCTAGAATCAAACCAAGATGAACAAGAGCTGGCACTTATTCAATTGGTACTGGTGTGAATCTAGATACGGGGTACCCGCTTCCTTCTTTTTAGAAAGTTGGGGTGTGCTTTTGTATTCTGGTGGATCATCAGGAAGAGGTGTACAGTTCCTCCCCGGTTGGAACGCCTGATTATATTGCTCCAGAACTGCTTGAGACAATTTCCACCTGCAGATTGACCAAATCCTAGCGAGTTTTAGACATTGAAGCTAAAAGCAACTAACAGTTCAGCTGTGACTTCTGGTCTACTATGGGTATCATAGGCCATGAAGTCACACCATTCTACGAGGACAATGTCCACGAAACATACTCGAAATTCTCAGTCACTGCGAGGAGATTCACACCAAGGAAATTATCGCATTTCCAAATGATTTAAAAGTCAGTGCCAATCTCATTTTCTCCCTGGTCACAAACCCTTCCAATCGAATTGACTATACTGCGGAGTACCTACTCCAGGAGGCCATCCAGGAGGCCACCCTGGACAAACGATTTTTCGTGGAAGAACCTCCCATTTCCGGGCTACAGTTTCATCCACATGGACGCAGGCTCAGACGGACATTGTCGAATTTGAAAAGAACAAGAAGCATCGGCAAGCGACCTACGAGAAGAAGTTGAACGTGTTCGTCCGGAGAAGGATACCAAGTCGCGTTTGACTATGGAACTGAGGGATGTCCCCACGGAGCTAAATGAAAGCATTTGTTCATCGCGAAGTAGTCAGGAGGTCAAGATAGCCGCTGACAAGAATATTAACGAAATGAAAAGTCTACTCAATCGAGAGATCGAAGCCAACAACAATCTCCGTTCGGAGAATGCACGCATGCAGAAGGAGAGTGCGGAGTAGAAGAAAGCCGCCTCGGATCTTAATCAAGTAGTCGAGAAACTGGAGATTTTGCAAGTCGCCGAGTTTAGTCGCAGTTTGAACAAAGCTCGGAGTGATTCTGAGAGCAAATCTCCTCACCATACGAAATAGCTGACGACAGTCACACGGAACTCCATACTATCGAAGAGCAACTGCGCGCCAACTTGCAGGCCGCCAAAGATGGCGAAGACAGTCGGATAATTTACAAAAAGTAGTCGAAAACCTCGAGGACATGGTCGAGAAGTTCAGTGAACAACCGAAGAGCGTCGCTCGTCGGCGATATGCTCGAGAAGCAGAACGAGAAATTGGAGGATAAGTTGGCCGCTGCCCATGAGCAGATGATTGTCCAAAGTCAGTCGACACGAACGGCAAACTTAAATCTGTCGAAGGTGGAGAAGCAACTGAAAGATGTTCTGCATGAGAAGAAATTGAAGGAGCTGACTGAGGAGAAGATTGAGAAGATCACCGGAGAGAAGGACAATTCGGAGGGGAAACTCAATGACGCTCAATGGCTTACTTGGGACAGCTTGAAGAGTTCTTTATGGAGGGCGGTCTTCAGTTCGTATATTCCATTTGAATTTCTTCAACTATAGTCAACTATCGTGTGCGCAAAAACGCACTTCAGAAACAACAAGTTCGTGTAATTCGTTGAAAGATCATACACCTATCTATTGGGGAGAATTGGTTTTATTGTGTTATTCCAGGCTTTAAAAGACCGAAACAGCACATCTCACAAGCCCAAATGTGTATTTTTTTTATTAATTTTCTAACTTCTTGATATGATATGGCATTTTATCTACTTTTACTTTTTGATATTTGTTTTCATTTTTAAACAAAAAATAACAAAAATGTCTTACTAAGATAACAACAATAATACGTCTATTATGTTGTTATGTTGGCAAACAAATATGAGCACAAACGATTGGGACCTTTGCGATAATTATGTGCTCATTATGTGCTCAGTGTCAGGTTTATGATCATCGCATCAGAAATGATATGGCCCGGCAAAAATCCTTATTCAAACCCTCCAAGTGGGTGCCGGGTGGGCAATGATCACCACAGTAGTCCAGTGCATTTTTGGCAGGATGGTGATTAGCTAAAGTTGAGTTGGGTCGCCGAATTGTTGTAACTCCTCAAAAGTGCAACGTTCGGAAACCCAGTTGAGCGTACTTTGTACGAAAACCGTGCCGAAGAATGAAAGGCTGGGGGGTAAACCAGCCACTAACGAGCTCTTTCGGATGCTGTGGCAAGGTCCGTCATATTTCTGCCTTGCCCCGGCAAGCGGCTCTGCCGGGACTGACCGTCTTTCCGCATTACTTGTGGGAATAAAATGAAAAACAAATCAAACAGAAAAATCGTCAAACAAATAAATCGCGCCAGGGCTGGTATTGTGGTCACATCTCCTGAAAAGGCTGTCGAGTCAACTCAGGGTTGTGAACGGGTTGTCAAGCCTGTGGTTGCCACTAGTAGCGGGAGTCTTTCTCCCTCTACTAGCCGCAACATTTACATGAAGGAACTACCTGTCAGTGGAACAGCTGTGACGCTCAGCTGTCCCAAGGGCGGTAATTCCACACCCCACCCAATCCCCGCTCCTGCTAGGACGTCGCAAGCGACCCCAAGAAGGGACACCCCATCCGGATAGGCAAAATCAACGACATGTGGAAATGACTCGAAGGGTGAGGGCGCACCCCGATTGGTGCTGTGATTGGACACAGCTCTGGGTCGGCCAGAAAGAGGTCCATGAGAGCCAAAAGGCAGAAAGTGCATTCCAGCAGCACAACAGCCTTCAATAAAGATCTTTCCTTTAGCGATGCGCTCAAATTCAAGATCATAGCCGCGGTCATGTGGATGGTAACATCTCTCATGATCAATGGGCAGACATCAAGGCTTATCTCGTTTTCAGATTTTTATCTGTCATCGAGGAGAATCCGGGGCCTCTCCCAGACACAGCCGATGCAGGATGGTACCATCAGAGATCTTTTGATCTATACAGGGCTGTTGTCATCAGCTTGCCAGAAGTCTGGCCGGGTGCCAAGCTCGAGGTTGTTACAAGGGAGAATATTCCTTGCCGACCAAGTGCACGTATAATGGTCCCGGTCCTACACAACTGCCCAGATATGATCATGAAATTGATTAAAACGAGTAATCCAAACCTGGTAGGTAATGATGGTCGAAGGAGCTATGCTCATAGAATTTCAGCAGTAAGGTTCTCAAACAAAAAGACAAAAAAACACGTATACGCCCGAGTGTACATTTTCATTGCATCCGAGGTAATATACGAAGTCTCTAGATATAAATCGCACATTATTATCGTAAAGGTCCCAATCGTTTGTGCTCATATTAATTTGCCAACTTAATAGACGTAACGTAACGTTTGTGTGTCAAAACACTCACAATCACATCTGCATTAAAATATATCCTTTGTAAGTACTTTTCACAACATTAACCGATTTCGCAAACATAAGCACTTGTTTACCTTTTTTTAAATGCAAAACAGCCCGATTCTCCCCATTTTCACTGAAACCTCACAAGTCATAAAAAATTGATTTGTGACTTTTTCGTATTCTCCCCCAAAGTCACAACTTGTGAGAGTCACAAAAACAATCGAAATTGTGATCTCCTTCAGACCAGGTCATAACTAAAGTTTCGTTGTGACTTTTCTTGTGAAATCGAATCACAACAATCCTCACAAGAAACAGTCACAAGGGCTTATGACTTTTGATTCCTCACAAGAAGGGGGAGAATCAGGCTGTTAGTATTCTCCAGAGAATAATTCGAGAAACACAAATGTTAATAAGAAAGAGCGTTAGACTTTGTAAATCGAATTGCATCGGATTTTTAAAAATTATGTACCACTCCAAACTTGTATAAAAGAAGTCGTTGAATCAATTGGAAAAAAGTGTCAAAAGGCAATAGAGTGGAACCAGCGACAGCTCTTGAAGAGCCAAGAGGTCTAAGTGGCTTACTCTCATCAACAATTCTCTGGGTGCGTGCTAAGAATTGAGGGGACCTACAATTTAACGCCGATTCCGAACGGCAAAGTTGAAAAGCACTTTTTGCATGGTAAAGATAAGGTTTGTTCGATGTGTGCTCTGGGCCGCTCTGATTTCGCACTGAGCTGTTCGATGTCACTCTTTTTTCGCCCCGATGCAATTCCACCGTTTGCGATGTGTATTCAGTGCTCTCTGAATCGCCCCAAGTTTTTTTCGGGGCGAGAATTTCGAAGCTGTTCGAATCAGCTAATTCTATACAACAAAGGAGAAAAACAGTTTTTTTCAGTTTTTTGACAGCTCCGTTCAGGGTAGTGATAAGCACCAGAGCGCCCCGGGGAGGGTAACATCGAACAAACCTATTGATACTCTTAGAAGTTTTGTCAGTTCTTCGCAAGAGGCAGTGCCCGTGAAAGATGAAATAAAAAAACTATGGATCACGAGTAGGACTCGAAGAACCCACGACGTTCTGCTAAGCAGCCAACGCATCTAACACGGACACTACAAAAAGGTCAAAAGGCACCAATCGAAGAAAAACGCACAATTCTTTAATAATGACGGCCTCCCTCTCCCATTGCCCTAATCCTACAACATAAATATTTCAAAGGCAATATTTTTAACAATAATTTAGTATAAAAACAATGTCACAATAGCCCAGCCGTTCAACAATATCTATACAAAATTTATAACACTTTAGTTGTCTATCTATGTCTACTATGTATATGTTTTCTTCATGTTTGACTCTCGTCTGAGGCGCTGTGTATGGAAGAATATATATACAAAGCTCTCAGGAAATTCCTTACACATTTTGAACACAAAATACTAGACGGAGAGAGAGAGAGAGAGAGAGAGAAACAGAGAGAAAGAGCACCTGATGCTTTGTATCAGTGCTTTGGGGCATTTTGTTGCCGAAATCCCTTTAGCCAGTGTCCAAATTCCCTTTTTTAAAAGGAAGGAATTTTTCCCACGATCACCCAGCACTGCTTTGTATATCAGGCTCATACGTATTCTATAAGATGAGCAAGAACTCAGAGCCTAAGCTGACAATCTCGCACAAAAACACGAGTTCAATTGTGTGTTAAAATTTGACGTCTGGTTAAAATTTGACACATGACGAATAAAATGGGTTAAAATTAGGTTTGTTCGATGTGCGCTCTGGGTCGCTCTGTGGCGCTCTGATTTCACACTGATCTGTTTGATGTCGCTTTTTTTCGCCCCGGTGCATTTCCACTGTGTTCGAGGTGTGTTCAGTGCTCGCACCGGGAGAGCTCTGAATCGCTCCAAGTTTTTTTCGGGGTGAGAATTCGGGAGCTGCTCGAATCAGCTGTTTCTATACAACAAAGAGAAAAAAAGCACAGAGCACTACTAATGCGTTCGATGTGTAACCAAACCTAGTGAAATTTTTCAGTTTTTTCCGTTCAGGGTAGTGACAAGCACTCGAGCGCCCCGGGGGCTGGTTACATCGAACGAAGCTATTATCGACCTGTGGAGCAGGTTAAATGGGTTAAGATTTGAATGAATGAAAGAAGTGAATCGACGCATTCTGTGTGTGTTTTATTGGGAACTTAGGTTAGCTCAGTAATCGCAATTTCAATAAAACTCTTAACTCAGTTTTAAACTGAGTTTCGTTCACTGGAATCTCGTAATCCTGTACTTCACAATGCAAATGGCAATCGTCAAGTTTTAGTAAACATTTATACGCAATTCAAACACGGCCTTAGGTTAACACATATTAAGTACTTACACATTTACTATTACATTTAAGAGCTGAACAGAATGCAGTCGCCAAATCGCCCGGCGAAGAAACATGACAGGTGTCAAAAATTCGCTTTGGTTAAAATTGGACGTTTGGTTAAAAATGGTATCAAATTTAACCATTTCCTGTGTGAATTGCGTTAAAAGTGATTTTTTTAACCAACATTTCTGCGTAGAACTAAGAAATTTCCCTCATGATTAAAGAAATTTCCCACATCACAATAATTTTGTGTACAAACCCAATTTTAAGCAATAAATTTCATGAAAAGTCAGAGAGTAAGAGTGCAACAGCAACAGTAAGAAATCTTCAAACAAAAATTCCCATTTTGGATGGTTGGTTTTTTTCCATGTAGTAGCACTGCAACAGCTGATATCTGTTGTCATTCCCAAAAGAAGGAACTAAATGACACAGAGAACTATCATTGATGAGAAAAAAAGACACGTCAAAATGTTTAACCTGCTCCACAGCAGGATGAATCTTAACCCATTTTATTTACCACACTAGTGTCAAATTTTAACCAAACGTCAAAACCCATTTTAGCCTAATTCACACACGGCCTAAGTTGAAAAAAATTGAACTTTTGAGCGACTAGTCGGGCGACTAACGACGCATTGTGTTGCTAATGATCGACTTCCATACAAATTTCAAATTTTTGACAGCTGTCATTTTAGTCGTTGGGCGACTGGCCAGCTCTTAAATAAAAGGTTTAAGGTGAATTTAGTATGGTAAATCATTGTGTGAAACATTTAAATACATTTTTAAGCTCAAAGTGCACTACTCAAAGTCGAAATAAGGTACCTTGATTTTTTTTTTTTATTGTCAGTGATATGAAAACAAAATTAATACATGTAGGATCCCAAAATGACAGCACTGGACAAACGACAGCACTGGTACGAAACGATGACAGCGACAGGACAAAAGAAAGAGAAAAGACGGCGTCACGGCGTTAGTTCATTAAAGCTATCAGACGGGAAAAGACGTGTTTTGGTATTGTTCCTCCAAGTCAGCCAAAATTGTTTAAATAATAAATCGAGTTTTTTCTTAAAAACTATTTCATTAAATTAACAATAACAATATACTGTACGAAAAATAAAAAACGTGCACTGTGTATTTTTTGGACAATTCTGTGGAGGAATCCCACATGACTAAAAATCGAATAAACTTTTTTTCTTTTTCTTTAAACTTTATTCTTAGTTCTAAGAACTACAGCAAAATGTTTAAATACATTTTCTATAGATTAATACTTTTACTCACAAGCACAAGTATGCGTTGACAAAATAAAATAATTTTTTTTTCCATTTGTAGTATTTATGGGAATTATCTAGTCAAGAGAAATGAAATTAATATTGCTTACTTGACCAAACTAAACATATTTATCCCTATCTATACATTTTACACATATACCAACTAATTAACAAAAATTTTGGTCACATACACATGCACCATTTTCATCATCATTGAGGAGTTAACGTCAACTGAACAATTTCAAAGCATAACAGATTTCTTCTTTAGCTATTAGAGCTGCCAGCAAATCGTATGTATTCGTTACTTAGTAACGATTCGGTACTCCAAAATAAATATCGTTACTAGTTACTTTTTTTCAGGTAGTTATTTCATACTATACCAATTCCTATACTGGCATATAACGGTATACTGTGTTAGTTTGGTGTGTTTCGTTAAGAAAGTAACTATACTCTGTCCGATAAAAATTGGCAGTACAGGGAAGATAGGGATATCTGCATCTCGTTTGCACTATTTTCCTACCCATAAGTACTTTTCTCAAAAAAGCTCTTACAAGGTTGCCGTAATGCGCATTTTGAATTCGAAAAAGCTAAATGAAAAAACTGCAGGGTTGCCATTCTTCTTTTTTACATTGATTTTCATTTTGTTTTTTATTATATATGAAAATGAAAATGAAATAAAATTAATCTTTTTCCACGAGGTAAGATTAAAGGCGCGTTTTTGAAGGGTATCCCCAGTAGGCCTAATCCTGGTGAACAATCTGTGAGCAGATTGGTTTTTCTTTTTTGGTGGTGAGTTGTGGCCTTTGGTGCTGATTTCCTTTAGAAGTCTGTACACTATTCGTTCAGATACAGAAAATATATCAACAACCTGCTTTACAGCCTCGTTTTTACTTTGCAGGTTCTTACAAATTGCTTTTGTCGCCTTAACTATCTCTTTTTTTCTCAGCACTCAAGTCCTTTGAGCATTTTGTTGTTGAAGCCATTTTAAATTTACACAACACAACAAAAGCAAAAGCAACAGCAATAAAACACAAACAACACAACAAAATCACAAAAATAATATACAAACCACACAACAAAAGCACAACAAGAAAAAACAAACCACACAACAATAGAACAACAACAGCACAATAATATTATCACAATAATGCACAAAAATAACTCGCAAAATCAACAAAGCTACCGCCCGGTACGAGAATCTACGCAAATTATATTATTCCTCAAATAAAATGGCTTTGATTTTTATAACTGCATTTTAACTGACTTGCAAAACTTTAAAAGAAATGCAAAAGTCAAACACAACTCGATAACACTCGTCGTCATGCATCGTTAAGAAAGCTCTCAAAGCAAAAGCTCCTCAACAGAAATCCATTGAAAAAGTAAGAAAAAAATACGAAGTGAGTTACGAAATAGAAAAAGGCAACTCTGAATATATGTGGTTTAATGAGGGTTGAAAAGCAGCAGAGAACGATCAGTGCATGCTCAAGTGTGTGCCAGGCAGGTCGTTGTGGATTCACGTCGGATGCCATCAAAAATTCATGGGTGTTTTATAAAACTTTTTAAAGGAGTTCCCTTCAATTGGGTATGGTGTAGAGAACAGCACGCCACTGATTTTTAAAAAGCTCTCCCATAAGGCCTGTACTGCCAATTTTTATCGGACAGAGTATAGTAACGATATTTTAGTAACGAGTATTCATACCAAAAGTAACGAATACATACGGGTACCCATTTTAACAGCTCAATTAGAGCTGCAGCAAACCGTATGTATTCGTTACTTTGTTTTGTACCGAGTAACGATACGGTACTTCAAAAAACATATCGTTACTTTTACTTTTTTTCAGGTACTATTCATATCTGATGTAGGTTGTTGAGTGGAAATAGAATGCGGAGTACAAATTGTGTTTTCTTTGTCGTTTTTTATGCGTGTTCTTTCGAGATTTGTTTTTGTTTTTTTCTGTCTATTTTGAGAAAATTAATATTAGGATCATAGACTGGAAGCCGGTGACGGTAAACTGCACTAACAAGGATTCATAGGATAAACGCTGGCCCATATTGTACCTATGATTAAATAGTATTGATCCGTATGCGAAATTTGTGAATCCATGTAGGTGCAGTTTTACTGTCACCGGCTCCCAAGCTATCAGCTCAAACGTATTTAAACTAACACAAGATTTTAAACACGAAAGTATCATTTGTCTTGTACATCTGAAAAATATACGTTTTTTCCGTACCTAAATACCTATTACAACAAAAGTAACGAAAGTAACGAGTAACGATATTTTAGTAACGAATATTCATACCAAAAGTAACGAATACATACGGGTACCCATTTTAACGTTACTTTGACAGTTACTAGCAACGAAAGTAACTAGTAACGATATTTAAGTAACGAGTATTCATACCAAAAGTAACGAATGCATACGGATATCCATTTGACAGCTCTATTAGCTATACCACTCGAATGCTGAATACATTTTTGTTTATCACATCACAATGGTTAAAAGCTTAAAACTAATAAACATTGGTTACTCCTTTTCTTAAATTCGTCCAAATTCCTTAAGCGTTCGTTCATTAAAAAAAAAAAAAAAAAACACAAAAAACAAAACAAACGAATATATAGTTGGAATATTTTAAATATTTTAAAATTTAATCTAAATATGTCCTAGATTCGATTTTCGATGATTTGTTGTTGTATTTTCTTGACATAAACTTTTAGATTTGATTTTTCTTATATTTTTAATTTCTTATAACATTTTTTTAAGCTTTAACTTTAAGCAAGTATTTGCATACGGGGCGCATGAAGTTTTCTTAGTTTTATTTTAAAAAATATATATTTTATTTTTTTTTATTTTTTATACTTAAGTTTTTCTATGAAGTTTGATATCTCTTTTTTGTTATCTCTCTGGTATTCTATTATCTACGTTTTATAATTCTACTAAGCAGTTTTGGTTTTTAAATGGTTATATTATGTCGGTAAGTATTCACATAATAATTAGTTGTTTGTCTGTAATCTACAAACAAATGGTTTTGTATTTCCTGTTTTTTACTTAAATTTTATGAAGAGTTTATGAAGAGTTTTGAAAGTAATTAAAACGACTCGTTACAGCAGCTAATAAGAGAGCAACAAGAGTTAAAGGCAGTGAACGTGAGAGAGAGTTTTTGAAGAGCGATTGCGCATTATTGCACAAATCGGTTGTGCAAGCACAGTAAATAGCTTGTACATCGTGAGTTCCTAATCGTTTGTTACATTCGTGGTCGTCACGATCATCTGGAATATAACCGCATCCACGGACAATACGAACTTTGCCATAAACTGTAAAGGAGAACAAAATTAAACATACAGAAATTTATTTATATAGAATTTTTAATTTTTATAAATTAGTCAACAATATGGGTTTCACACAGCCACCAAAACGAAACCCCTGGTTTGACGAAGAATGCAGGCAGGTCCATGCAGCCAAACAGGAGGACAAGAGCTGCTTGTGAGCTCTACGAGCAAAAGAGGAGAGATTAACGCCACCGCCGGCTTCTCAGGAGAAAAAAGAGATAGAGCATGAGAAGCCTCAGATCGAAGATGTTGAGAGAGAGCCAACAGCAGGAATGCAGTTCGGAGGTTTTATCGGAAGGTAAAACAGCTGGCTCAAGGTCATCGAGCAAGAACCGATATGCCTGCATAGATAAACAAGGAACATCATCGTAGAATCGCAGTAAATGCTGGGGATTTGGAAAGACCACTTCTGTAGACTGTATAACGGCGACGACGAACAAGACCCCGCCGTCAGACAGAAGCCTTTTATCATACACGATGACAGCCAACAATTCCGTGAACCCGATCTAGAAGAAGTGAAAACGGCAATATCACGGCTGAAATCCAACAAAGCCGCTGGAGTAGATGGTCTAGCTACCCCGAGCTGTTCAAAGCAGCAGGCGACGATCTTGATAGGAGCATGCACCAAATCATCTGTAAGATATGGTCGGAAGAATGCATTCGCGATGAGTGAAACCTCAGCATTGTTTGCCCGAGCCTGAAGAAGGGAGATGCTCTTGACTGCGCCAACTACAGGCTACTGAACATCGCCTACAAGATCCTCTCTACCGTAATATGTGAACGTCTGAAGCCTTTCGTCAACAATCTGATTGGTCCTGGCTTAAGGCCTGGAAAGTCAACCATCGACCAAATTTTCACGTTGCGGCAGATCCTGGAAAAAACCTATGAACAAATCGATACCCACCACCATTTTAAGGTCGCGTATGACAGCATCTACAGAGGCGAACTGTATCTAGTTTGGCATCCCTGCCAAGCTCGTTCGCTTGTGCAAAATGACGACTGCTCCATCAAGGTTGGCAACGAGCTTACGGAATTTCTCGACGCAACGTCAAAAACGGATTCAGACAAGGCGATGCGCTGTCGTGCGATTTCTTTAACATCGTTCTTGAGAAGATAGTTCAAAACTCCACGTCAACACCGGAGGCACTATCTTCTATAAATCTGTTCAACTTCTCGCGTACGCCGATGATATTGACATAATAGAAAGAACACAGCGTGATGTCAATGGTGCCTTTGTGAGAATTGAGACAGAAGCGGCAAAAATGGGTTTAGCGGTTAATGAGGCAGACACGAAGTATATATGCTGTCTTCGAGAAAGGACACCCAGCACCGACAGCTCACACGTCACAAAAGACGCATACAACTTCGAGGTAGTAGAGGAGGTTTGTCTACCTAGGCTCCGCTATTAACACGGGCAATAACACCAGCGCCGAAGAATAACTCGCTGTTTCTTTGGGCTAAGAAAGAAATTGAGTGGAAAAGCCCTCTATCGAGCAACAAAGGTATGGTGCAGAAGCATGGACCTTGACAAAATCGGATGAATGTGCCTTAGGCTGTTTCGAGAGGAAAGTTCTTTGGGTCATCTTTGGCCCCGTGTGCATTGAAGGGGAAGAAGATACAACAGCGAACTTTACGGGTTGTCCAACGACATGGACCTAGCCAGAAGGGTCAAGGTCCAGAGACTCAGATGGCTTGGTCATTTAAAGCGCACCAATGCTCCGGCCCGGAAAGGAAAGCTTCGACACTATTCCCGAGGGACGCAGAAGGAGAGGAAGACCGCGACTCAGGTGGCGCACACAAGTGGAAGAGGACCTCAATGGAGTGCAAAACTGGAGACAGCTTGCTAGGGACTGAGCTGGCTGGTTGAGACTGTTGATTAATCCTAATGGCGAGAAACAGTGGTATAACTAGGTATAGATACGGAGGCCCCAGTTAGAGTCTTAGCAGGGGCCCTTCCCAGGAAAAGGTTTTTTTTTTTGGGTTAGGGTCGAAATCGTGTATGGGCCAAAATCCTGTTTACAATATACTGTAAGTCAAAATCCTGTATTTAAAAATACTGCATGTTCAGAATGACACGTGCATTCAAGAGGACACAAGCGTCCACAGCAACCTCTGTCTATCAGTTCCTACTCTCCACCTCCCCGCGGTGAACAACGGCTGCCCAGTACCTTCAACCGAAGATTGGGTTCCATACCAACCACAGAGGAAGGTGGCAGCGGAAGAACTCCCAAGATGGAATCAACGGTGGCGTCTACAGTTCCAGTCAGGATGAACTACTAAGTGAACACCTTATTGGGCTACTGCGACATATTCACAGCCCAGAGGCCTATAAGGAGCGGTTTCGCCGACTCTTCGTCTTAAAGTTAAACTAAAGACCTGGCTCTCCAGGTTAGGGGTCGTACGTCATTGGGATGACTGCCCGGCCACATAAGGAAAATATTGTTCCGAACCACCTACAAGCCTCCGATACGGACGGAATTAATGATGACGACCCACACAAACGATTTAAGGACAACGAATTTGTTTTTTTCATTTAAAATTTTATACTTACTTTTTTGTGTAGTTTTTCGGCACAAAGATGGCTTATACTTGTCCTTAAGGTGCTCCAGTGGTTCTTGTTTACTACAATTTACTTCACCTATGGAGTATGGTTCAAATGGATCACCACAACGTGGATCGTATTCGCTATTGCAATCATAACAAATAAGTGCAGTTGATTCTGAAAGAAAAAACGAAGGAATATGTGTTAAATTTGATTTTGACAACATATGCCTCAGCGATGCCCCTAGGCCTAAGACCTAAGACCTATCATCATTCATTCTCAAAACTCTGGAACGATTGATCGAGCATTGATGAGAGACTATCTATGTCTCAGCATGCTTACTGCATAGGGAAATCGGTAGAAACAGCTTTGCATACTCTGGTAAGAACTATCGAACACGCCCTAGAGCAAAAGGAATACACTATGGTTGCCTTCGAGGACATTGAGCGCGCTTTGACACATCTGCTATAACTTCTGCTTCTGACGACCCTAAACGTCGAATACTCACTTTGTGAGTTGATTAATCTAAAGCAGGATCATCAACTCCAAGATGGGAGATTTTTGTACCAGAAGGTCTGTCAGCAGAGGCACCCCGCAAGGTGGTGTCCTGTCCCCTCTCCTGTGGAACATGATAGTTTACGAACTGCTAATATCCCTCGAGAAGGAAGGCTACAGAGTGATTGCGTATGCCGATGATTTTGCTATCGCCGTCACAGGAAAATACCCTTTTCTCCACCAAGAAAGCCATAGACTCGAAATGGGGCTTCTCCCTAAAAATAACCCACTGGCTATACACCTCGGTAATCAGGCCGATACTCATTTATGGAGTTTTCGTTTGATGTACCGCACTGGAAAAGATGGTAAATTTGTCATTAAAGTCGAGCGGTCAGCAGGTACTTATGTGCATCACAGGAGCACTTCGCTCAACACCAAAAGAAGCCTTGAAGGTGCTTCTAAACCTAACACCTCTTGACATGTTCTCCCAAAAAGGTGGCAGCCTCACTCATGCGTGAGGCTTAGAGCCACCTATCAATGGATCAGTATGGCCAAGCATAGACCTGAAACGGCTTGATTTCACTGAGCAGACAAAATATAAGCTCCACAATTTGAGTGATAACAGGACACTGCCTCATAGCGAGTCTAGGGGTCTACGCAAACGAATTCTGTAGAAGCTGCCTGGACGAGGAGGAAGAGGAAATAGTCCAGCACCTTCTATGTACATGTCCGGCACTCTCCAATAGAAGTTATAACTACCCCTTCTTCGATAATACCAGTGAACTGGCAACGATTGACACAAGATGTCTCTCGAACTCCGATGAGTTACTTCCTTAGTGGTATTACATTGGACCCTTGAGGTCTACGTGAGTCAATAACATCTAGACAGCCACTCCAACCTAACCTAACCTACACATAAAGGTGCATCATTTATAGCTAATATAAAGAGAAGGGGTCCCAGATGGCTACCCTGCGGAACACCTGATTTAGCGAAATATGATTTGTGATATTCTGAACCCCAAGGCAAAATTACGAACACCAAGAGGTCATCCTCCTGCTTCGTCAAAATGTTCGACCCGACATTGGTAGTCACCTTTTAACGTTCAGAACTGTAAGTCTACCAGATGTAGTCTACACCTGGCGCAATATTGAAAAATACATTACTGAACACTCCAGGCAGCGACAAATTTCGGAGCAAGACCAACAGCATTTCCGTAGAAGGGTGAATGAGCTCGACTTTGAAAACGTTGTTGATGCTTACGGACGTTTCATCGAAGCCGTATTAGAATGTCCAGGATGACACGCTGCTCCATTAAAGTCAGTAACGACCTCACCGACCGACGATATCAATATCAAAAAAGGCTTTAGACAAGTTGATGTACTGTCATGCTACTACTGTCAGATGCTAAAAAAATGGGTTTAGCCGTCAATGAGGGCAAAACAAAGTCATCGAGAAAGGACACCCAACACCGAGAAAACGTCACGATAGACGCTTATAATTTCGAGGTAGTTAGGGACTTTGTATACCTTGGCTCCGCTATGAACACGGACAATGACATCAGCGCCTCGATCAGGAGGAGAATAACTTTCAGGCTAAGAAAGAAATTGAGTAGTAAAGCCCTCTCTCGAACAACTAAGGTGACACTCTATAAGACCCTCATCATCCCCGTCCTGCTAAATGGTGAAGACCCTGTCAAAAACGGATGAGAGCACCCTAAACTGGTTCGAGAGTAAAGTTCTACGGAAGATCTATGGTCCTGTCTGCATAAACGGTGAATGGAGGAGAAGATTTAACCACGAACTGTACAGGCTGTACAGCGACACTGACCTAGCTAAAAGAGTGAAGGTCCAAAGACTCAGATGGCTTGGTCACGTGGAGAGGATGGGCACCAATGCTACGGCCCGTAAAGTCTTCAAACTCACCCCAGAAGAACGACATGCAATAGAGGAAGCCCACGGGCTCAGGTGGTGCGCGCAAGTTGAAGATGACCTCAACGAACTCGGCGTGCCAACTGGAGACAGCTAGCTTGGGACCAGGCTGGCTAGAGAGATTTGTTGGTTGAGGTCAAGGTCCAACCCAGACTATAGTGCCACCTGGGCTCGGAATGAGCCCAGAAGAATAAGATTGATGGAAAAGCTTACGCAAGGGTTTTGCCAGCGTGGAAGAACACCTCTTCGGAATATTAGCGGGGATTACATCCAGACTAAAGACCAACGAATTTCAAGTCGAAACCCACCATCTTTTCATCGACTTTAAAGCTGCTCATGATAGCATCCACCGCAAAGAGCGATGAATTCGGGATCCCGAACAAACTGATCCAGCTGTGCCGCATGACGCTTAACAATACGCAGTGTAGTGTGCAAATGGGTAACAGCTCATCCGAGTTATTTCAAACATGCGCAGGGCTTAGACAAGGAGATGCGTTGTCATGTGACTTCTTCAACATAGTCCCGGAGCAGATAGTGCGCAAGGCAGGTGTGAGCACGGAAAACACTATCTTCAACAAGTCCACCCAGCTCCTAGGCTATGCGGACGACATAGACATCATCGGTCGATCCAAGAGAGCTGTGCTTGAGGCCTTCTCAGCCAGGCTCAGGACAGGCGAAACTCGTTGGTCTTGAAGTGAATGAGGACAAAACAAAGTATAAAGCAACATCTGTCCACCGCCTTGGACAAAACGTCACTGTTGGCAGCAGCAATTTCGAGGTAGTTTAGGAGTTCACCCACCTTGGAACAAACATCAGTCCCACAAACGAGATCCGAAGAAGAATTACCCTAGCGCGTACTGGACGATAAGTAAAAAAGGGGAATTGATACTGGGCACTTTCGAAAGATAAATTCTTCGACGAATTTTTGGTCCCGTATGCGACGATGGCGAATGGAGAATAAGATACAACCGAGAACTGTACGAGCTGTACCAAGACGTGGGTGTAGTCCAGAAGGCCAAGAAAAGACGACTACATTTGCTCGGTCACATCGAGCGAATGGACGACAACGCTCCAACCAAGAAAGTCTTCTCATTCCAGCCCCCAGGTTCGAGACGACAAGGAAGACCGAACCTACGGTACAAGGACCAAGTGACTGTGGATGCCAGAGCGCTTGGTTTCGGCGACTGGAGAGTGCATGCGAGGGACCGTTCACCATGGAGGGCTGCTGTATCTCAGGCTAAGATCCAAGGCCGGATAAGTAAGCAAGTGACTGTCTAAAACTTTGACAACTACTATACGCTGGTAAAGCTGATATCTTACACAAGTTAGTTCCTTAATAGACTCTCCTACCTCCAACTGAACTACGAACATATTATTAATGCCGTGGAAAGATGACGTTTAAGGATGTAGAAAGGATAGTAATTTTATTGATTCTTACGTTTGGAACCCCGAATTCTCAAGCTCTATTAAAGAGTTAGTTAGTTCCGAAACACAACAAGCAAACCTTATTTTTTTTCAAACTGAGCAAGTCTAATATTGTTACCAACCAACGGTAACCAACTTGACACGTCACTTTTGTTCTATAAATTGTGCCAAGCCATTCAACTTCATATCGATTTGTGCTAATTTCAATTTCCTTTTTAGCTTGTTTTCTTGTTCTTCTTCACTAGCTGTCATAAAAAAACCGTTTTCCAATGTAAGACGGCCATCAAAAACATGAAAATGTATGTAAGTTACTCAATTTTGAACAAAATCAAATCAAATGTCAACATGACATAACGTTAAGTTACGTAAAGATACAAATAAATCGCTGGAAGTCACACATATTACACAATAATTAATTCGTTAGTTTTTTTTATGCAAAAATCACTTACCTTTCAGTTGAAGACATAAAACAATCCCAAGTAAGATGAGAATCCTTTGAACAACGGGCGACATGGTTTTAAGGAGTCGTTTATACTTTTAAACAATTAATTAAACAATTCACAGTTCGTATTGTTCTTAAGTAACGAATAACGAATAGCTTTTCAGATTATAACGAATAGCTAAATTTGAAAAAAAAAATATTTAAGGAATGCGGATATAGAAGATTATGCAATGATTCTGATGATTTTCGATTTTTGTATTAATTTTGCCAACACCAATTATTCTTTCCTTATTCCAAGGATAACGAGTTAAAATTTAAAGCAGCGAATAGATTTTGTTTTGTATTTTCTTATAACACACAGCTGTTTTCAAATATTTTCGATTTCGATTTAATATTTTTCTTTCACTTTGGGAAAATTGAAGCACGTCGTTGCTCAAACACTGAATCAACATCTAACAGTAATTTATCTAGCAATGGTGGTTAAAATTTGGTGGTAAAAAGAAACGAAACGACTGAAATGAAACGAAAAGGGGATAAATGGCAGCACATTTCAATGGAAAACAACAAAAACAATAACAGAATTTATGAACTTGCGCAGAAGCTAAGCAGAAAGTCTTCAAAGCTTAACACTTGTTCTCCTTGCGGAATAGTGGAAGATGAGGAGCTTAAAGCTCCCTCCTTGCGGAGTAGTGGAAGAAAGAGAGAGGAGAGCTTTTTTTTATTTTGATGGTCGTTGTCTTGTCAACTTGTTATTTTTTTTTATATAATTCGTTGGTAATTTCATTTATGTCAAGAAAAAGCTAGAGACAAAGTGCGTGCGTTATGGAGAAGAGAGAGGGATTTGAGAAAGGATATGACGTCGGACACGTAAAAAAGGGTGGGGGGGGGGGGGACTAGAGTCTTCTTTAAGACTTCCAGACACGATAAGAGAACGGTAAAGCAGCGAAGCATAGGGTTTGAAGAGACAGAGAGAGAGAGAGAGAGCGAAAAGTGTAAAAAAATCCAAGGACCTTTTCTGATTAAATGTGTGGTTTGAGACACATTTGACACGGTTGTTATGTAAAAGCTAGAACGAACACGGATTGACCTATTGAGTAGGGTTGATTTCCTTGTTGTCTTATTCTTATTCGAAACGATTGTGTTTTGTGTCCTAAATGTCACAAAACTATTAACTGAACTGAATTCAATAGAAAAAAGCAAAAAAACCAG
Organism: Sphaerophoria taeniata; assembly: GCA_943590905.1. NCBI lineage: Eukaryota > Metazoa > Arthropoda > Insecta > Diptera > Syrphidae > Sphaerophoria > Sphaerophoria taeniata. Next base: position 3,408,257 of record OX016543.1, read on the forward strand.
AAATAGGTTGTGCGCTGAGCATATTTTTGTTGTTCCAGTAATAGAACTTGACTAGCCTGGCCTTTAATTGTAGAAAACGCCACCCTTAGGTTAGTATATCATGCGACGATAAATTTGTTTTCCAATAAGTTGGGGCTATTATGTCACACAAGGGTGTTTTTTTTCTTGTCTTTTTGATGGTTTGGTACCATTTTACTCGTTTTGGTACCAATTACACTCAACTTAATTGCAAAATTAATCTGAAAAAGGTAAGGAGTTCTTGTTTGTTCCTTTTTTTCTAACAGAAATAGGCCTTTTGCCACAGGATATAGTCCTTTTTCAATGTTCATAAGCCCACTAGTCAAAAAAATTAAAGAAACACTTGAAAAACACTCAAAAATTGAGTGGTTTTTTTATGAGGCTGTATCTCAGTAGAAAAAAGTTGGATAAAAACTTTTTTTCAAAGTTTATAATTTTTTTTGTTTTCAAATTATTTTGAGCTAAAAATATACCGTTAGTCATTTTCGCTTGAGTGCAGCGTAAAAACTGTTCACTCAATTCACTCAAATTTGAAAAAGTCATAAAGTGAGCGGAATTTTTTTTTAAACCCAACCGATCGATGATTCAATTTGAGAATTTTGTTGGCATTAACTCAATCATCATTAATTCACTCAAACAAAATATGAGTTTAAATGCAAAACACACAGTTTTGGACTTTGGACCCCAATATCTTTGCTAAAAATTGACTTACAAACCAGACAAAGGCAGATTTGAAAAACTTGTTAAATTTCCTATACAAACAGATTTTAAAAAAAATAAAAACATTGCTTGTTTTTAAATTTTTTCTATCAATTTAAAAAAAAGGTTAAAAAAATGTATTTTTCAACTTTTTCATAAAAACTGCCGTTATTTTGTGGTTTTTTATGGATACAACTAATCTGAGGATTGATTATGAAAGTTCATAAAATTTCCTTGATTTTAGTAAAAAAAATGCGCATCAATACAATTAACCGTTTCTCTGCTTTGATCAATCAAATTTAGTTTTTCAATTTTGAGTGAATTTGAGTGAACATTTTTTACGCTGAAGCCGCTCAAGCGAAAACGACTAACGATATTTTCTTAAATCAAAATAATTTGAAAAGACAAAATTATAACCTTTGACAAAACTTTTTATTTCACTTAAATCCGATAGTTTTCTACGGAGATACAGCCTTATAAGAAAAACACTCAATTTTTGAGTTTTCCTTGAGTGTTTTTTTAATGTATTTGACTAGTTTGTTGAACATTGGCTTGTAACATTAGCAACAAAATAAATTTTGTCGAAAATGATAAAATGTAAGTAGAATATTTGGAATGTTTATTAGAATTTGATGCTTGAAATGAGTGCTCACCGACTTACCAACTACCAGGAACTAGATTTGGAGCTTTGAGCATAAGTTTGGCTTGAAAGGTTGTGATTATTTCTTGAGCTAGAAAAGTATAGGAGGGTTTTGAATTAGAACAAAAAGACATTCTCGAGTTTGCAGAAGAACATTTCGCATTTAATTTAAAATCGCATCAAGTGTAGACATTTTGACAGTTTAACGGGAATGACCATTGTATATGAAACCACCTAGTACAATCAAGAATGGGTTTTTCGATTTTTTGTGCCAGATCAAAACCAACAAAACAAAAATCCCCATACAAAACCTATGTAAAAAGAGTTAGCGCTGCGCCAGAACTCAAGATGGCACTACAATCGATTGCCAGGTCGCGGGTACTAGCTAGATAGAAATACAATGGGAATGACCTTTCCCAAACGTCAGAAAAATAGGTTGTATGACAAACAGCCAAATAAAATACCTTTATCAACCTGCTTGGCTTGTCTTTAAGAAAAGTCTTTTCGAAACCAAGAAATTTTGACGCATAAGTCCATCAAAAAAAAGGAAGATGTCACATGACGTGACGTAACAAGGAGCACGTAAATTTTAAGCAAATGTAGGTAGAATGCTTAAGGGTTCAATTTGGCTTTAACATAATTCAAGGAAACATTACGAATAGACTGGGTGAGAGAAAACACATTTTTTGACACAACAAATTGATTACTGTATCTTTTGGACGTTCAGAAATTGCAAAAATGATGAAAACTGCCCTTATTATTCCATCAGAAACACCAAAAACCTTAAATCACTTGAGCGTTTATCGAAATTGTTTTGTTGAATTTGCCAAATGCATTGCTGATTTCCTTCTTCGTTTCATTGGAAAAATCAAAAATCAAAAAAAAAAACTAAATCTTTTTCCAACAATAAAAGTTCTCTGTTTTCTAAAAGCAGCTGATTACGGGATATGAATTGTAAAAAAAACTTATTTTAACCGATTTGTTTTTTTTTTTTTTTTAATGCAGCTCGCTCACACAATTCAACACTTTAATCCAAACTGAAGAAGGAAGAATGCTTTGCGGAGCTATTTTACTTTTACTCCAAATTTAGATATCCATTTTCTTACCAACAAAAACACTTATATGCGTCCACAAACCTTATAAAGCTTTAAAAAATAGAGAGAGAGCGAGAGAGAGATAATGTCTATTTTCTATGTTCCGATTCCGATTTGTTCCATTTTCTGTATGTGGGTTAAACTTAAAGAGAAATATTTTTAAATTCTATTTGGTTTCTTTCCGTTTATAGGTGATTTGCACTTGGAAATCACAGAAATGCAGATGCAGATTTCTAATGGCAACTGGATGTTTTTGAGGCAAGACAAATATTGAAAACACCGAACTGAATGTCATGTAAATGACTGAATGCAGTGTTTTCGAAAAACTGAACGAAGACAAATCTGCAGTGGAGACTTGTGAGTTTTGCAAAATCTGCAAGATGCAGAGGCAGACCATTGACTATTGATTTTAGCGCATATTCAATGGGATTAAAAAATTAGTAATCAATAAAAGACGTCTTCTTAGTTTGACATGCGAGACGGAAGTGGATATCATCCATTTTATCTCTCTATATATAAAAATGGATGTATGTAGGTATGTTTGTTGGTTTGTATGTCCATTATGGACTCAAAAAATGGCCCAACAGATATTTGTCCTCCATGCGGTAAGCCTTGACGTGGCGGAACGGCTTACGGTAACTACTACTGCGATGCTTAGAGCTATGCGATCGCGAAACTTGTTTTCGCAGCAGGGCCTCCCATGGTCGACAGGTCGAAGCGGAGTAGGCTGTTACTACTAATTACCCCACAACGAAGGAGTGTTCCCACCAAGGCACTTCCCACGAGGGACGGCAGCCGATGAATTTCTTTTTGGAATGAACGGTGGCGTCCTCAGTTCCAGTTAGGTCGAACTACTTGGTGAACACCTTTACGGGCTACTTCGACATATTTGAAGCTCAGGTCGTAAAAGGAGCGGTTTTCCGGCCTTTGTACTTGGAGTCACATCAAGTACCTGGTACTCCAGGTTGGGGGTTGTACGTCGGGGTGACTTCCCGACTACATAGAAAAAATCTAGTTGCGAAGCATCAACAGGCCTCGGAAACGGACGGATACACTGATGACGACCCAAGCAAACGTATAAAGGACAACGAATTTCGGATATGCACGTGGAATGTTAGGTCCCTTAATGGACTGCGTGCTGGCGAACAATTAGTGGAGACCCTCAACTGCTACAAAGCAGATATTACCGCTATCCAGGAAATGCGATGGGATGGACCGGGCGAAAAGAAGATGAAAAACTGCGACATCTACTATGGGGATTGCTACCGGGAGCAAAAACAGCGACTCTTTGGATGCGGATTCGTCGTGGGAAGCAGACTCGGGCAAAAAGTCTTGAGCTTCAAATGCGTAAGCGAACGCATCACGACGATCCGAATCAAGGCTAAATTCGGCAACATAAGCTTAATATGCGCGCATGCCCCCACAGAAGAGAAAAACGACGACACCAAAGACAAATTCTACGAGCTCCTCGACAAAACATATGAGCAATGTCCTAGCTATGACATGAAAATTGTCCTCGGCGATTTTAACGCAAAGCTGGGAAAAGAAGGCATCTTTGGAAGAACAGTCGGAAAGCACAGCCTGCACGACACCACTTCCGACAACGGATTCACGCTGATCGATTTTGCTGCGGGGCGAAATGTTGTGGTAGCAAGCACCTGGTTCCCACATCTCAACATCCAGAAAGGTACATGGAGATCTCCTGATCAATCAACCGTCAACCAGATTGCGATCGACGGAATGCATTTGTCCAGCATTCAAGATGTTCGAACTTTCCGAGGAGCCAACATCGACTCGGACCACTACCTCGTCGTAGCCAAGGCAGTGTTACGAATATTCCGACAACGGCCAAAACAAAGAAATGCTGCAAGAAAATTCGACGTCGGACGGCTACAATCGCAAGAGATCGCCAGATCCTTCTCTGATCGAGTGACAAGTAACCTCTTAAGGAGTCCTATGTCGCCAACATCAAGTATCGAAGACCAGTGGCAACATTGCCAGAATGCAGTTAGAGATGCCGCCTCTAATGTGCTGGGTTTCACACAGCCGCCAAAACGAAACACCTGGTTTGACGAAGAATGCAGGCAGGCCCATGCAGCCAAGCAGGAGGCATACAAAACGGCGCTGCAAGGAAGGACAAGAGTTGCTCGCGAGCTCTACGAGCAAAAAAGGAGAGAAGAACGCCGGCTTCTCAGGAGAAAAAAGAGGGAGCATGAGAAGCGTCAGATCGAAGATGTTGAGAGAGCTAACAGCAGGAATGAAGTTCGGAGGTTTTATCGGAAGGTAAAACAGCTGGCTCAAGGTCATCGAGCAAGAACCGAAGCCTGCAGAGATCAACAAGGGAACATCATAGTAGAACCGCAGTCAGTGCTGGGGATTTGGAAAGACCACTTCTTTAGACTGTATAACGGTGACGACGAACAAAACCCCGCCGTCAGACAGGAGCCTTTTATCATACACGATGACAGCCAACAATTCCGTGAACCCGACCTAGAAGAAGTGAAAACGGCAATATCACGGCTAAAATCCAACAAAGCCGCTGAAGTAGATGGTCTAGCTACCCCGAGCTGTTCAAAGCAGCAGGCGACGATCTAGATAGGAGCATGCACCAAATCATCTGTAAGATATGGTCGGAAGAATGCATGCCCAATAAGTGAAACCTCAGCATTGTTTGCCCGATCCTGAAAAAGGGAGATCCTCTAAACTGCGCCAACTACAGAGGAATCAGTCTGCTCAACATCGCCTACAAGATCCTCTCTATCGTAATATGTGAACGTCTGAAGCCTTTCGTCAACAATCTGATTGGTCCTTATCAATGTGGCTTCAGGCCAGGAAAGTCTGCCATCGACCAAATTTTCACGTTGCGGCAGATCCTGGAAAAAACCTATGAACTCCAAATCGATACCCACCACCTCGTCATTGATTTTAAGGCCACGTATGACAGCATCTACAGAGACGAACTGTCTAGTTTTGGCATCCCTGCCGAGCTCGTTCGCTTGTGCAAAATGACGATGGGAAACTCACACTGCTCTATCAAGGTTAGCAATGAGCTTACGGAATCATTCGACGTCAAAAAAGGATTCAGACAAGGCGATGCACTGTCATGCGATTTCTTTAACATCGTTCTTGAGAAGATAGTCCAAAACTCCACCGTCAACACCAGAGGCACTATCTTCTATAAATCTGTTCAACTTCTCGCGTACGCCGACGATATTGATATAATGGGAAGAACACAGCGTGATGTCAATGGCGCCTTTGTGAGAATTGAGACAGAAGCGGCTAAGATGGGTTTAGCGGTAAATGAGGGAAAAACGAAGTACATGCTGTCTTCGAGTAAGGACACCCAACATCGACGGCTCGGACAGAACGTCACAATAGACGCATACAACTTCGAGGTAGTTAAGGAGTTTGTCTACCTAGGCTCCGCTATCAACACGGACAATAACACCAGCGCTGAGATAAGACGAAGAATTACTTTTGCTAATCGCTGTTTCTTTGGGCTAAGAAAGCAACTGAGTGGAAAAGCCCTCTCTCGAGCAACTAAGGTTAAACTGTACAACACCCTCACCATCCCTGTCCTGCTGTATGGTGCAGAAGCATGGACCCTAACAAAATCGGATGAATGTGCCTTAGGCTGTTTCGAGAGGAAAATTCTTCGGGTCATCATTGGCCCCGTGTGAATTGATGGGGAATGGAGAAGGAGATACAACAGCGAACTTTACGGGTTGTACAACGACGTGAACCTAGCCAGAAGGGTCAAGGTCCACAGACTCAGATGGCTCGGTCATTTAGAGCGCATGGACACCAATGCTCCGGCCCGGAAAGTCTTCGACACCATTCCCGAGGGACGCAGAAGGAGAGGAAGACCGCGACTCAGGTGGCGCACACAAGTGGAAGAGGACCTCAATCAACTTGGAGTGCAAAACTGGAGACAGCTAGCTAGGGACCGAGCTGACTGGCGGAGACTGTTGATTGAGGCCCAAGTCCACACCGGACTGTAGCGCCACCTTAAGTAAGTAAGTTTATAAAAAAAATACTTTTTATAGAATTTGGTAAGTGACATAAGTACTGTACCTACTCGCATTTTTGTAGATAAATAATTCACATTGATATGGCATTTCAAAACATCAAACCATCAAGTTTTTATGGTAGAAACTTTCAAAACTTAGGACGCCCCTTAGACTACGTTGAAACGTCTTCAAGCCATAAAAATTTTGACATTGTGTTGCTTCCACCAAATCCAGATTACAATACGGATGAGGAGGAGGGTGATGCTGAAGACCTTGTTACTTAGTCCTCTCGAGGTCGTTAATGATCTCTCTACCTATGCCACGTATTTAAACTCTAAACATAACTCACTTAACCCCACTACTCAGTTTTTTCGTAACTAAAAATCTTTCGCCTAAGTGCGCCTCTACAATAAAACACAATGCCTTTCGATTTACTATCAGAATGTTAGAGGGCTTCGTACTAAAACCTCAAAAATATTTATTAACTCTCAAAAAATGCCCTACGATCTTTTTGCGTTGACAGAAACTAATCTCTCTCCCGACATAGTTAACAGTGAACTTTTCACTTCAAATTTTATTGTTTACCGCAAAGATATCCTAGCTAAGAACCCTTGTTATGAATCAGCTTCTATTGGTCGTGGCGTTCTTTTGGCCATTGATTCCAAGTTTGATTCTTCAGCCATATCTATACCTAACACTTCAAACCTCGAATTTATATGTATAAAAATAAATCTGACTATCTAACGTGACCATACGTCCCGTTTTAAACGGGACCGTCCCTTTTTTCGGTTACCCGTCCCGGTGTCCCGCTAATAGATCTCGGGACGCCAAACTATCCCATTTTTCACAATTTCACCCACGCATAGATTTAAAATGTAATAAAAACATCACTCACAATTAGGCTGACCAGGCGTCCTCTTTATGGAGGACATGTCCTCTTTCTAACCTAAAAAACTTTTGTCCGGAGACTTTTTTTAAAACGCAATTTGTCCTCTTTTTCGGTGTCCTCTCAGTTTTTCGATTTATATTAGAAAATAATTTTCGTGTGAAGACGGCCTTAAAAGAATCTCCATCACAAAATGTTCGGCTAGCCGCCGACTTAAAGAAAAATTCTTCGACTGATTTTTGGTCCTGTCTGCATAAATGGAGAATGCAGATGAAGATTCAATTAAGAACTGTACGAGCTGTACGAGCGACACTGACCTAGTCAAAAAAGTTAAGGTGCAACGACTTAGATGGTTGGTTCATGTAGAGTGAATGGAAAATAATACTCCGGCTCGTAGAGTCTTCGAATCCAACCCAGAAGGACGTCGCAGAAGAGGAAGACCACGCCTCAGGTGGAGCACACAGGTGGTAGAGGACCTGAACCAACTTGGCGTGCGAAACTGGAGACAGCTAGCTAGGAACCGAGCTGGCTGGAGACCTGGACTGTAGCGTCACCATAAATGGGTAAAAAAATTAAACTTTTTTTTTGGAATTAAATATTTGTTATGTTTAATTCAAATAAATTATAAAAAATTTTAATTTCGGTTTTTATATTGAGATTTTGGTTGGTGTCCTCTTTTCCTTGATTCTATATCTGGTCACCCTACTCACAATGAATCGATAACTCCCTTGCCAAGTCCGACTCCAAACATAACGTCGCCAGACCAATTCACAAGTAGCACAAAATGGTATTATATTGGTTGTACATTTCTTAATTCATTCTTATTTTGTTCTAAATGGGTCTCACCGCTTTTACACTTCTTAATTCGGTAGTTTTTCCTACATAAATTGTCCGTTTCTTTGACTTCTAAATTCGTTCTGCTTGTTCCTTCTTAAAGAATTCTTAATAGGTTCTTAAATCGGTATTTCTTATATCGGTTTGTTCCGAGCTCCTTAAATCCTTCTTTAAGATTACTATTTCTAGTGGTTGATTTGTATTAATTTTTTTGTGGTTCTTAGAGTTCACAGGTTATTTTTCGTAACCGTGCTTGTATAAATTCGAATGGATTTGCTTTTTTTAAATACAGCAAGGGAATCATTCCAGTTTCATCTTTGGCATTAACATCTGCTCCATGGGGATAAAGAGTCAATGTCTTAATCGCCCATGGAGCAGATGTTAATGCCAAAGATGAAACTGGAATGATTCCCTTGCTGTATGGAAAATGCAATTCAAGACCTCAATGTAGAGATGACTAAATTACTCATTTCCCATGGAGCTGATGTGCAGATCGATGACGTTGGCAAAACTGCTTTGCACATGCTGCGTCATTGGACGATATATTTAGGGAGAACCACGCTAAAGAGATAGCCAAAATGCTTTTGGCCGCCGGAGCTGATGTAAATGCAGCAACTAGAACAGAAAAACTAACCCCGCTTCATCTCGCCTGTGAAACGAGTAAACCAAAATTAGTTCAAGTTTTTTTTTTATCACAATGCTGATGTAAATTTAAGGGATAAAAATGGCAAGACAACACTTCATTTTGCTGTAAGCGTAAGCAAATGCGATAATTCGACTGAATTATTGCTTGAAAATAAGGCGAACTTAAATTCACAAGATATCGACGGTTTTACAGCTCTCCACATTGCAATTAATTCAAATATATTGTTACCTTATTAAAATTACTTCTTAAATTTGGTGCTGACAATAATATCAAGAATAGAAATAAATAACCATACCCCAATGGATATACTGAATCGTGGTCGAAGATATTACGGAACAAGGTATGGAATTTACTACGCCAAAGATTTACGATCATTTTATCAAAATTAGATTCCACTGCTTAGATAAACATGGAATCACGATTCGAAATTGCAAACAGGAAATTGAAAAGTTGAAATTGGTGAAGGTGCCCGGTTATAAATTGACTTGTTACGCCTTGATGACGAGGAGTATTCATTCTGTGGCAAGTTATATTAAAAGTGAAGACTTAATTAAAAATTTTGCATCCGATGACTTTACGACTGAATTCCCGATATATGCGCCGATTATTCAAGGCCGTTTGCGAAATGCTTTCCAAAGACGCCCATTTATTGGCAAAGCAGATGAATTTTTCAATTATTACTTTCAACTGCCGCATGTATGCATTGACCATAATACTAAGCTGCTTGAGTTCGGTTGATTTGAAGAACGTCAAGGATGCAATGTAAATCGCTGCTACCTTATATTAAGATTTCTGAACCTTTATTTTCAACTAAATCAAAGAATTCTTTCTTTCTTCCTCCTGATCTCGACAGTTGCATGACTTACCATATGCATCACATTGCAATGAGTTGTTTTTTTTTTGCTCACGCAATGTATGTACGTATATGGTGAGTCTGCAACAATAGATGAATAGAGAAATTACAATTTGAATTCCAGGGTCGGATCGATTCACGTCACCGTTAAGGCATAACACTAACGGGGGCGCTGTTTCGAAAAGATACCTTTTGTTCATAGGGTAATTTCTCTTAGATTTTCGTCTGTTTTGGTTTTTATTTTTTTATATTGCAATGACTGAAGACTTCAGAGTCGATTATTGTAATATTCGCGGGCTTCGAATAAATTTTCTGGCTTCATACATCCACACTGTATCTAACAGGCCAGCTGTTTTGGCGCTAAGCGAGACCCAAGTAGGTGAGAATTCCGATCCTACTGAATTTCTCATTCATGGGTATAGCTTAGTGCCATTATTCTTTCCCCACCATGGTCTCGCCGTTTACATTAGGAATGATGTAGCTTATCAGTTCTTGCCTCAATATGGACGTTGCTCCAACTCTTTTTTTAATTTCATATGGTTTAAATTCTCCGTCAATAAGCACATCATTCACTACTGTTTTCTCTATCGAAGCCCAAACCTGGACAGAGCTTCAACTTCTCGTGAATTTGACGCTCTGTCTGACTCCATACAAAGAATTGTATCCTTGTATCCTCACACTGACATCGTTATTACGGGTGATTTCAATGTACACAATTCTTCGTGGCTTCTCCACTCGGGCCCTACAACACCCGAATGAATGTGTGCCGAGATCTTTGCTGAGTTTAACCACCTTACTCACTGAGCCCACTCGAATATCGGACATTGATGGCCAAGCGGAAAATACTCTTGACTTGTTCCTTACGTCCGACCCTGATAAATACACTATCTGTGTATTAACGCCTCTAGGCAGATCAGACCATAGTATTATATCTGCGAATTTCTCGTGTCAAACTAATCCAGTTAGAGAAAGAGCTCCGAAGAGAACCGTATGGCAATACGAGAAAGCCAACTGGGACGGTCTCAATAACTTTTTTCGGATCTTTAACTGGTCACTATGCTTCCTCGATAGTGACGTAGACTCCAGCGTAGATATGATTACTAATATGATTATCTTGGGAATGAAAACTTTTATCCCGAATAGGGTTAAAAGCATCAAACCTAAGGAAAAGTCATGGTTTGATTCAAGCTGTAAAGAGGTTATCAGGGAAAAAGAAGTAAAGTTCCGGTGTTTTAGAGCCAACCCAACTGAGGAAAACCGGAACAAGTTTAAACAAGCCAGGAAGGCCTGAAATGCCCATATTCGACGGACCAAGTTTTTGCATGACCAAAAATTAAGGCAAAAAATTCTGCAATGTCCCAAAGGCAGTAAAAATTTTTGGTCATTTGTAAAAAATATGAAGAATTCTTCTTCTTCCTTGGTCCCTACGCTCGTTGACAATGACCAGTGCCGGCTTTAGGGTATGGCGACCCAGGCGGTCGCCTGGGGCGCCACGATCTGGGGGCGCCGCCGCGACAGCTGGCATAACTTCAACATAAGCAAGAAGCAAATCAACAAGTTGTGAAGTTGTCAAGCTCTTGCTCAAAAAATTCATATCGAAAAGTTTCATGACTTTCATCTTGTTTTGTTATAACAGACTATTTCTATTTGTTTTTATTTTCACCATACACTACACATAGAAAACAGAAGAGTGAATTGAGGTAGTGTTTAGTAAAAAGAAACTTGAGTTTTGTTATGGCATTGTGTTTTTAATCGCTATAGCTTCTCACCAGTTGGCGCTGTTTATTTCTTATTGCGTTTGTATTATCTATTTTAGTAAGGCATCTTTCCGTTTAAAGCGCAACCAGTCAAAATCAACCCATGGACTTTTAAAGAGATTAGAAATACAATGGATATGCATATCACATTATACAATTATTATATCATTAGGGAAGAGATTGCAAATTAGATATTTTACAATTACTTTCAACTTTTTTTTTAGTATTGTTTTTGCTGTCATACAGCAAATTTTGTTGTAATTTTCCTCTGTTCCTCTGTTTCTCTGAAATTTAAGAGCTCATTTGAGTTCTAACTCAATTCTTCTCCAAGTTCGTACACTTTAAAACTTCGATTTAGAATTTGGAACAGTTAGATCTCCGATAAAATTAGACCTAGACCCTCGCACTAAGTCTAGTGCCTTGAAAGTCGTTTTATTTATAATTTCGTTTTTTCAACGTTTAGGCTGTGTGAATTGCGTTAAAATGTGTATTAAAACTTGACATTTGGTTAAAACTTGACACTAGCGTGGTAAATAAAATGGGTTAAAATTTATCCTGTTGTGGAGCAGGATAAATGGGTTAAAATTTTGCCGTCTCATGAATGATAGAGAAGTTTGCTTCTGTTTTGTTGTTTTATTCTGTTCTTCTCCGTTTTATTTAGGTTTTTGATATTTCAAAAGATTAAAATAAAATACTTCAAATTTATCATATCCCTGCAGTGCACACGTGGGGCCTGACAGGCCCAAGTGAAAATTAAAATACATATAAAATTGGAACCGTCTTTGGAAATAAAATAATCTTTCATCTACCTTCCTACAACGTCGATATGTATCCTCGAACACAAAAATAACTGTAATAAGTTCAGTAGATTTTCACTAAATTGAGCTTCGGGCCTGATAGGCCCAAGGTATACATTCACGTTACTGTTTTTTTTTTATTCTCAGATACAAAACGTCATATCTTTATCTGTTTTCGGATTATTTTCGTGGGTTTTCTTTATTATTTTATGGATATAAGTGAGAGAAGATTGTTTTCTTTTTGGGTCCGTTTCGTTTATCTCGTAAACTTGTAAAAGACCATTTGAAGGATCGTGCTTCAAACAATCATTTACCACTAGAAACTCGTTCAAATGCGAGAAAATTTGCTGGATTGCTGCTTGTTGAAGAAATAGCATTTTCCAATAATGTAAGTACCAGAAAAGATTGTGCATTCCGTACAAAACGAGGGAAGAGTTGATACATCTGCTACAAATGCGGCAAATGCATTTGCCTCCAACATGCGCACTATTGTTGCCCAACTTGCTCTATTTGATATTACTGTACAAAATATTTGTTTTATTCTCTGTTTTTATTAGTTTTAAGATTGATTTTGAATAAATATTATAAACGAATGTATAAAATTTCAGTTTCCTCAATTATTTCTACATTTTCTCATAAAATTATGTTTACGGGCCTCTCAGGCCCCACGTGTGTAATGGTGTGATTTTTTTTGAGGTGTGCACTGAAGGGATATTTTGAAATCGAAAAACGAAAAAAATGTTCCTTTTTCTGAGAATGATAACAGATATCAGCTGTGAAAACGTGTTTTGCAGTGTTATCACATGGAAAAAATCAATCATCCAAAAAGGGAAATTTTCGTTTGAAGATATTTTGCTGTTGCTTCAAAATATCAAATTACCACTGCAAAATTGAGAAAAACAAATAAAATAGAGTATGTTTGTTATTTTTAGTGTCTTTTCATGAAATTTATTGCTTAAAGTTTGGTATTGTACACGAAATTATTTTACCTAGAAGAATAAAAACATTTTTTGCGGAGGGAAATTTCTTAGTTCTCCGCAGAAATGTTGGTTAAAAAAATCCCTTTTAACGCAATTCACACAGCAAATGGCTAAATTTGTTCCCTTTTTTAATCAAACGTAAAATTTTAATACACATTTTAACGCAATTCACACACGGCCTTAAGATAACAGAGAATAATAGGTGGAGGAAGATATAAAAAATGGATCACATTTTCGATGATTTCCTATTTATGGACGTTGATTTTGAGTACGATGCGAACGTTATCCTGGATGTACGGCGTATTTATATTTATCGAATGCCAATACGTGCCACTATTAATACATGGGACGACACTGATTTTTTCGGCGCTTCCGTTTAACAAACAGACGTTTTTAGCAGTCCTTTAATTGGTGGCAGAAGACCTTCAACATCCACAACCACCGTAAAAATTGGAATGAATTTACTATGTAAAAAATTATTTGTATTTTGTTTCAAATTGAAGTAAATGTCTGTCAAAAAATACTGCCGGGTGACTAAAAAGTTTCAAAAACATGCTTGAACTAGGTTTCAAAAATAACAAGTTCTAAGCGCTTAGAACTCAATGATGATTTTAGATCGAGTTCTTGAGAAGTGAAGAAATTTCGAGTTCCAAATATTCTAAAAACTAAGTTCTAACGTTAGACCGAGATTCACTAGGTCGAGTTTTAAAGGGAATTTAGAACTGGGTGACGGAATTGAGCGTAATTTTATCGAAGTTCTAGCTATTAAAAGTTCTAAATCGAAGTTCTAACGCAATAGAACTTGGTGAAGAATTGACTTAGAACTCAAATGAGTTCTAAAATCTCACTTAAACGAGTTTTAAGGGCTAGAACTTTGTCAAGAAACTAGGCGTAGCACAGTGTGCAATTTTCGCAATCTAGCGGAACTTTAATGTAAAAAAAATTTCTTTCAAATGCAACAAAATTGGTATTATATGAAAGGTAAAACATCCGGCCATCGAATGGCAAAAACAAAAACAAAAAAATAATTGTATTTACCGTTCACCAGGATCACAAACATCAGCTTGTTGCAAGTGAAAAAAAAAATTAAATCTCATTGCTTTTCTTGTGTCATGTTTGTAACAGCGTGGTCAAGTGTAATGATAGTTGTCCATATTCAATTTATTTTATTTATTTTTAGTGGTATTTAAGAACTTCTCAGCGTAAAATATAAAAAATCGTTTGTTTGAAGACCTTAACAGTGTTGATTTTTATTTTGTTCTGAAACTTTGTGAAGTGTTTTAAAAATGTATCCACGTGTATCCATCGTGTTTTTGGGCTTAAAATCTCCGTACGTATATTCTGTGTTAGAATTCATTTACTTTTCTTGCCCTTGGTTGCCCCACCCAAACAAAAATTTTTTTTTAAGAGACCTATATTTTCGTGTTCTTTTTTTCTTTTTTGCTTGAATTACTCAAAAACTATTCATCATACAAACATGAAAAAAAAACTTTCGCATCATAATTATAGAACATGCGTACCAAATTTCATTACAATCGGCTTAGCAGTTTCTAAAAAATCGTTTTTGAAAGATGAACGCACAAAAAACGAAGTGATCTTATTAGGGTTTCGTTTTCATCTCAATGTAAATACTCGAAGTTCTCCTATTTGAATCATTTTGTGATTTATTTTTGTTTTTATTGTACTCTATACATATGGAACTATTTTTAATTTTTTGTTTCAAAATGCCAGGCCCAGTCGTTTCAGAGATCAGGGGGGGGGGAGGGGTGTTGAATACCTACCCTATTTTTGACTTTGCATATTTTTCAATATTTTCAGGTAAGCTTCTAAATCTCACAAAACAACATATTGTTCCATAATCTAACAATTTTATATCAATAACACTCCAATTAAACACTAAACGAATAAAGTTCCGCTAGATTGCGAAAATTGCACACTGTGGCGTAGGTAAGTGTAATTGTGTTTGACATTTTCAAATTCAAAAGAAATCAATATTAACAGGATAAAATTAATTATTATTACTAAATTATTAAGAAAAATTAATGAAAATGCATGGAAATATGAATAGCTAGCGTGTAACATAGTGACTTGAAATTCTTACAATATTTGCGTATAGGAGAATTGTACACAGTTATTCTTTAAAGCATAAATTCTACTTCTTCATCAACTTGCAATTTTTTAAGTGAGATACAAGTTTTATCTTTTTTAAGGAGGAGGAGGAGGAGGTAATATAATTTGTAATTAAAAAAAAGGGCGCCAAATATTTGACTCGCCTGGGGCGCCAAGATAGCTAAGGCCGGCCCTGACAATGACACTCCAGTTGTTAGCTCTCTCGCGAAAGCTAACCTTTTTGCAAGGCAGTTCGCCTTTAACTCTTCGCTGCCAGAGAGTGTCATGACTCCTCCAGTTATTGAGCGCGTCAATGATTCCATGGGACAAATCTTCTTCCGCACTCGAGCTGTGGCGAGAGTCTTAAAAGATCTTAACATACATAAATCCGCTGGTCCGGATGGTATCCCCGCTATTGTTCTGAAGAGGTGTTCTTCCACTCTGGAAAAACCCTTGCGTAAGCTTTTCCATCTATCCTATTCTTCTGGGCTCGTTCCGAGCAGTTGGAAAACAGCATTTGTCCAGCCAATCCCAAAAAAAGGCGAATCTTCTTCTCCCTCCAATTATCGTCCGATTGCACTTACGTCCCTTCTTTCTAAGGTCATGGAAACGCTCAACGCAGCTCAAGAAATATCTCGAAGACCGAAAGCTTCTTAATGACCGGCAGTACGGCTTTCGCAGCAACAGGTCCACTGGTGATCTGATGGTCTATCCCACCGAACAGTGGAACAAATCTTTACATCGTTTTGGAGAAAGTAAGATTGTTGCACTTGATATTTCAAAGGCATTTGATAAAGTCTGGCATCTTGTTCTTTTATCGAAAATGCGTGCTTTCGGTATCGATGAATCCCTTCTTCGTTGGATTAGAAACTTTCTTTCGAACCGTTCAATACAAGTTGTATGTGGTTTGAAGTCTGAAACCCACAATATAAATGCTGGTGTGCCCCAGGGCTCCGTTTTGTCTCCGACCCTCTTCCTCATTTTCATTAATGATCTCTTGTCTGTTACTTCTAATCCAATTAATTGTTTCGCTGACGATAGTACCCTTAGCTTTTCATATTCGTTTCCAGACTCACATCCTTCCTCTTCAGATGTGGAATGCAACGGCAAAATATGATAAGCTCATTAAACTCTGACTTAAACAGCATTGTACAATAGGGAATACAAAATCGCGTAGAGTTTAATGCTTCGAAAACTCAATGCTGTCTTGTATCGTCGAAGCGAGACATACCCCCCTTGCCACTATCCATGAGTGGCACTTGCATCAATGAGACCGAACATCTCGAGATTCTCGGTAGTGCATCACTGACCACCTTTTGTGGAACGACCACATATGCGATGTCGCCAAAAATGCCGCAAAATGTTTAGGTTTCTTAAGGCGATGCGAGAAATTTTTTTCCCCTTCGGATCTGGCTACTATCTACAAAACCTACATACGTCCTAAGCTTGAGTACAATTCTCACGTCTGGGCTGGTGCTCCAGTGACGTACTTATGTCTTCTGGACAGTATCCAAAAAAGAGCATTCAAAATGATTGGTGACAATACCATCGTTGAGTCATACATCGTCGTAATGTCTCATGTCTCACCCTGTTTTACCGATACTTCAACGGTATATGCTCTAGTGAAATAGCCAGTTGCATTCCCCCCCCTTAAGACATTCAACCGTAATACCCGCGCCTCCAGGAATGCCCATCAGTTCACCCTTGAGCCCAACTTCGGACGTACTGTGAAGTACAGAGAATCATTCTTTAGCCGTACGACGCGAATGTGGAACTCTCTTCCACACTCTGTCTTCCCCAGTCATTGTAATGTTCAAGAATTCAAAAGCAATGTTCACCGGCACCTCCTTTTACATCCCCTATCCTTTCCCTAATGCTCGCACTGTGCTCTTGGCATATAAAGGGTAATGAAAAAAGCCCTTGAAGCCGCGTTTATTATAAAATAAAAAAATACATATGTATTGTGTTTGTATGAATATTATTATTTTCTTTTGTTTGTATTTTTTGGAATAAACATAATTATATGAATTACTCAATTACTGAACAGTTTGTTTGGTTAAACGCACTAATGTCGGGAACTATTGTATCGAAACAGAGATCATTACGCTAATTTCAAAGACTGCTTGATACAAAAAATATGGAGACAGAAAAAATTGAGATTACACCTCATCATCATCTTAGACCCTCTTGTGTAGAAAAAGATCTTTGGAAGTTTTTAATCACGACAAAACACTGAAATACCGTTCTTCAGCATCGACACTGACCAGGAAGAGTACAAAAAATCACCAATGTAACGCAAAAATTAGCAGTTGAGCAATCTAAATGGAAGAAGTTTCTCTTCAAAATCATATACCTACATGATGATTTCATCTTTCAACTCTTCGAAGACAATTAGCTAATTCTCCGGAATTTTCTCCGATTTCCTCCGAATCGGAGACATTTTGCCTGTCGAAGAACTACCTCGAAGCAAAACTCGGAGGAAATCGTAGAAAATTCCGCTTCGACGGTTACCTCGATTTGGCCGAGTATCTTCATCCAAATAGGTGAATTTCAAAAAAAAAAGAAAACACTTCGTTCATATTTTGTACTGTTTGAATCTTTTCGTCCTTTTTCCAATGGCGGAATCGATGAGAGTGAGGAAATTGCTGGTTTTGAATATTTCTTCTTCAGAAATGATGTCGATTTCTGGGCTTGCGTCTCCATTACATTGCTAATTGTTGGCAAAGTTTCAGTAATTTTTTCATCTCCCATCGATGTCGTTTGAACTATAAATCTGAAAGGAAAGCCTTCAGACTGTCAATTTCAACGTGTAGGGTACCTCAACTTCATCTTTCTTTAAGGATGACGGCAACATTCTTAACATCCTGATTTAGAGCTTTTCACAACCCCTGTGGAAAATTCGGGGAAAAAAAAGCGGTGTTCAAGAACAACCCGAGAATTACTTTAATTATCGACAGTTCTGCTAGTGGAACATTATTTTCGTTTCTTTGGGTCCACACCTTATCGATTTTTTCAAACATCGCGGAACATTTTCTGTATATTTAAGTCTTCACCGAAAATCCGGGCTCAGAGGAAACACCCTTCCCCCTCCCCCTGTCGACGGACATGGATGTCCCGTTATGAATAAAAAAATAAATGGTCACGTTATAGGTACATAACCCAAAATTATTTTATCAATTCATAAATAGTAAAAAAAATGTGATGGTTACCCCTCAATCTTGACGTTTGACGATATAACTTCTGCCGATTCTTCTACTGTTTCTAACCTTTTTGCCAAATATTTTAGTAGTGCCTTCTCCAGTGATAATTTCGTCATAGACCATAGTTTTTTCCATTACATGAACGGCTGCGCTGAAACTTCTTTAACATCAATTAACATTGACATCAGTTCGGTAACAGACAGGATCAAAACTCTCAAAGATGATTATTCTGCTGGCCCTGATGGTATCCCACCTATAATTTTGAAAAAGTGTGCTGATAGTCTTGCCGCTCCCCTTACTACTCTCTTCCAACTATCAATATCTTCTGGTATCTTCCCTAAGTTATGGAAGGAATCTTTTATTATTCCAATCCACAAAAAAAGGCCCAAAAAACGACATTATCAATTATTATAGACCAATTGCAAAACTTTCTTGTATTCCAAAATTATTCAAATTCATGTTCTTCCATTCCAGACAAATCTTTTCTCCTAGTCAGCATGGATTTCTTAAGGGTAGATCTACAACTAGAACTACTAACCTAGTTGACTTTACTTCTTTTTCTCTTTGTGCTTTGGAAGAAGGTTATGAGGTTGACTCTATCGCTACAGACTTCAGTAAGGCTTTCGACAAGATATCACATAACCTTATTCTTTTTAAACTTGACAAGCTTAAGTTTCCAAATATTTTCAAGTCCTGGATAAAATCCTACCTCTCCAATAGACAATACAGTGTCTGCTTCAGAAATCATGTCTCAAACCCAATTATTGCTTCTTCTGGTGTTCCTCAAGGTAGCCACCTCGGTCCAATTCTCTTTGCCTTAGCAATAAATGACGTCGATCAAATATTCTCAGATTCAAAACTATTAATTTACGCTGATGACATGAAAATCTATAAAAAGATAACTTCCCTTGAGGACGCACAGTTACTTCAGAACGATCTTAACAAATGCTTCGTCTGGTGTAAAGCAAATCTTGTTGGAGCTTAATATTAACAAATGCCAACTTTCTCCAGAAAGCGGCCTCCATTACCCCAAAGATCTTATTTTCTTGACACCCAACCAATAACTGTAGTTTATTCTATTAATGATCTAGGACTGCTCTGTAATACTCAACTCAATTTTATTTCGCATATCGATTCAATCATCAACAAGGCTAATTCTACTGTAGGCGTTTTTCTTTTTTAGCACGGAGCGGGAATCGAACTGTCAAAAAAAGATCGGCATTTTTTTTTAGCTCGGGGCGCTCGGAGCGCTCGATCTGTGTTACTTTTTTAGAACCGAACACGCTCGGGGCTGACTCGATTTGCTCGGTCAAAAATGATCGAGCAGATAGAGCAGAATAAAGAGCGTTGAGTTTTTGAGGGAGAAGCTGGTTGCTCTTCCAATGATGGTAAATAATATTTTGAATTTAGAATTTAGAAGCTAAAGTGACAACCAAAAATTAATTATGACAGTTCAGTGCTCAATTGTGTTTCTCAAATAGTTCTGAGCGCTCAGGTTGCGCTCGACTCGACACTCGCTCGATTCGCTCGAGCCCCGCTCTTTGCCCCGCTCGGTGTTAAAAAAAAAACGCCTTTTGGGTTTTATCAAGCGATGGTCTAAAGAATTTAATGATCCATACGTTACAAAATCTTTTGTATATGACCTTTGTTCGACCTCTTCTCGAATACTCCTCCCAGGTCTGGTGTCCTCGTTACCAAGTACACATTAAGCGTTCAGCGCCGTTTCATTTTATTTGCATTACGTGGTTTAGGTTGGGTTGATCCTCTTGACCTCCCTCCTTATGAGGATCGTCTTAAATTACTGGGCATGCAACCTTTATACTTGCGAAGGGACAACGCTGACATTATTTTTATACACCAGCTTTTAACTGGCTCTTTTGACTGCCCAGACTTAGGTTAGGTTAGGTTATAGTGGCTGTCTAGTTGTTGTTGACTCACTTAGACCTCAAGGATCCGTTGTGATACCATAAAATACTCATGGGAGAGTAATGACCTTAAACAAACCAATTTGTGCTTTTAATGAAGTTAGAGAGATATTTAATGTCGATCGTTGCCAGTTCACTGGTATTATCGAAGAAGGGATTACCGAGAAAGTTGTTCCTTCTAATGGAGAGTGCTGGACATGTACAAAGAAGGTGTTGGACTGTTTCCTCTTCCTCCTCGTCCATGCAGCTTCTGCAGAAGTCATTTGTGTAGACTCCTAGCCTCAGAGCATGTCTACCTATGAGGCAGTGTCCTGTTATTACTCCAATTGTAGAGCTTATATTTTGTCTGCTCAGGGATATCAATCCTTTTGACCGTTTTATGTCTATGCTTGGCCATATTTGCTTGGTTGCTAGGCAGGTGGTACCCTGTGACCATCTAGCATTGGTTTTGTTTGAGAAGATATTTGCATGTAGCAAGTGGTGTTCCTATGTTATGTTTTTGTCTAACATTGGGCAGAAGTGTTCCGTTTTTGGCGAGCTCGTCGGCTTTGCAATTTCCCGGAATGTCTCTGTGGCCCGGCACCTAAATGAGGTGAATATTAAACTGTTCCGTCATCTCATTCAGAGATGATCGACAATCGTGGACTATTAGAGAGTTTGTGGAGACAGACGCGAGAGATTTGAGAGCGGCTTGGCTGTCCGAGAAGATTCGTATATCCTTGCAAGATATAACGTTTTCTTTGAGCCAGGATAGTGCCTCTTTAATCGCCATTACTTCTGCCTGGAATACACTAAATTGATCGGGAAGTCTGTATGATAGACTGAGATTCAGTTGTTCTGAATAGATACCACTTCCAACTCCGCAGTCGGTCTTTGAACCGTCTGTATAGAAGTGTACCGCGTTGTCTTCCAGGGGTCTTTCTTCTTCCCAGGAGGATCTTGAAGGGATAGAGACATGGAAGCTTTTACCGAACACCATCTTTGGGGTGGTATAGTCTAAGCGATCTGGGATGGATCTGAAATTGTCTAGAATAATAGTATGACCAGTATTGTTACTGTTCCATTGAGAGGTGGCTCTAAGCCTCACACATGAGTTGGCTGCCACCATTTTGGAGAAGATGTCGAGAGGTGTTAGGTTTAAAAGCACTTCCAGGGCTGCGGCTGGTGTTGAGCGAAGTGCTCCTGTGATGCACATACCTGCTGACCGCTGAACTTTGATGAGCTTATTTAGATTTACCATCTTGTCCAGTGCGGTCCACCATACGACAACTCCATAAATGAGTATCGGTCTGATTACCGAAGTGTATAGCCAGTGGGTTATCTTTGGGGAGAAGCCCCATTTTGATCCTATGGCCTTTTTACAAGTAAAAAGCGCTACGGTAGCCTTTTTTACTCTTTCATCAATATTTGCCTTCCAATTTAGTTTTTTGTCTAAAATGAGGCCTAAATATTTAGCTTGGTCGGAAAAACTTAATGGTATTCCTTTAATCTTGGGTGGGCTAATTTGAGGAATTTTGTTCTGTTTTGTGTGGATTGACGTCCAAGCCACATTGCTTAGCCCAATTTGTTAGCCTATTTAAGGCATTTTGTAGGAGTTCTGAGAGAACTTGGGGATGTTTCCCAGATACAGATATTGCAACGTCGTCAGCATAGGCAATCACCCTGAAACCCTCTGCTTCCAATGATGTTAGTAGGTCGTTTATTACCATGTTCCATAAAAGAGGCGAGAGGACCCCACCTTGGGGGCTTCCCCGATTCACCGATCTGGTGGTTGTAAAACTTCTCATGCTAGAAGTTATTGTCCTGCTTTTGAGCATGTGACTTATAAGATCTATGAGTGGTTTCTCTAATTTCAGCTTATCCATTGCTGTTGTGATCGCCTGGTAACTGACGTTTTTGAAAGCTCCTTCAATATCTAGGAACGCTACTAGGTTAAATTCTTTGTATTTGAGGGAATATTCAATACTACGTACCAGCGAATGAAGTGCTGTTTCTACTGATTTTCCCTTAGAGTACGCATGTTGAGCTGTGGAAATGAGACATGGTTTTAAGTTATGTCTGATGTGAATTTCAATCAATCTTTCCAAGGTTTTAAGAAGGAAGGATGATAGGCTGATTGGTCGTAGATCTTTAGGGGTAACGTGGGAGGGTTTCCCTGCTTTAGGAATGAAGACTACTTTTGCCATTCTCCAGGCCTTGGGAATATATTTCAACCTTACACAGCCTGTCAGAATGATTTCCAATGGTGGAATGATCATGTCTGAGCATTTTTGTAGTTCGGCCGGAATAATTCCGTCTGGTCCTGGAGATTTGTATGGATCAAAGCTGTCTATCGCCCATTGCAGTTTTTCCTGTGTTATTAGATCATCTAAATCGCTTGTAGAAGCTTGCGACTCTGATGGTAAGTCGTTAAGTATGTTAGAGCTACCTGGAAAGTGGGTGTCTAATAGCAGATTAAGAGATTCTTCATCTGTGGTAGTCCACGTGTCTGCTTCTGTCTTCAAAGCACTAGGTATTGTTGGACTTTTTGAGAGAATTTTCCTGAGTCTTGAGGCTTCTGAAGTATTTTCTATTTTACCACAGAAGTTTCTCCAAGAAGACCTCTTACTCTTCCTTAATTCTTTCTTATAAAGCTTTAGAGCTTGTTTGTATAAGTCCCAGTCAGAAGCAGATCTTGTGTATTTAGATCTGTTGAAGAGTTTGCGACAACTCTTCCTGAATGGTTCTAGTTCTTTGTGCCACCAATGAGGTTTCTTTTTACCCTTAAAAATGGTTACAGGGCACGAAGTTCTCATTGATTCGTTGAAGGCTTCGGTGAGATGGTTTACAGAAAGGTCTAGTTCATCTTTAGTGGAGGAACTTTTAAGGAGGTTGTGGTCAAGCAGTTGTGCTAGAACCTCTCTATATCGTTCCCAGTTTGTATTGCGATAATTGCGAAAGCCTGTAGGTATATATGTCGCATCATTGAGCTCAAACTGAATATATCTGTGGTCGGAGAAAGAATTCTCCTTTGAGACATACCAGTTTGAAATAAGATTTTGGATAAAGTCGGAGGTTAGTGTAATATCGAGTACCTCTTTCCTATTCTTGGTAACAAAAGTGGGTTCATTACCAATATTACTTATGAGTAGGTTAGTGCTTAAAAGGTAATCAAATAAGGACTCACCTCTCTCATTAATATCAGAGCTACTCCATACCGTGTGATGGGCGTTAGCGTCCGATCCAATAATTAGGCCAACTTTCCTCGTTTGCGCGTCTGCAACTGCCTTCCTCAAGGTGTCTCCCGGAGCAGGGCTGTCGTGGCCAAGATACGAGGATATAAGCCAATAGGTGGCTATATCCGTTGTTAGAACAGCTGTTGTGGTGTCTTTGTCGCTGTAATTGGGGAGTAAAAATACATTTAAGTTATTTTTTACTAACATGCATGACCTTGGTTCACCTTTCTCCGATGCATACAATAGTTTATATCCAGGAGTCTTGAGGCCTCTTATGATGGAGTTAAAGACCCACGGCTCCTGTATCAAGACGATGTCTTCCTTGTTTCTATGCAGTCGGAGTAACAGGTTGTCTGCGGCCATGATGGCGTGATGGAGATTAATCTGAACTAATCGCAGCATTGCTACTTTTAGTCAGATCGACCTCCACCACTGTTTTGTCGGCGTTATCATCGTCTGAGGAGGAATGAAGTAGGTCTTCCTCGCTCAGAGTGCTGCCTAAGATGGCGTCTTCAGTTTCCATGTCGGAAATACTGTCGACTATCGGGTGAGCCTCCACGTCGGATGGCTTGTTTGGGGCTCCGGAGGTCGATGGTTCCACTTGTGGTGTTGCATCGACTTCCATTTTTGGGGGTAGTGAAGCGTTTCCTTCCGCTGAAGGGGCTTCTATGGGGGGTGCGTTGAGCGAGTCTTCATCTTTTTTATAGATATGGACAATGATTTCATCGAAACCATACCTAATCACGCCTTCGGTCGCGGCCAGTGGAGCCAATGATTCCCTATTGATCACCAAGAGAGCTGATCTATAGCGACCCACTGTCTCCTTCTCAACCTTTGGGACTTTCCAGTCGTGAGTAGGCAGGTTTGGATTGCTGGTTTTGATTAATTTCATAATCATGTCTGGGCAGTTGTGTAGAGCTGGGACCATTATACGTGCTCTCGGTCGGCAAGGGATATTCTCCCTTGTAACAACTTCGAGCTTGGCACCCGGCCAGACTTCTGGCAAGCCATCAACAGCAGCCCTGTACAGATCGAAAGATCTCTGATCACCACAGGCGATGAGTTTGATACGATTTTGGTACCATCCTGCATCGGCTGTGTCTGGGAGAGGCCCCGGATTCTCCTCGATGACAGATAAAAATCTGAAACCGAGGTGAGCCTTGACGTCTGCCCATTGATCATGAGAGATGTTACCATCTGCATGACTCCTGTCAATGGCCGCGGCTATGATCTTGCCTTTGAGCGCGTCGCTGAAAGATAGATCTTTGTTGAAGGCTGTTGTGCTGCTGGGAAGCACTTTCTGCCTTTTCGGTTCAGGCTTGTCGCTTTCGAGAGACCTATTGCGCTTTGACGTTGAGTCGCTGCCGGTCGGTTTTGTATTTCTGCTGAGAATGCCACTAGCCCACTCGAGTTTCCGCGCTTGCTCAGGGGTTCTTTCCGTCGCCGGTATGACACCGACTGCGGCCAGAATCCTTTCAGCATTGCGCTGGTCTCGATTGGCCTGTGACTTCCCGGACTTCCTGTTAGCCGGCCCAGAGCTATGTCCGTGTGACACAGATGTGGGTCGACCACCAGAATTGGTCGCTACCGATACCAATCGGGGTGTGCCCTCACCCTTCGATTCAATTCCACGCGTCGCAGATTTTGTCTCTCCGGATGGGGTGTCCCTTTTTGGGGTCGCTTGCGACGTCCTAGCAGGGGCGGGGAAGATGTGGGGTTTGGAATTGCCGCCCTTGGGACAGCCGAGCGTCACAGCTGTTCCACTGACGGGTAATTCCTTTAAGTATAGGTTGCGGCTAGTAGAGGGAGAAGGACTTCCGCTGCAAGTGGCAACCACAGGGTTGACAACCCGTTCACACCTCTGAGTTGGCTCGACAGCCTTTCCAGGAGATGTGACCGCATTGTCAGCCCTGGCTCTGTTTATGTTTTTTATTTTTTTTCTGTTTGATTGTTTGTTTGGTTTCATTTTTGTTCCCACGAGTGAGGCGGAAAGACGGTCAGCCCCGGCAGAGCCGCTTACCGGGGCAAGGCAAGAAATATGACGGACCTTGCCACAGCATCCGAAAGAGCTCGTTAATGACTGGTTTATCCCCCAGCCTTTCATTCTTCGGCACGGTTTTCGTACAAAGTACGCTCACACCACCACTGAAATTAGGAACCTCTAAACTATGATTGAATTAGGTTTCCGAACTTTGCACTATTGAGGAGTTACAACAATTCAGCGACCCAATTCAAGCTTAGCTAATCACCATCCTGCCAAAAACGCACAGGACTCTGTAGTGATCATTGCCCGCCTGGCACCCACTTGGAGGGTTTGAATGAGGATTTTTGCCGGGCACTGCCCAGACTTGCTCTCAAGCATTTATCTCTTCATAAATCCCCGTAGATTCAGGTCTATCCCCTTATTTCGAACCCTTTTCCACAGAACTGACTATGGTCGTAACGAACCATTGACTAGAATGATGACTAAAGCCAATAACTCACCTCACTTTGACCTTAATGTGTCCAAAATAACCCTGAAGAACCTATTTTATTTTAGTTTTTAAGCTTTATTTATATTCTTGTATGGCTTGAATTAAGTCTTTAATAAAATTCAAAATTCAAAATTCAAAAAAATTCTATTTTACAGCGGCTATCACTCTATGCCAAGAGAGAACATGTACTGGCAAACAGATGAAAACACCCGTATATGCCAATTGTTGCGATTTGCGAATAATATGTCCCGAACCAGATTCAAGGAAATAAAAAAAAAATATCTCCACCTTGCGGATAACAACAATCTGGTTCATACTGACAAAATGACAAAAATACGACCTCTAGCAACTCTTCTAAACGAAAAATTCTGCCACTTTGGATACGTTCACGAAAAACTTTCAATTGATGAATCAATGGTTAAATACTACGGAAGCTTACAAAACAATTTATAAGATGTAAGCCTGTAAGATTTGGCTTTAAAATTTGGATGCTGACGAGCAGCTGTGGATATTTGTACCAATTCGACACCTATTGTGTAGCCAAAAACGTCACTATGGAAAAAAAGCAAATGCCGCTTGGATCCAGAGTTGTTGTTGATTTCTTGGAAAAAGTTCCCTTAAAGTTTTTTCGATAACTTTTTTTAAATCACATGATCTCCTTGTTCTGCTGAAACAAAAAGTTTTTCGATCCATCGGGACTGTACGCGAGTCAAGAACAAAAAGTGTCCACTTAAATCGAATGCAGAGTTCAAAAAAGAAAAAAAGAGAATTCTATGACCACAAATACGATACTGCCAATGAAATACTCTCCGTAAAATGGAATGATAACAGCGCTGTGAGTGTTGGCTCAAACTTTGAGGGTATTGAGCCGATGCATTCCGTCAACCGATCGATGGAAAAAGCGAAAGTCAGTGTAAGACAGCCGAAAATGATTGCTGAGTACAACTCAGGTATGGGAGGCGTTGTTCACCATGATCAAGCAATCAACAACTTACTTACTTACTTATGGTGGCGCTACAGTCCGGTGTGGACTTGGGCCTTCAACAACAGTCTCCGCCAGTCAGCTCGGTCCCTAGCTAGCTGTCTCCAGTTTTGCACTCCAAGTTGATTGAGGTCCTCTTCCACTTGTGTGCGCCACCTGAGTCGCGGTCTTCCTCTCCTTCTGCGTTCCTCGGGAATAGAGTCGAAGGCTTTCCGGGCCGGAGCATTGGTGTCCATGCGCTCTAAATGACCGAGCCATCTGAGTCTCTGGACCTTGACCCTTCTGGCTAGGTTGTGATGCTTTTTTATTTATCGCTGAGGTAAGCTCAGGGTGTCCAGGGTCGAGCCCAAAGAAAGCAAATAAAACTTGGGTCGAAAAGTCGCAAACATCCAATAACGACCAACCTTGTCCGATGTCGTAACAAATTTTATTAGTTTTCTTACGATCTAAAATAACAGAGTATTGCATATACAACTTACAGTCTACGGATAATACAAATTCTTAATCAAATAATTTCTTACGATACGTCTTAAAATAAATGAGCAGGTCTCAAAATGCTGCTCCTGTCTCTAGCACCAAACTAGAGAATAAACAGTCGAACCGTCCCCGATTTGACAGTTCTCTGTCTGTGGGGCGCTTAGAAGAAGGACCACGGAAGGAGCGAAGAATAAACAGCAGAACTCAAAATGCTGCTACTGTCCCTAGCACCAAACTAGGGAATAAACGGTCGAACTGTCCCCGACTTGACAGCTCTCTGTCTGTGGTGCGCTTGGAAGAAGGGCAGTCACAGAATAAACAGGCAAAGGCGGATTTTCTGTCCTCGATACACTCAGAGGGAGTGGAGCGAGGAATAAACAGCAGAACTCAAAATGCTGCTACTGTCCTTAGCACCAAACTAAGGAATAAACGGTTGAACTGTCCCCGATTTGACAGCTCTCTGTCTGTGGTGCGCTTGGAAGAAGGGCAGCCACAGAATAAACAGGCAAAGGCGGATTTTCTGTCCTCGATACACTCAGAGGGAGTGGAGCGAGGAATAAACAGCAGAACTCAAAATGCTGCTACTGTCCTTAGCACCAAACTAAGGAATAAACGGTCGAACTGCCCCCGATCTGACAGCTCTCTGTCTGTGGTGCGCTTGGAAGAAGGGCAGCCACAGAATAAACAGGCAAAAGGCGGATTTTCTGTCCTCGATACACTCAGAGGGAGTGGAGCGAGGAATAAACAGCAGAACTCAGAATGCTGCTACTGTCCTTAGCACCAAACTAAGGAATAAACGGTCGAACTGTCCCCGATTTGACAGCTCTCTGTCTGTGGTGCGCTTGGAAGAAGGGCAGCCACAGAATAAACAGGCAAAAGGCGGATTTTCTGTCCTCGATACACTCAGAGGGAGTGGAGCGAGGAATAAACAGCAGAACTCAAAATGCTGCTACTGTCCTTAGCACCAAACTAAGCAATAAACGGTCGAACTGTCCCCGATTTGACAGCTCTCTGTCTGTGGTGCGCTTGGAAGAAGGGCAGCCACAGAATAAACAGGCAAAGGCGGATTTTCTGTCCTCGATACACTCAGAGGGAGTGGAGCGAGGAATAAACAGCAGAACTCAAAATGCTGCTACTGTCCTTAGCACCAAACTAAGGAATAAACGGTCGAACTGTCCCCGACTTGACAGCTCTCTGTCTGTGGTGCGCTTGGAAGAAGGGCAGCCACAGAATAAACAGGTGGAATCGGTCCGGCAAACAAAAAAAAAACAGGTCAGGAGAAGCCTTTCCTAGTCGGAGGTACACTTAGAAGAAGTGGATCTTCGACGAGCAAAAAATATATAAAAGTTTTTAGGCCAAAAATTTCCGGTATAGAAGGCGAAGCTGTTAATACTATAAGTATAGTCAGCTTGCTTCCCGGCGTTTAAATTCTTCTTAATACGCAGGATTGGTATTAACCACACTGAAGAAAGAAAACCTAACCTTGCATTGACATTTTACTTCCCCTTGTTAATTTTTGTGTGAAAACATAACGTGAATTAAAAGAAAGGGAGTGAACTAAATGCATGCATTCTTCAACGATCGGTCGGCTGGTGTGAGATAACGAAACGTATACATGGTGTGTATGTACGTATTGTACGAACATATGGAATCAACGCATGAGCGATGACGTGATCTTCTGGTTTAAAAATGCATGAGTGGGTCGGGTGATAAATTGAATTTGAATTTGAGAATTCAAATTTAATTTTCTCAACGGTCGTTTGGCAGGTTTCGTTTATTGTTTTTATTTTTGGTTTCGGTAATTTGAAGCAAAATTTGTAACGCTTCGTTACATTCCCCCCTTACTTCGGAAGACGAGAACCTTCTCGTCTTAAGGTATGTTTACGTAAGGAGGTTTTGTTTTTTTTTCTTTTTTTTTTATCTTCATTTCTTTTTTTTTCTTAATTTCTTTTCGTTTCTCCTTTTTTTGCTTTTTTTTATTTTTTTCTTTTTTTTTGTGTTATTTTTTCTCTTTTTTATTTTTTTTCTTACTTAACAATCAAATTCGTAAAAAAAATAAACAATTAATTTCAAAATAAAATAAAAACAAACAACTTTCTTCTATTATAATAATAAAAAACAGGTTCTTTTCATAAATTTTTCGGTCTTCGTGCTTGGTGCTGCTCAGGGTTTGACATCGATGGTCTTGGTCAGGCCTTTATAACGTAGGCTGGCTTGGTCGCCCTTTCTGTTCATTCGAACCGTGATGTGGCCCCATGGCCGCTGGATGGTGAAGGTGCGATGATGCCGACTGCCTCTTAACTCTATCCCGTCGAATGGATCGCGGGGTATGGATTGCGGTGCTTCGCCTTCTCTTATGGCGGTCGCTTGAACAGGCGGGCCGAAGTTGGGTATGTATGCTGGGATGGCTGAACTGGTTGACGGACGGTCGGTACGATACGAGCAATACTGGCTACCGCTAGCCACATCCGGGTCAATGGACGACATCTTTCTTTTTGCTTCTGGAAGGGGCTGGCTTCCCTTGGAGTCGTCTGACTGGCTTGATGGCTTGATACCAGCTGCTGCTTTTTGCCTTAGGGTGGTTGAAATCCCTTCATGCGTAGTAGCTTTGACTTTAACGGTGGGTTAAGTTGGAACCAGCGCTCTTCTGCAGCCTTCCGCTGCGCCTTGGCCTTTTCCAATGCTCTCTCGGGAGGGTCTCGTGCGGGGATCGGTCGGGCGGCTTCAAAATCATGGACCATACGGCTACTTCTCTGATGTTTTGGCAGTGGTTCACGGACCAGAGGTTCCTCGGCTCGGGACGGTGCGGTAACCTTGTCCGGCGCCGTTGGTTTTCGGATGCTGGGATCTAGTTCGGATAGAAGCGGCTGGCGGACTCCTCGGCGTGACATCTTCGACCTGAATTCCCTGGACTCTGCTATCGGAAGCTGCCGTTGCGGTGCCGACAATCTGTGGTAGCGCGGACTGGGCGCTCGAGAATCATGATGCCGTGGGCTACGGCGGCACACGGTGCTTTCCATAGTGATGCTATTCTCAGGTACTGATAATAATTCGCACGGTTCCTCTTGAACTGGAGAATAGTTGCGACATCTTTCCTCGTCAACTATTAGTTGGTTTTTGAATTTATTTGCGGTCACGACTACTCTAATTATACTGTCGGAGTCGGAGTTTGAGTTTGAAACAGGGTGGCTTGTATTAGTGCGATTTTCAGGTTGGCTTTCAACGACGGCGGTGGCGGCGGCGGTTCGGTGTGGAGGCACATTGGCTATTCCTTTTAGCTCGTCAAACTTCGGTAATTCGGTCGTCCTGAAGTCATCGGGTCTGTGCTGGTCGGTATCGGGTAGGTGAGAGGCAGCAAAGCATACAGGAACGGAATCGTCAATTATATCGGCGGAATTAGGCTTTTTGCACGTTAAAACTTCTCCTCCCAAAAAGACTTGTAGGCCAGCTTGGCTTAACAAATCCATCCCCAAGATGGCGTCAGTATCAAGCGATGGGAGATAAGTTGCTTCTCCTAATAACATTACCCTGTTCAAAGCAAACTCCACCTTGTAGTTCTCTTTTGTCGTTACTGCAGTTCCATTAGCCATATGTACCTTACGGCAGTGCTCGTACATGGGTAGATCCCACTCTTGGAACTTATCGCGTAGTCCTTTGCCCACATATGTCTTAGTTGAACCAGTATCGAGCAGTGCTTGATATACCTGGTCTCCAACCTTAAACGGGACGAAGTAGCGTGGGTCGTGAGCAAGAGCTGAGCGCATGACAGCTAAGTTGTCTCGACGGCATGAACAGTCCTTCGAAAGTATTCCATCCTCCCCGCAGAAGGAGCAGAACAGTCGAAAAGGTCTTCGGCAATTCTCCTTACGATGACCCCTTTGTTTACAGTTCCAGCAATGGGTCGGTCTATCGTAAGGATCGGTGAATGCTGAGACTCGTGGTGTATTAGGAACTGGTGGACGGGTGGTGGTTGGCGCTAGCCTTACGTTCCTCTCTTCGTTTCGGATCGATTCGAATTCTTCGGTAAGATCAATCAGCTCGTCGATTGTCTTGAAATCGGTACGCTTTATGTACAGCCTGTACTCGGGTCGTAGGTCGTCGAAAATTCGATCGATATTACTGATGATGGTGATCCGGGGATGTTGATGTATTAAATACCGGTAGCTCCAAATGTATTCTTTGGCTTTCTCCCTCGGACCTTGGCGGCGGCGGAATATCTCGTCCTCAAGCTTATGGAGGTATCGGGGTGGAAGAAAGTTCTGTATGAACGCTTGGTGAAAATCTTCCCAGGTCGTAAAGCTGCCGCTCTTAATGCGCAGCCACTCCAAAGTCGTTCCTCTGAAGATTTCAGGCAAGGTTCGTATAATATCGTTCCGAGGTATGTCGTAGCACTTCGCCAGCTCGGTCAGTCTCTCTATAAATTCTAGAGGGTTTCCAGTCCCGTCGAACTTAAGTCCCCACTTTCGGACCGTGTTCATAACCTCAGCTTCGTAGCTTAATGTTAGACGGCCTGATGAGCGAGATTGATGGGAAATATTGGTTGGCGGGAGTTGAGTTGCACCGTCGTTTAAGGTGAGACGACCTGGCGTATGAGATAGCTGGGAAGCATCGGTCGGTGGCCGTTGATCGGTGCTGCCATCGTGACTGGCAGCATTCGGTGGACTGGTTACAGGTTTTTGTTGCTGAGGAACGTGAAAACTCGTCTGAAAGTATAAATGGTTCTTTCCCCCTGCTTCGGCGTTGCTGGACTCAACAGGAGGCTCACCCTGGTTGCCTTTATCAGAGGTTTGGTCGGCGGGAGGGTCTTCGACGTCGTTACGTTCTTCAACAACACACTCCCAATGTTCGCACAGGTTTTGAGTCGAACCATGTTCGCGAGTTTTCCTTAGGTGCTGACTCAGGCGCTTTCTTAGCTCTCGTACGTTACCGGTCGTGTCGAGCTTTCGGGTCTTAAGCGTGTCGATCAGCTCAGGCTTTTTCAGGAAATATATAAATCCGAGGTTCTTATACGGACTCAAATGTTGCTCGTCGTCATCTTCGGAGGCGGACATGGTGCAGAAGGCGGTAATTCGGGACGGAGAAACGGTAGCTGGTGAACGGTTGTCGTCGGCACTGGTTCCAGGAATACGAGGAGACGGCAAGGCGGTTGTTGGTCGGTAGTTCGGTTAAAGCGGTTGCTGGTCGGTTGCTGGTCGATAATCCGGTGTACGGTAATTCGGAGGTACCTTTCGAAGATTCCGGTTCGGTTAGCGTTCGGAGTTTGGTTGAACCTTCTAAGGTCCCTACTCGGGCGCCAATTTGTTATGCTTTTTTATTTATCGCTGAGGTAAGCTCAGGGTGTCCAGGGTCGAGCCCAAAGAAAGCAAATAAAACTTGGGTCGAAAAGTCGCAAACATCCAATAACGACCAACCTTGTCCGATGTCGTAACAAATTTTATTACAGTTTTCTTACGATCTAAAATAACAGAGTATTGCATATACAACTTACAGTCTACGGATAATACAAATTCTTAATCAAATAATTTCTTACGATACGTCTTAAAATAAATGAGCAGGTCTCAAAATGCTGCTCCTGTCTCTAGCACCAAACTAGAGAATAAACAGTCGAACCGTCCCCGATTTGACAGTTCTCTGTCTGTGGGGCGCTTAGAAGAAGGACCACCACAGAATAAACAGGCAAAAGCGATTTTTCTGTCCTCGATACACTCAGAGGGAGTGGAGCGAAGAATAAACAGCAGAACTCAAAATGCTGCTACTGTCCCTAGCACCAAACTAGGGAATAAACGGTCGAACTGTCCCCGACTTGACAGCTCTCTGTCTGTGGTGCGCTTGGAAGAAGGGCAGTCACAGAATAAACAGGCAAAGGCGGATTTTCTGTCCTCGATACACTCAGAGGGAGTGGAGCGAGGAATAAACAGCAGAACTCAAAATGCTGCTACTGTCCTTAGCACCAAACTAAGGAATAAACGGTCGAACTGTCCCCGATTTGACAGCTCTCTGTCTGTGGTGCGCTTGGAAGAAGGGCAGCCACAGAATAAACAGGCAAAAGGCGGATTTTCTGTCCTCGATACACTCAGAGGGAGTGGAGCGAGGAATAAACAGCAGAACTCAAAATGCTGCTACTGTCCTTAGCACCAAACTAAGGAATAAACGGTCGAACTGTCCCCGATTTGACAGCTCTCTGTCTGTGGTGCGCTTGGAAGAAGGGCAGCCACAGAATAAACAGGCAAAGGCGGATTTTCTGTCCTCGATACACTCAGAGGGAGTGGAGCGAGGAATAAACAGCAGAACTCAAAATGCTGCTACTGTCCTTAGCACCAAACTAAGGAATAAACGGTCGAACTTTCCCCGACTTGACAGCTCTCTGTCTGTGGTGCGCTTGGAAGAAGGGCAGCCATAGAATAAACAGGTGGAATCGGTCCGGCAAACAAAAAAAAACAGGTCAGGAGAAGCCTTTCCTAGTCGGAGGTACACTTAGAAGAAGTGGATCTTCGACGAGCAAAAAATATATATAAGTTTTTAGGCCAAAAATTTCCGGTATAGAAGGCGAAGCTGTTAATACTATAAGTATAGTCAGCTTGCTTCCCGGCGTTTAAATTCTTCTTAATACGCAGGATTGGTATTAACCACACTGAAGAAAGAAAACCTAACCTTGCATTGACATTTTACTTCCCCTTGTTAATTTTTGTGTGAAAACATAACGTGAATTAAAAGAAAGGGAGTGAACTAAATGCATGCATTCTTCAACGATCGGTCGGCTGGTGTGAGATAACGAAACGTATGCATGGTGTGTATGTACGTATTGTACGAACATATGGAATCAACGCATGAGCGATGACGTGATCTTCTGGTTTAAAAATGCATGAGTGGGTCGGGTGATAAATTGAATTTGAATTTGAGAATTCAAATTTAATTTTCTCAACGGTCGTTTGGCAGGTTTCGTTTATTGTTTTTATTTTTGGTTTCGGTAATTTGAAGCAAAATTTGTAACGCTTCGTTACAAGGTTCACGTCGTTGTACAACCCGTAAAGTTCGCTGTTGTATCTCCTTCTCCATTCCCCATCAATGCACACGGGGCCAAAGATGACCCGAAGAATTTTCCTCTCGAAACAGCCTAAGGCACATTCATCCGATTTTGTTAGGGTCCATGCTTCTGCACCATACAGCAGGACAGGGATGATGAGGGTGTTGTACAGTTTAACCTTAGTTGCTCGAGATAGGGCTTTCCCACTCAGTTGCTTTCTTAGCCCAAAAACACAACGATTAGCAAGAGTAATTCTTCGTCTTATCTCAGCGCTGGTGTTATTGTCCGTGTTGATAGCGGAGCCTAGGTAGACAAACTCCTTAGGTAGGTAGGTAGGTAGAAATGGCTGTCCTGCTTCGCGCAGGACACAATTAGCGCTGAGTGCGCCGTTTTGATACCATACCTCGTGAGATTCTGAAAGGATTTGAAAATGGGCTATGGATGGTGCACGTTCCGCACATGCAGTCCTATGTAAAATATAAAATGTAATTTTATTCTCCTTCCCTACGGCCTATTATCTCATAGTACCATTTAGTGAGGGAGAAATAAGGGGGAGGGGGTTAAAGCCACTTTGTGCTATTTAGGTATGAGATCAAATCTTTGATCTTGAATTCTGAGAGTTCCTCAATACCGTTGAAGAATTCCTTACCCAAGTGGAGTGCTCTTTTCCTGGCCAGGGCCGGACAGTGGCAAAGAAAGTGTGGGACTGTTTCTTTTTCATCCCGGTTCTCGCAGCTGCGGCAGAAAGGGTTATGTGGTATGCCCAATTTTGCCGCATGCTCCCCTACAGGCCAATGCCCTGTGCAGGTAGCGACAATCCTTGCTATGTCATGCCTTGGTTTGGAAATTAAATTGATTGATTTTGGTTTGTTATAGGCGGGCCAGATTTTCCTGGATACAACGCAACTCGTTAAACTACTCCACCTATGATTTGCTTCTGATGTGTATTTGGTCAGGATATTGCCCTTCACAACTCCAAGAGGAGCATATACTCTCACTGCCAGAGAGTTGTGTAGGGCTGATACTTGCCTAGCTAGCTCATCTGCCTTCTCATTTCCCTCATAGCCCCTATGGCCCGGTATCCAGATAAGAGTGACGCTCATATCCAGTTCCTTTAAGGCCTCTTTACATTGCTGGACCAGTTTGGAGGATGATAAAGCTGAATCAATGGCTTTAATAGCTGCCTGACTGTCTGTTAGTGTAGCTACATTTTGGTTCTGACGGATATTTTTAAGGGCTATACAAGCTTCTCTTATCGCCAACAGTTCTGCCTGGAACACGCTGGCGAAATCGGGAAGTCTATAGGTTTTTGAAATCTCAAGAGATTCACAGAAGACACCTGCACCAATACCGCATTCCATCTTCGAACCATCCGTGAAGATAGTTGTGTCGAAGTCTTCCGTCACAACGCCTTCCTCCCAGTCGGTTCTTGACGGGAGCAAGACTCTAAACTTCTTTGAGGTGTCTAGGGTAGGGATGCAGTAATCGGTGGTTGTGGATAGGATGTCTGATGGTATCAGGCTTGTTTGGTTGCAGTGCCCGTAAGATCTAGGTTTCCAGCAGCCTATTTCTTTGAGTCTCAAGATACTGCAGGACACCTGATATTTAATAAAGAGGTCAATCGGAAGAAGGTCCAGGATGACGTTGAGTGCATCCGTTGGACAGGACCTGATTGCCCCTGATATCCCTACGCAAGCATTTCTCTGCACCTTTGTAAGCTTGTTTACTATGTAGGCTTTGCTGAGAGCGGGCCACCACACAATGGAACCATAGACCAGTATCGGTCTTACAACCGCTGTGTATGTCCATTTTATCATTTTTGACTGGAGGCCCCACTTTTTGCCGAATGTTTTATTGCAGGCGTAGAATGCGACACACGACTTTTTTACCCGCTCTTCGAGACAAACTCCTTAACTACCTCGAAGTTGTATGCGTCTATTGTGACGTTCTGTCCGAGCCGTCGATGTTGGGTGTCCTTACTCGAAGACAGCATGTACTTCGTTTTTCCCTCATTTACCGCTAAACCCATCTTAGCCGCTTCTGTCTCAATTCTCACAAAGGCGCCATTGACATCACGCTGTGTTCTTCCCATTATATCAATATCGTCGGCGTACGCGAGAAGTTGAACAGATTTATAGAAGATACTGCCTCTGGTGTTGACGGTGGAGTTTTGGACTATCTTCTCAAGAACGATGTCGCACGACAGTGCATCCCCTTGTCAGAATCCTTTTTTGATGTCGAAAGATTCCGGAAGCTCGTTGCCAACCTTGATAGAGCAGCGTGAGTTCTCCATCGTCATATTGCACAAGCGAACGAGCTCGGCAGGGATGCCAAAACTAAACAGTTCGTCTCTGTAGATGCTGTCATACGCGGCCTTAAAATCGATGAAGAGGTGGTGGGTATCGATTTGGAGTTCATAGGTTTTTTCCAGGATCTGCCGCAACGTGAAAATTTGGTCGATGGTTGGCTTTCCTGGCCTGAAGCCAGGACCAATCAGATTGTTGACGAAAGGCTTCAGACGTTCACATATTACGGTAGAGAGGATCTTGTAGGTGATGTTAAGCAGGCTGATTCCTCTGTAGTTGGCGCAGTTTAGAGGATCTCCCTTTTTCAGGATCGGGCAAACAATGCTGAGGTTCCATTCATCGGGCATGCATTCCTCCGACCATATCTTACAGATGATTTGGTGCATGCTCCTATCTAGACCGTCGCCTGCTGCTTTGAACAGCTCGGGGTAGCTAGACCATCTACTCCAGCGGCTTTGTTGGATTTTAGCCGTGATATTGCCGTTTTCACTTCTTCTAGGTCGGGTTCACGGAATAGTTGGCTGTCATCGTGTATGATAAAAGGCTCCTGTCTGACGGCGGGGTTTTGTTCGTCGTCGCCGTTATACAGTCTACAGAAGTGGTCTTTCCAAATCCCCAGCACTGACTGCGGTTCTACTATGATGTTCCCTTGTTGATCTCTGCAGGCTTCGGTTCTTGCTCCATGACCTTGAGCCAGCTGTTTTACCTTCCGATAAAACCTCCGAACTTCATTCCTGCTGTTAGCTCTCTCAACATCTTCGATCTGACGCTTCTCATGCTCTCTCTCTTTATTCTCCTGAGAAGCCGGCGTTCTTCTCTCCTCTTTTGCTCGTAGAGCTCACGAGCAGCTCTTGTCCTTCTTTGCAGCGCCGTTTTGTATGCCTCCTGCTTGGCTGCATGGGCCTGCCTGCATTCTTCGTCAAACCAGGGGTTTCGTTTTGGTGGCTGTGAGAAACCCAGCACATTAGAGGCGGCATCTCTAACTGCATTCTGGCAATGTTGCCACTGGTCTTCGATACTTGATGTTGGCGACATAGGACTCCTTAAGAGGTTACTTGTCACTCGATCAGAGAAGGATCTGGCGATCTCTTGCGATTGTAGCCGTCCGACGTCGAATTTTCTTGCAGCATTTCTTTGTTTTGGCCGTTGTGGGGATATTCGCAGCACTACCTTGGCTACGACGAGGTAGTGGTCCGAGTCGATGTTGGCTCCTCGGAAAGTTCGAACATCTTGAATGCTGGAAAAGTGCCTCCCGTCGATCGCTATGTGATCAATCTGGTTGACGGTTGATTGATCAGGAGATCTCCAAGTACCTTTATGGATGTTGAGATGTGGGAACCAGGTGCTTGCTACCACAACATTTCGCCCCGCAGCAAAATCGATCAGCGTGAATCCGTTGTCGGAAGTGGTGTCGTGCAGGCTGTGCTTTCCGACTGTTCTTCCAAAGATGCCTTCTTTTCCCAGCTTTGCGTTAAAATCGCCGAGGACAATTTTCATGTCATAGCTAGGACATTGCTCATATGTTTTGTCGAGGAGCTCGTAGAATTTGTCTTTGGTGTCGTCGTTTTTCTCTTCTGTGGGGGCATGCGCGCATATTAAGCTTATGTTGCCGAATTTAGCCTTGATTCGGATCGTCGTGATGCGTTCGCTTACGCATTTGAAGCTCAAGACTTTTTGCCCGAGTCTGCTTCCCACGACGAATCCGCATCCAAAGAGTCGCTGTTTTTGCTCCCGGTAGCAATCCCCATAGTAGATGTCGCAGTTTTTCATCTTCTTTTCGCCCGGTCCATCCCATCGCATTTCCTGGATAGCGGTAATATCTGCTTTGTAGCAGTTGAGGGTCTCCGCTAATTGTTCGGCAGCACGCGGTCCATTAAGGGTCCTAACATTCCACGTGCATATCCGAAAATCGTTGTCCTTTATACGTTTGCTTGGGTCGTCATCAGTGTATCCGTCCGTTTCCGAGGCCTGTTGTCGCTTCGCAACTAGATTTTTTCTATGTAGACGGGAAGTCACCCCGACGTACAACCCCCAACCTGGAGTACCAGGTACTTGATGTGACTCCAAGTACAAAAGCCGGAAAACCGCTCCTTTTACGACCTGGGGCCCTACTCTGTAATGCGTTTCGAAAGCCAATCCGATTCGAATCTGATATTCGATTCGTTTATGAATTCGTACTCTGTAACATAGAGAATATATAATACCTAGAGTCGCGACTTCGGCTGTTCGCTCTCTTTTTGCCTACAAGCTGAAATTTGTTAGTTTTATACCAACCCAGTGAGAATGTGTTAGTTTTCCAATGCTTTTTAAATGGGAGACTGCACCAATACATTCGCACTGACCTAGGTACAGTGCTCAGGTTTGAGTCGAGGTGGGTGTCCTGGGCTCAGATTTCAAAAATAAGATTCCGTTGAGCTCAAAATTTTCAAAAAAAACTTTAACATACAAAAAAATGGATGTAGTATAAAAAATAAATACATAACATTGTTTCTTTGCACTTGTAACATATAATTGCATTATTATTTACCAATATTTGTAACAAAAATCTGAATAAATTTTAAAAAGAACAAAAATAGTCGATATAGTGTGCGTAGACCCTAAAAGCACGATCGTATTAGAAAATACAATCGTGCCTTTAGTCTCCTATTTGCTGTGGTGAAAGTTTTGACAGCTAATGTCAAGAAAATTTGACATATTCGGTATGAAAAATTGAAAAAGAAAAACAGATAAGTTATTAAAATAATTTTAAAAATTAATAGTGTTAAAAGTGAAGTGTGAAGCCTAATATTGGCTTTCCCAAAATACTGCCAACGACGACGCTCGTGTTATTTCCTGGTGGGATCACGGCTATCAGATAACAGGAATGGCAAATCGAACGACTCGTCGACAATAACAAATCAAACGACTCGTCGACAATAACACTCTGAATATTGAACAATATTCACATTGTCTTCACAAGCACAAGCACCAACCTCAGAAGCCGATGTTCCAACTTAGACTGGCAAAAGCGAAGCCACAGCCTCGTCGAGAGAGGAAACTCTTCAAACAACCAAAAACACAGACTCACTGATCAGTGCACAGACTCAACAACCAAAGAAACAACAGCAGCAAGCAACAAACGTTCTCGTAAGAAGAAGCTCTTCAACCATCGCCCAATCAATGAGGAACGAACCAGCCGAAAAGCGCCTGAAACTGTGTCCAGACCTGTATCCACTCGCACTCGCAGCGGCAGTATGGCTCGAAGACGAACGACGCGTCGTCGAGCTGATTCTGAAGATGAAGAACACTGCAATCGTACTTTGTAAGCATTTACTTAGTAACCATTAACCAACCCCTGGAGAATGTGTTTTATTTATTGCAGGGTCTAACTACATGGCGGAAAGCCCAAGCCCCAACCAACGAGACCAATTAAATTGGAAGCCATCGAGCCAGAAGACGATGACACAAAGCACTTGAACCACTCGTCGGATTCGATAGACCTCGTTTAGAATCAATCAAAGGATTCATACGGACTATTTGCTTCAAGGAAAAAATCAAATTGAATCCGGAGAAAATCATTCTGGCCGCAAATAACGATATCGGACAGACAGTAAATCATATTTGTTTGTTGGTTTCTGACGAGCAAACCGATCTGGAAAGCAAAGCTACAAAAACTGGACCAAAAGACTTGAAAATAGTAAACAGGCAAAGATATCAATCAATCGTACTTTGTAAGCTTCAATTTAGTAACCATTGACCAACCCCTGTCATCATCTGATTTGCTATGTCGGAAATCGGAGAAAAAGGAAAATCGTGAGTTGTGTTCTGATGCAATTTTCATTTGGAATCATGAATTTTCATAATCGTTTTGTGGTATTTTGATTTATTGCAGAAGCTATTTACATTTCGGAGAAGAACGGAAATGATGAGACTGGAAAAGGTATGTACCCAAGAGAGCCCGTTCAAGAGCGTTCTCCAAGCGATGCGTCATGTCAAACAAGATGCATTTCCAACAATCTACGTCGATGCCAAAAATCCAGGCGATGGTTTGAAATACGAACCGGCGGCCAAATCACAATTGAAGAAAATCCATAAAATCTGGGCTAGCGAGATGAACAAAAATTCCGATAAGGAACAGTATAAGAACGACGATGCCGAGAAGCGAATGCAGAACATTGAGGAGGCAAAGAAGATCATCCTGGCTGAGGATCCCAGCTGGCCAAAGGCTAAGCTCACGAAATGATAGTGGACTATTGGGAATTGATTGGCCTGGCACCTGCTGGAGGCACGGAGAATATTCTGAATAAAGAAGCACATCCTGATGTTCAGTTGGACAATAGGCACATTATGATTCGTGGTGAGAACACCCCAAAGATACTGAAGATGCGTTCGGTCATATTGCAGGCATTCCGCGTGCATTTCCTATCGCGCAAATACAATGAGGTGACTCCGCCAACTTTGTTCCAGACCCAAGTCGAGGGAGGATCCACTTTGTTCAAATTGCAGTACTTTGGGTAAGGAAACAAACTCATGGCTATGAATTCCAAATGCTCAATCATTCTCCTCATTCTAGGGAGGTAGCCTTCTTGACCCAAAGCTCTCAACTCTATTTGGAGACTTGTTTGCCAGCTTTGGGCGATGTCTTTTGCATTGCTCAGAGTTACGGTGCCGAACAGAGTCGAACTCGTCGCCATTGCCGAATGTCCATTCATTACGTTTGATGATCTGCTCGACCGCTTGGAAGATTTAATTTGCGATGTCGTCGATCGAGTCCTTTCCTCCCCCGATGGACATTTGGTCAAAGAACTCGATCCAAGCTTTGAACCTCCCAAGAGACCATTCAAACGTATGAACTATGCCGATGCAATCAAGTGGCTGAAGGACAACAACGTCACCAAAGACGATGGGACGTTCTTTGAGTTCGGAGAAGTGAGGTAAAATCTGAAATGACAAGCAATTGCTGAATTCCATGGTTTCCTTTTGTTTTTTAGAACATTCCATTCCCGAGGCTCCGGAACGTAAAATGACCGATGCAATCAATGAACCAATCATGTTGTGTCGTTTCCCGGCCGGCATCAAGTCGTTCTATATGTCAAAGTGTCCCGAGGATCCTGAGCTCACTGAGAGTGTCTATGTGCTTTTACCAAATGTCGGGGAGATTGTCGGCGGATCAATGAGGATTTGGGATAGCGAAGACCTGTTCAAGGGCTATGCCCGTGGAGGAATTGATCCCAAGCCCTACTACTGGTACACCGACCAGAGAGTCTACGGATCACAACCGCACGGTGGCTATGGATTGGGTTTGAAGCGATTTGTTAGTTGGCTACTCAACCGCTATCACATCAGAGAAATTTGTCTGTACCCAAGATTCTTGGATAGATGTGCACTATAAGCAGGAAGTTGAGAAAAGCACATTTCAAGACAAAAAAAATGCTTTTTAGCGCTTTGCATTTAGAAAATGAAATACATACAAAACATATATCTCAAGCATAAAAAGGGCAGTTTAATTGTTTACTTTCTAATTTTTGTCACCTGGCTATGTCATGCCTTGGTTTGGAAATTAAATTGATTAATTTTGGTTTTTCCTAGATATAACGCAACTCGTTAAACTACTCCACCTATGAATTGCTTCTGATGTGTATTTGCCTTTCACAACTCCAAGAGGAGCATATACTCTCACAGCCAATGAGTTGTGAAGGGCTGAATCTTGCCTAGCTAGCTCATCTGCCTACTCATTTCCCTCATAGCCCCTATGGCCCGGTATCCAGATTAGAGCTCATATCAAGTTCCTTGAGGGCCTCTGCATTGCTGGACCAGTTTAGAGGATAATAAAGCTGAATCAATGGCTTTAATAGCTGCCTGACTGTCTGTTAGTATAGCTACATTTTGGTTCTGTCATATATTTTTAAGGGCTATACAACCTTTCCTTATCGCCAACAATTCTGCCGGAAAGTCTATAGGATTTTGAAATCTTAAGAGATTCAAAGAAGACACCTGCACCTACACCGCATTCCATCTTCGAACCATCCGTGAAGATAGTTGTGTCGAAGTCTTTCGTCACATCGCCTTCCTCCCAGGCGATTCTTGACGGGAGCAAGACTCTAAACTCTTTGAGGTATCTAGGGTAGGGTTGCAGTAATCG
This sequence comes from Sphaerophoria taeniata, assembly GCA_943590905.1. NCBI lineage: Eukaryota > Metazoa > Arthropoda > Insecta > Diptera > Syrphidae > Sphaerophoria > Sphaerophoria taeniata. The sequence continues at coordinate 3,451,304 of OX016543.1, forward strand.
GTGGTTGTGGATAGGATGTCTGGTGGTATGTACTGTACTCTTTAAAATCTAATGATGTCATGGTATCCTTCTTTTTGTCCGAAATAAATAAGAAACAATCAAGTGCATTTTGAAGAAAGAAAATTTTAATAATATTTGCATTCCATTCTGTCCATCTGTCTGTCTGTACAGTTCCGATTCGTACATAGTAAAGCTTCATTTCTTCTTCGGCACGTCGTGTTTGGGCTTGGAAGAACAAAGCTTCCCGATGGGAGCACTTCGGACAGGCCTGATCTTCAGTTCTCGGGAGTGTGAGATCCGATATAACATCGGGGACTATATGAGTGAGTTCACTGTTAAGAATGAGACAAAGTTGGTGACCATTCCAATGTGAAGATAAATTCAAGGCTTACTCAATTTCGTGAATAATTTTGTTCACGTAGATACAATTTGAATCGGCTTCCTGTTTATAGTCACAATTCCTGCAGGCATATAGGAGAATTTTGTTTTCTTTATCCTCTTTTGCTGGAAACAGAAATAAAAATTTATTAGGATTTGTTTGAAAAGTTAAAAAATTATTCAAAAACCATTCTTGACAATCATCTGTCACTTTGGGCAACAGGAAAAAATTTTACCCACGACGACTGAGTACTCACTTTTTTTTCACCTCTTACACAGATTCACGGACACGAAAAAAAGAGAGGATTGCGAGAGTTCACCTCAGAAAAATTTTGAGGGTGTTTTCGGCAAGGGAGGAAAAGGTCGCGACTCTAGGTATTATATATTCTCTATGCTCTGTAAAATGTTCGAATCGAATAAAAAAATCATCTAGTACTATTTCTATTTATAGAATAGATTTGCGGAGTCTCGAAGTATTTCTTATTAGATTTGCTGAGTCTCGAAGTATTTCTTATTAGATGTCAAAAAAAAATCAAAACAAAACAAAACAAACAAGGCGAGAATTTTCAAACTAATTAGTAAAGAAAAAATACATAACCCAATAAAAACTTAATAAAATGGCCTCGGTTGCCGTATGAATTGATGAAGAAAATAGAGAAGAACACTGTCTCTCATTGGTGGTCCTTCTGCATTAAAAGATGGCGATAGCCTGTCCCAAATTGTTGGAAGTGTTTCTCGCGTCCGAGGCGTTCAAACGTCCCTTGGCAAAATCGAGATGAGCACATTTTCGGCTGATTATTCCCTGTTATGAAATTTATTTGCTTAAATTTTGAATAAAATTATTATTTCCTGACTTACATTTTACCTATTTCACACAACTAAACACAATTATTTTCCTTTTGTGTCCTTTAAAAACGACTTTCGAATTGCAATCCGTTACCTCTCTTGGTGTAGAAAGAAAATTTCCGTTTTCGAACGCTAATGACATTCGAAAACGCATTGCCAGGTACGAAAAATCCGAATGCGGATTTGTCAATCCGTAAGTACTAGATTTCTTATCCGCTTAAGAAAAAGAGAGTACAAAATATTCGTTTTCGAAAATATTTGCTTTCGAAACGCATTACAGAGTTGGGCCCCTGAGCTTCAAATATGTCGAAGTAGCCCGTAAAGGTGTTCACCAAGTAGTTCGACCTAACTGGAACTGAGGACGCCACCGTTCATTCCAAAAAGAAATTCATCCGCTGCCGTCCCTCGTGGGAAGTGCCTTGGTGGGAACACTCCTTCGTTGTGGGGTAATTAGTAGTAACAGCCTACTCCGCTTCGACCTGTCGACCATGGGAGGCCCTGCTGCGAAAATAAGTTTCGCGATCGCATAGCTCTAAGCATCGCAGTAGTATTTACCGTAAGCCGCTCCGCCACGTCAAGGCTTACCCCAGTGAGCAGGTTGCTTTATTGGAGAGTCCGGCACACGGGGAGGTATGGATACCTCCTTATGGTGCGTAACGCTGTCCAGCAGGACACCACTGCTGCTGACTCTTTTGTGGCTGTGTGAAGGAGAGAAAAGGACAAAAACAAGTACAGTCTTTACATAGTAATAGTTTTTAATGTATATATGCATGTATTTGTATTTATATTAATCTTTGTATTAAAATATCAGTTATTTTTAAATATCTACACAACAAACGAAATATTTGATATGCACGAACATGTGTGGGTGACTACAGATTGTGCATGTTTTTGTTTTTGTTTTTTTGTTAACCGCATTACCGTTTTTTCTTATTGGCTTTGGTCATTTTACGTTTTTTCACGATCATATCGTAGAGAGCTTCGAGGCCTTCCTGAAGGCCTTCTCCGGTTATTGCACATGCGGGCTGAATGTACCAACCCTTGAATTGTTGCTGTGAATTGGTACAAGGAGGAGTTTTTATTGTTGGTGTTTGTTGTATCTGGTTGACGTTTGTAACGGGATGTTGATGATGTTGATGAAGATTGTAGGAAATATCACAATTTGCGGCTTTGGTTGTTATATTCTCAGCTGTCGATGAGGTGGACAGCGCAGAGGATGTTGGTGTTTTGTTTTGTTGCTGGTGCTGGTGCTGCTGATGATAATGTTGTTGTTTTTTCGAGGTTGGTGTTGCACAGAGCGTTTGGCCTGAATTAGCCGTTGGTGGTGATTGTTTTGTGGTGTTGGTGTTGATGGTGGTATTCGATGACGAACCGGAATTCAGCGAGGAAGGATTTAATGATGGATAAAGCGGTGACAGTTCATGCAGGCCTAGAAACTTTTCTAGTTCTTTGGGATCTCGTGCTCCGGGCAGATCTTGTTTATTGGCGAGTATCAACACTGGAACTCCCTTGAAAAAAGCAAAAGAAAATCAGCTTCATGTGTTACGAAGGATGAAAGAGAGAGAGAGAGGGCCAGAGTGCTTTAGGAAGGTGGAAAGAGGTTGGAAAGGAGGTGCCGGTGTGCATTGGTCTTAAATTCCTGAACATTCAATGATTTGGAAAGACAGAGTGTGGAAGGGAATTCCACATTCGCGTAGTACGGCTAAAGAACGATTCTCTATACTTGAGAGTACGTCCGAAGTTGGGCTCGAGGGTGAACTGACGGGCATCCCTAGAAGTGCGAGTATTACGGGTGAATTGCTTGAGGCTGGGGAAGAGAGAGTGTGGAAGGGAATTCCACATTCGCGTAGTGCTTAATCTTACAAAGATATGACACGATTCCAGGACTGATGGAGACCACCGATTACATTCCCCCTTTACTAGATTTCGGCCTGGCAAAAATCCTCGTATCAAATCCCACTCCTAGTGGGTGCCGGGCGGTAATGAGCACCACAGTTTTTCCTGTGCGATGTCAAGAAGGGGATCAGCTAAGGTCAGGTTGAATTGTTGAGGCTTTTCTAAGCTCTTCAATAGTTTAAACCCTCAGCAATGCTATTTGACCATAGATACGGGGTCCCTAATTTTCAGTGGTGGTGTGAGCGATTATCATAATCCGTGCCGAAGAAATGGAAGGCTGGGGGGTAAACCAGTCGCAAACGAGCTCATTCGGATGCCTTGGCAGGGTCCGTCTTATATCTTTGCCTTACCCCGGTATATCGGCTCTGCCGGGGCTGACCATTCCCTTTGCTTATCCCAGCTAAGGGGGATATCCAACAGCAGAAGGCTCGCATTTGGTTGCCCCTCATGAGCATCAAGCCAAGCGGACAGGAGCTTATCCGCGGTCTTCAGAGGCAAAACCCGTTGGTTCCAATGCGTGACTGGACAGTCATCAAGGCTGAAGAGCCGCGTCCTATCTTTTGAAGATTAGCGAGGAAACCTTGGGGGCCCTCGAGGAGGCTGAATATAAGCTACGGTTTGGCATTAGAAATGCCAAGATTAAGGTCCTGCAGAGTCAGGGAGCAGACTGCGACAACAATGATGGCAAAGTCATGACCGTCGATGACATCATTGTTGCCGAGGTCCCCGGTGAGTCGCCGGGCCCTCAAGGTGCAGGCCCTTCTTCAGGCAATCTGAAGCACTCGAAATGTGCCTCAGATAATCTTAAAGTCTTCCTGACCCGATTTCTGTAGGAGCTGTCAGGATGAGGAGGAAATATTTACGTTCAAGAGTCGGCAGAAGTCACGGCTGCCAGCGAGGGCTTGGCTTCGCAAGAAGCTAAGTCGCCACTGACAAAAGTAAACTATGACAAAGAGAAAAGAGAAGAGAGTGGATCTCCTTTCCGCACTAGATGGTTTAACTACCAAAGGTACATAGACCTCGGACAGACCTGCTTCTAAAGGTAGTCAAACCGAGGACGAGCTACTGATGGACCCGAGTCAAGAAGAGACTACGCTGAAGTCTGCTGAATGCCTCAAAGCTTCGAGGCAACGCAGCAACTACAGATCCTCTAAAAGAAGAAGGTGAGAAAACTAGTTAAGAACTTCGAGCGGCAGCTGGCAGAGACTGCCACTGCACCCAAGGAAACAGCTGAACAAGCGAACACCAAAATGTCGGAGAGCGAAGGATTAGATGCTGCCAAATCTAGGTCTGTCCCTAAAAAGACAAACCGTGAACAGTCTGGCAATAACTCGACTGCTCGGAACGACAAGGGAAAAGTTCAGGCGACTTCCCCAGTCAGAAACAGCTAGCCAAGGCTAATAAAGAGCAAGCACCTCTTCTGGAACAAAACCTGGAACATCCAAGAGAGTAAGATCGGAGGAGACAGTCAAGCAAGACGGTGCTAAGAACCAGGAAACCAGATGAAAAAAAACTGGCTTCTTGTAGAAAACGAGATTCTCAAAGCTATGATGGCGACATCAGAGAACGATAGTTCTGAGGACTATATCTTTGATGGTGCCGGATGGCGGCGAGGAGTCAAAGTGGTCTGCTGCTGTGACCAGAAATCACGGGAGTTCCTAAACCGTACAATCGCCAACATTGGCGTACTATGGGAAGGTTCCTCCCTTGAAGTTCTACCCGCCGCAGCACTGAGAGAGATGAGATCATGTGTTTGATCTTGAATTCTGAGAGTTCCTCAATACCGTTGAAGAATTCTTTACCTAAGTGGAGTGCTCTTTTCCTAGCCAAGGCCGGACAATGGCATAGAAAGTGTGAGACCGTTTCTTTTTCATCCTGGTCTTCACAGCTACGGCAGAAAGTGTTACCCAATTTTGCCGCATGCTGCCCTATGGGCCAATGCCCTGTGCAGGTAGCGACAATCCTGGCTATGTCATGCCTTGGTTTGGAAATTAAATTGATTGATTTTGGTTTGTTATAGGCGTTACGCAACTCGTCAAACTACTCCACCTATGATTTTCTTCTGGATGTGTATTTGGTCAGGATATAGCCCTTCACAACTCCAAGGAGAGCATATACTCTCACTGCCAAATGAGTTGTGATGGGCTGATCCTTGCCTAGCTAGCTCATCTGCCTTCTCATTTCCCTCATAGCCCCTATGGCCGCCCGGTATCCAGATTAGAGTGACGCTCATATCAAGTTCCTTGAGGGCCTCTTTGCTTTGCTGGACCAGTTTAGAGAATGATAAAGCTGAATCAATGGCTTTAATAGCTGCCTGACTGTCTGTTAGTATAGCTACATTTTGGTTCTGTCGGGCTATACAAGCTTCCCTTATCGCTAATAATTCTGCCTGGAATACGCTGGCAAAGTCGAGAAGTCTATAGGATTTTGAAATCTCAAGAGATTCACACCGCATTCCATCTTCGAACCATCCGTGAAGATAGTTGTGTCGAAGTCTTCCGTCACATCGCCTTCCTCCCAGTCGATTCTTGATGGGAGCAAGACTCTAAACTTCTTTAAGGTGTTTAGGGTAGGGATGCAGTAATCGGTGGTTGTGGATAGGATGTCTGATGGTATCAGGCTTGTTTGGTTGCAGTGCCCGTAGGATCTAGGTTTCCAGCAGCCTATTTCTTTGAGTCTCAAGATACTACAGCACACCTGATATTTGATAAAGAGGTCAATCGGAAGAAGGTTCAGGATGACGTTGAGTGCATCCGTTTGACAGGACCTGATTGCCCCTGATATCCCTACGCAAGCATTTCTCTGCACCTCTGTAAGCTTGTTAACTATGAAGGCTTTGCTGAGAGCGGGCCACCAGACAATGGATCCGTAAACAAGTATCGGTCTAACAACCGCTGTGTACGTCCACTTGATCATTTTTGACTGAAGGCCCCACTTTTTACCGAAGGTTTTGTTGCAGGCGTAGAAGGCCACGCACGCCTTTCTCACCCGTTCTTCAATGTTGAGCTTCCAGGTTAATTTGGTGTCTAGTATTACGCCCAGGTATTTGGCACTGGAAGACAGTGTTAGTGATTGACCGTTTAACCGAGGTAGAGTGAAGGGTGGCACTTTGATTTTGGTGATGAAAAGCATAAACTCGCAGCTCGCGGCCAAGGTGCTTACTTTCTTCAAAGCCGCAAAGGCGGATTTTCTGTCCTCGATACACTCAGAGGGAGTGGAGCGAGGAATAAACAGCAGAACTCAAAATGCTGCTACTGTCCTTAGCACCAAACTAAGGAATAAACGGTCGAACTGTCCCCGATTTGACAGCTCTCTGTCTGTGGTGCGCTTGGAAGAAGGGCAGTCACAGAATAAACAGGCAAAGGCGGATTTTCTGTCCTCGATACACTCAGAGGGAGTGGAGCGAGGAATAAACAGCAGAACTCAAAATGCTGCTACTGTCCTTAGCACCAAACTAAGGAATAAACGGTCGAACTGCCCCCGATCTGACAGCTCTCTGTCTGTGGTGCGCTTGGAAGAAGGGCAGCCACAGAATAAACAGGCAAAAGGCGGATTTTCTGTCCTCGATACACTCAGAGGGAGTGGAGCGAGGAATAAACAGCAGAACTCAAAATGCTGCTACTGTCCTTAGCACCAAACTAAGGAATAAACGGTCGAACTGTCCCCGATTTGACAGCTCTCTGTCTGTGGTGCGCTTGGAAGAAGGGCAGCCACAGAATAAACAGGCAAAAGGCGGATTTTCTGTCCTCGATACACTCAGAGGGAGTGGAGCGAGGAATAAACAGCAGAACTCAAAATGCTGCTACTGTCCTTAGCACCAAACTAAGCAATAAACGGTCGAACTGTCCCCGATTTGACAGCTCTCTGTCTGTGGTGCGCTTGGAAGAAGGGCAGCCACAGAATAAACAGGCAAAGGCGGATTTTCTGTCCTCGATACACTCAGAGGGAGTGGAGCGAGGAATAAACAGCAGAACTCAAAATGCTGCTCCTGTCTCTAGCACCAAACTAGAGAATAAACAGTCGAACCGTCCCCGATTTGACAGTTCTCTGTCTGTGGGGCGCTTAGAAGAAGGACCACCACAGAATAAACAGGCAAAAGCGATTTTTCTGTCCTCGATACACTCAGAGGGAGTGGAGCGAAGAATAAACAGCAGAACTCAAAATGCTGCTACTGTCCCTAGCACCAAACTAGGGAATAAACGGTCGAACTGTCCCCGACTTGACAGCTCTCTGTCTGTGGTGCGCTTGGAAGAAGGGCAGTCACAGAATAAACAGGCAAAGGCGGATTTTCTGTCCTCGATACACTCAGAGGGAGTGGAGCGAGGAATAAACAGCAGAGCTCAAAATGCTGCTACTGTCCTTAGCACCAAACTAAGGAATAAACGGTCGAACTGTCCCCGATTTGACAGCTCTCTGTCTGTGGTGCGCTTGGAAGAAGGGCAGCCACAGAATAAACAGGCAAAAGGCGGATTTTCTGTCCTCGATACACTCAGAGGGAGTGGAGCGAGGAATAAACAGCAGAACTCAAAATGCTGCTACTGTCCTTAGCACCAAACTAAGCAATAAACGGTCGAACTGTCCCCGATTTGACAGCTCTCTGTCTGTGGTGCGCTTGGAAGAAGGGCAGTCACAGAATAAACAGGCAAAGGCGGATTTTCTGTCCTCGATACACTCAGAGGGAGTGGAGCGAGGAATAAACAGCAGAGCTCAAAATGCTGCTACTGTCCTTAGCACCAAACTAAGGAATAAACGGTCGAACTGTCCCCGATTTGACAGCTCTCTGTCTGTGGTGCGCTTGGAAGAAGGGCAGCCACAGAATAAACAGGCAAAAGGCGGATTTTCTGTCCTCGATACACTCAGAGGGAGTGGAGCGAGGAATAAACAGCAGAACTCAAAATGCTGCTACTGTCCTTAGCACCAAACTAAGCAATAAACGGTCGAACTGTCCCCGATTTGACAGCTCTCTGTCTGTGGTGCGCTTGGAAGAAGGGCAGCCACAGAATAAACAGGCAAAGGCGGATTTTCTGTCCTCGATACACTCAGAGGGAGTGGAGCGAGGAATAAACAGCAGAACTCAAAATGCTGCTACTGTCCTTAGCACCAAACTAAGGAATAAACGGTCGAACTTTCCCCGACTTGACAGCTCTCTGTCTGTGGTGCGCTTGGAAGAAGGGCAGCCACAGAATAAACAGGTGGAATCGGTCCGGCAAACAAAAAAAAAACAGGTCAGGAGAAGCCTTTCCTAGTCGGAGGTACACTTAGAAGAAGTGGATCTTCGACGAGCAAAAAATATATATAAGTTTTTAGGCCAAAAATTTCCGGTATAAAGGCGAAGCTGTTAATACTATAAGTATAGTCAGCTTGCTTCCCGGCGTTTAAATTCTTCTTAATACGCAGGATTGGTATTAACCACACTGAAGAAAGAAAACCTAACCTTGCATTGACATTTTACTTCCCCTTGTTAATTTTTGTGTGAAAACATAACGTGAATTAAAAGAAAGGGAGTGAACTAAATGCATGCATTCTTCAACGATCGGTCGGCTGGTGTGAGATAACGAAACGTATGCATGGTGTGTATGTACGTATTGTACGAACATATGGAATCAACGCATGAGCGATGACGTGATCTTCTGGTTTAAAAATGCATGAGTGGGTCGGGTGATAAATTGAATTTGAATTTGAGAATTCAAATTTAATTTTCTCAACGGTCGTTTGGCAGGTTTCGTTTATTGTTTTTATTTTTGGTTTCGGTAATTTGAAGCAAAATTTGTAACGCTTCGTTACATTCCCCCCTTACTTCGGAAGACGAGAACCTTCTCGTCTTAAGGTATGTTTACGTAAGGAGGTTTTGTTTTTTTTTTCTTTTTTTTTATCTTCATTTCTTTATTTTTCTTAATTTCTTTTCGTTTCTCCTTTTTTTGCTTTTTTTTTATTTTTTTCTTTTTTTTTTGTGTTATTTTTTCTCTTTTTTATTTTTTTTCTTACTTAACAATCAAATTCGTAAAAAAAATAAACAATTAATTTCAAAATAAAAAAAAACAAACAACTTTCTTCTATTATAATAATAAAAAACAGGTTCTTTTCATAAATTTTTCGGTCTTCGTGCTTGGTGCTGCTCAGGGTTTGACATCGATGGTCTTGGTCAGGCCTTTATAACGTAGGCTGGCTTGGTCGCCCTTTCTGTTCATTCGAACCGTGATGTGGCCCCATGGCCGCTGGATGGTGAAGGTGCGATGATGCCGACTGCCTCTTAACTCTATCCCGTCGAATGGATCGCGGGGTATGGATTGCGGTGCTTCGCCTTCTCTTATGGCGGTCGCTTGAACAGGCGGGCCGAAGTTGGGTATGTATGCTGGGATGGCTGAACTGGTTGACGGACGGTCGGTACGATACGAGCAATACTGGCTACTGCTAGCCACATCCGGGTCAATGGACGACATCTTTCTTTTTGCTTCTGGAAGGGGCTGGCTTCCCTTGGAGTCGTCTGACTGGCTTGATGGCTTGATACCAGCTGCTGCTTTTTGCCTTAGGGTGGTTGAAATCCCTTCATGCGTAGTAGCTTTGACTTTAACGGTGGGTTAAGTTGGAACCAGCGCTCTTCTGCAGCCTTCCGCTGCGCCTTGGCCTTTTCCAATGCTCTCTCGGGAGGGTCTCGTGCGGGGATCGGTCGGGCGGCTTCAAAATCATGGACCATACGGCTACTTCTCTGATGTTTTGGCAGTGGTTCACGGACCAGAGGTTCCTCGGCTCGGGACGGTGCGGTAACCTTGTCCGGCGCCGTTGGTTTTCGGATGCTGGGATCTAGTTCGGATAGAAGCGGCTGGCGGACTCCTCGGCGTGACATCTTCGACCTGAATTCCCTGGACTCTGCTATCGGAAGCTGCCGTTGCGGTGCCGACAATCTGTGGTAGCGCGGACTGGGCGCTCGAGAATCATGATGCCGTGGGCTACGGCGGCACACGGTGCTTTCCATAGTGATGCTATTCTCAGGTACTGATAATAATTCGCACGGTTCCTCTTGAACTGGAGAATAGTTGCGACATCTTTCCTCGTCAACTATTAGTTGGTTTTTGAATTTATTTGCGGTCACGACTACTCTAATTATACTGTCGGAGTCGGAGTTTGAGTTTGAAACAGGGTGGCTTGTATTAGTGCGATTTTCAGGTTGGCTTTCAACGACGGCGGTGGCGGCGGCGGTTCGGTGTGGAGGCACATTGGCTATTCCTTTTAGCTCGTCAAACTTCGGTAATTCGGTCGTCCTGAAGTCATCGGGTCTGTGCTGGTCGGTATCGGGTAGGTGAGAGGCAGCAAAGCATACAGGAACGGAATCGTCAATTATATCGGCGGAATTAGGCTTTTTGCACGTTAAAACTTCTCCTCCCAAAAAGACTTGTAGGCCAGCTTGGCTTAACAAATCCATCCCCAAGATGGCGTCAGTATCAAGCGATGGGAGATAAGTTGCTTCTCCTAATAACATTACCCTGTTCAAAGCAAACTCCACCTTGTAGTTCTCTTTTGTCGTTACTGCAGTTCCATTAGCCATATGTACCTTACGGCAGTGCTCGTACATGGGTAGATCCCACTCTTGGAACTTATCGCGTAGTCCTTTGCCCACATATGTCTTAGTTGAACCAGTATCGAGCAGTGCTTGATATACCTGGTCTCCAACCTTAAACGGGACGAAGTAGCGTGGGTCGTGAGCAAGAGCTGAGCGCATGACAGCTAAGTTGTCTCGACGGCATGAACAGTCCTTCGAAAGTATTCCATCCTCCCCGCAGAAGGAGCAGAACAGTCGAAAAGGTCTTCGGCAATTCTCCTTACGATGACCCCTTTGTTTACAGTTCCAGCAATGGGTCTGTCTATCGTAAGGATCGGTGAATGCTGAGACTCGTGGTGTATTAGGAACTGGTGGACGGGTGGTGGTTGGCGCTAGCCTTACGTTCCTCTCTTCGTTTCGGATCGATTCGAATTCTTCGGTAAGATCAATCAGCTCGTCGATTGTCTTGAAATCGGTACGCTTTATGTACAGCCTGTACTCGGGTCGTAGGCCGTCGAAAATTCGATCGATATTACTGATGATGGTGATCCGGGGATGTTGATGTATTAAATACCGGTAGCTCCAAATGTATTCTTTGGCTTTCTCCCTCGGACCTTGGCGGCGGCGGAATATCTCGTCCTCAAGCTTATGGAGGTATCGGGGTGGAAGAAAGTTCTGTATGAACGCTTGGTGAAAATCTTCCCAGGTCGTAAAGCTGCCGCTCTTAATGCGCAGCCACTCCAAAGTCGTTCCTCTGAAGATTTCAGGCAAGGTTCGTATAATATCGTTCCGAGGTATGTCGTAGCACTTCGCCAGCTCGGTCAGTCTCTCTATAAATTCTAGAGGGTTTCCAGTCTCGTCGAACTTAAGTCCCCACTTTCGGACCGTGTTCATAACCTCAGCTTCGTAGCTTAATGTTAGACGGCCTGATGAGCGAGATTGATGGGAAATATTGGTTGGCGGGAGTTGAGTTGCACCGTCGTTTAAGGTGAGACGACCTGGCGTATGAGATAGCTGGGAAGCATCGGTCGGTGGCCGTTGATCGGTGCTGCTTTCGTGACTGGCAGCATTCGGTGGACTGGTTACAGGTTTTTGTTGCTGAGGAACGTGAAAACTCGTCTGAAAGTATAAATGGTTCTTTCCCCCTGCTTCGGCGTTGCTGGACTCAACAGGAGGCTCACCCTGGTTGCCTTTATCAGAGGTTTGGTCGGCGGGAGGGTCTTCGACGTCGTTACGTTCTTCAACAACACACTCCCAATGTTCGCACAGGTTTTGAGTCGAACCATGTTCGCGAGTTTTCTTTAGGTGCTGACTCAGGCGCTTTCTTAGCTCTCGTACGTTGCCGGTCGTGTCGAGCTTTCGGGTCTTAAGCGTGTCGATCAGCTCAGGCTTTTTCAGGAAATATATAAATCCGAGGTTCTTATACGGACTCAAATGTTGCTCGTCGTCATCTTCGGAGGCGGACATGGTGCAGAAGGCGGTAATTCGGGACGGAGAAACGGTAGCTGGTGAACGGTTGTCGTCGGCACTGGTTCCAGGAATACGAGGAGACGGCAAGGCGGTTGTTGGTCGGTAGTTCGGTTAAAGCGGTTGCTGGTCGGTTGCTGGTCGATAATCCGGTGTACGGTAATTCGGAGGTACCTTTCGAAGATTCCGGTTCGGTTAGCGTTCGGAGTTTGGTTGAACCTTCTAAGGTCCCTACTCGGGCGCCAATTTGTGATGCTTTTTTATTTATCGCTGAGGTAAGCTCAGGGTGTCCAGGGTCGAGCCCAAAGAAAGCAAATAAAACTTGGGTCGAAAAGTCGCAAACATCCAATAACGACCAACCTTGTCCGATGTCGTAACAAATTTTATTACAGTTTTCTTACGATCTAAAATAACAGAGTATTGCATATACAACTTACAGTCTACGGATAATACAAATTCTTAATCAAATAATTTCTTACGATACGTCTTAAAATAAATGAGCAGGTCTCAAAATGCTGCTCCTGTCTCTAGCACCAAACTAGAGAATAAACAGTCGAACCGTCCCCGATTTGACAGTTCTCTGTCTGTGGGGCGCTTAGAAGAAGGACCACCACAGAATAAACAGGCAAAAGCGATTTTTCTGTCCTCGATACACTCAGAGGGAGTGGAGCGAAGAATAAACAGCAGAACTCAAAATGCTGCTACTGTCCCTAGCACCAAACTAGGGAATAAACGGTCGAACTGTCCCCGACTTGACAGCTCTCTGTCTGTGGTGCGCTTGGAAGAAGGGCAGTCACAGAATAAACAGGCAAAGGCGGATTTTCTGTCCTCGATACACTCAGAGGGAGTGGAGCGAGGAATAAACAGCAGAACTCAAAATGCTGCTCCTGTCTCAAGCACCAAACTAGAGAATAAACAGTCGAACCGTCCCCGATTTGACAGTTCTCTGTCTGTGGGGCGCTTAGAAGAAGGACCACCACAGAATAAACAGGCAAAAGCGATTTTTCTGTCCTCGATACACTCAGAGGGAGTGGAGCGAAGAATAAACAGCAGAACTCAAAATGCTGCTACTGTCCCTAGCACCAAACTAGGGAATAAACGGTCGAACTGTCCCCGACTTGACAGCTCTCTGTCTGTGGTGCGCTTGGAAGAAGGGCAGTCACAGAATAAACAGGCAAAGGCGGATTTTCTGTCCTCGATACACTCAGAGGGAGTGGAGCGAGGAATAAACAGCAGAACTCAAAATGCTGCTCCTGTCTCTAGCACCAAACTAGAGAATAAACAGTCGAACCGTCCCCGATTTGACAGTTCTCTGTCTGTGGGGCGCTTAGAAGAAGGACCACCACAGAATAAACAGGCAAAAGCGATTTTTCTGTCCTCGATACACTCAGAGGGAGTGGAGCGAAGAATAAACAGCAGAACTCAAAATGCTGCTACTGTCCCTAGCACCAAACTAGGGAATAAACGGTCGAACTGTCCCCGACTTGACAGCTCTCTGTCTGTGGTGCGCTTGGAAGAAGGGCAGTCACAGAATAAACAGGCAAAGGCGGATTTTCTGTCCTCGATACACTCAGAGGGAGTGGAGCGAGGAATAAACAGCAGAGCTCAAAATGCTGCTACTGTCCTTAGCACCAAACTAAGGAATAAACGGTCGAACTGTCCCCGATTTGACAGCTCTCTGTCTGTGGTGCGCTTGGAAGAAGGGCAGCCACAGAATAAACAGGCAAAAGGCGGATTTTCTGTCCTCGATACACTCAGAGGGAGTGGAGCGAGGAATAAACAGCAGAACTCAAAATGCTGCTACTGTCCTTAGCACCAAACTAAGCAATAAACGGTCGAACTGTCCCCGATTTGACAGCTCTCTGTCTGTGGTGCGCTTGGAAGAAGGGCAGCCACAGAATAAACAGGCAAAGGCGGATTTTCTGTCCTCGATACACTCAGAGGGAGTGGAGCGAGGAATAAACAGCAGAACTCAAAATGCTGCTACTGTCCTTAGCACCAAACTAAGGAATAAACGGTCGAACTTTCCCCGACTTGACAGCTCTCTGTCTGTGGTGCGCTTGGAAGAAGGGCAGCCACAGAATAAACAGGTGGAATCGGTCCGGCAAACAAAAAAAAAACAGGTCAGGAGAAGCCTTTCCTAGTCGGAGGTACACTTAGAAGAAGTGGATCTTCGACGAGCAAAAAATATATATAAGTTTTTAGGCCAAAAATTTCCGGTATAAAGGCGAAGCTGTTAATACTATAAGTATAGTCAGCTTGCTTCCCGGCGTTTAAATTCTTCTTAATACGCAGGATTGGTATTAACCACACTGAAGAAAGAAAACCTAACCTTGCATTGACATTTTACTTCCCCTTGTTAATTTTTGTGTGAAAACATAACGTGAATTAAAAGAAAGGGAGTGAACTAAATGCATGCATTCTTCAACGATCGGTCGGCTGGTGTGAGATAACGAAACGTATGCATGGTGTGTATGTACGTATTGTACGAACATATGGAATCAACGCATGAGCGATGACGTGATCTTCTGGTTTAAAAATGCATGAGTGGGTCGGGTGATAAATTGAATTTGAATTTGAGAATTCAAATTTAATTTTCTCAACGGTCGTTTGGCAGGTTTCGTTTATTGTTTTTATTTTTGGTTTCGGTAATTTGAAGCAAAATTTGTAACGCTTCGTTACAAGGTTCACGTCGTTGTACAACCCGTAAAGTTCGCTGTTGTATCTCCTTCTCCATTCCCCATCAATGCACACGGGGCCAAAGATGACCCGAAGAATTTTCCTCTCGAAACAGCCTAAGGCACATTCATCCGATTTTGTTAGGGTCCATGCTTCTGCACCATACAGCAGGACAGGGATGATGAGGGTGTTGTACAGTTTAACCTTAGTTGCTCGAGATAGGGCTTTCCCACTCAGTTGCTTTCTTAGCCCAAAAACACAACGATTAGCAAGAGTAATTCTTCGTCTTATCTCAGCGCTGGTGTTATTGTCCGTGTTGATAGCGGAGCCTAGGTAGACAAACTCCTTAGGTAGGTAGGTAGGTAGAAATGGCTGTCCTGCTTCGCGCAGGACACAATTAGCGCTGAGTGCGCCGTTTTGATACCATACCTCGTGAGATTCTGAAAGGATTTGAAAATGGGCTATGGATGGTGCACGTTCCGCACATGCAGTCCTATGTAAAATATAAAATGTAATTTTATTCTCCTTCCCTACGGCCTATTATCTCATAGTACCATTTAGTGAGGGAGAAATAAGGGGGAGGGGGTTAAAGCCACTTTGTGCTATTTAGGTATGAGATCAAATCTTTGATCTTGAATTCTGAGAGTTCCTCAATACCGTTGAAGAATTCCTTACCCAAGTGGAGTGCTCTTTTCCTGGCCAGGGCCGGACAGTGGCAAAGAAAGTGTGGGACTGTTTCTTTTTCATCCCGGTTCTCGCAGCTGCGGCAGAAAGGGTTATGTGGTATGCCCAATTTTGCCGCATGCTCCCCTACAGGCCAATGCCCTGTGCAGGTAGCGACAATCCTTGCTATGTCATGCCTTGGTTTGGAAATTAAATTGATTGATTTTGGTTTGTTATAGGCGGGCCAGATTTTCCTGGATACAACGCAACTCGTTAAACTACTCCACCTATGATTTGCTTCTGATGTGTATTTGGTCAGGATATTGCCCTTCACAACTCCAAGAGGAGCATATACTCTCACTGCCAGAGAGTTGTGTAGGGCTGATACTTGCCTAGCTAGCTCATCTGCCTTCTCATTTCCCTCATAGCCCCTATGGCCCGGTATCCAGATAAGAGTGACGCTCATATCCAGTTCCTTTAAGGCCTCTTTACATTGCTGGACCAGTTTGGAGGATGATAAAGCTGAATCAATGGCTTTAATAGCTGCCTGACTGTCTGTTAGTGTAGCTACATTTTGGTTCTGACGGATATTTTTAAGGGCTATACAAGCTTCTCTTATCGCCAACAGTTCTGCCTGGAACACGCTGGCGAAATCGGGAAGTCTATAGGTTTTTGAAATCTCAAGAGATTCACAGAAGACACCTGCACCAATACCGCATTCCATCTTCGAACCATCCGTGAAGATAGTTGTGTCGAAGTCTTCCGTCACAACGCCTTCCTCCCAGTCGGTTCTTGACGGGAGCAAGACTCTAAACTTCTTTGAGGTGTCTAGGGTAGGGATGCAGTAATCGGTGGTTGTGGATAGGATGTCTGATGGTATCAGGCTTGTTTGGTTGCAGTGCCCGTAAGATCTAGGTTTCCAGCAGCCTATTTCTTTGAGTCTCAAGATACTGCAGGACACCTGATATTTAATAAAGAGGTCAATCGGAAGAAGGTCCAGGATGACGTTGAGTGCATCCGTTGGACAGGACCTGATTGCCCCTGATATCCCTACGCAAGCATTTCTCTGCACCTTTGTAAGCTTGTTTACTATGTAGGCTTTGCTGAGAGCGGGCCACCACACAATGGAACCATAGACCAGTATCGGTCTTACAACCGCTGTGTATGTCCATTTTATCATTTTTGACTGGAGGCCCCACTTTTTGCCGAATGTTTTATTGCAGGCGTAGAATGCGACACACGACTTTTTTACCCGCTCTTCGAGACAAACTCCTTAACTACCTCGAAGTTGTATGCGTCTATTGTGACGTTCTGTCCGAGCCGTCGATGTTGGGTGTCCTTACTCGAAGACAGCATGTACTTCGTTTTTCCCTCATTTACCGCTAAACCCATCTTAGCCGCTTCTGTCTCAATTCTCACAAAGGCGCCATTGACATCACGCAGTGTTCTTCCCATTATATCAATATCGTCGGCGTACGCGAGAAGTTGAACAGATTTATAGAAGATACTGCCTCTGGTGTTGACGGTGGAGTTTTGGACTATCTTCTCAAGAACGATGTCGCACGACAGTGCATCCCCTTGTCAGAATCCTTTTTTGATGTCGAAAGATTCCGGAAGCTCGTTGCCAACCTTGATAGAGCAGCGTGAGTTCTCCATCGTCATATTGCACAAGCGAACGAGCTCGGCAGGGATGCCAAAACTAGACAGTTCGTCTCTGTAGATGCTGTCATACGCGGCCTTAAAATCGATGAAGAGGTGGTGGGTATCGATTTGGAGTTCATAGGTTTTTTCCAGGATCTGCCGCAACGTGAAAATTTGGTCGATGGTTGGCTTTCCTGGCCTGAAGCCAGGACCAATCAGATTGTTGACGAAAGGCTTCAGACGTTCACATATTACGGTAGAGAGGATCTTGTAGGTGATGTTAAGCAGGCTGATTCCTCTGTAGTTGGCGCAGTTTAGAGGATCTCCCTTTTTCAGGATCGGGCAAACAATGCTGAGGTTCCATTCATCGGGCATGCATTCCTCCGACCATATCTTACAGATGATTTGGTGCATGCTCCTATCTAGACCGTCGCCTGCTGCTTTGAACAGCTCGGGGTAGCTAGACCATCTACTCCAGCGGCTTTGTTGGATTTTAGCCGTGATATTGCCGTTTTCACTTCTTCTAGGTCGGGTTCACGGAATAGTTGGCTGTCATCGTGTATGATAAAAGGCTCCTGTCTGACGGCGGGGTTTTGTTCGTCGTCGCCGTTATACAGTCTACAGAAGTGGTCTTTCCAAATCCCCAGCACTGACTGCGGTTCTACTATGATGTTCCCTTGTTGATCTCTGCAGGCTTCGGTTCTTGCTCCATGACCTTGAGCCAGCTGTTTTACCTTCCGATAAAACCTCCGAACTTCATTCCTGCTGTTAGCTTTCTCAACATCTTCGATCTGACGCTTCTCATGCTCTCTCTCTTTATTCTCCTGAGAAGCCGGCGTTCTTCTCTCCTCTTTTGCTCGTAGAGCTCACGAGCAGCTCTTGTCCTTCTTTGCAGCGCCGTTTTGTATGCCTCCTGCTTGGCTGCATGGGCCTGCCTGCATTCTTCGTCAAACCAGGGGTTTCGTTTTGGTGGCTGTGAGAAACCCAGCACATTAGAGGCGGCATCTCTAACTGCATTCTGGCAATGTTGCCACTGGTCTTCGATACTTGATGTTGGCGACATAGGACTCCTTAAGAGGTTACTTGTCACTCGATCAGAGAAGGATCTGGCGATCTCTTGCGATTGTAGCCGTCCGACGTCGAATTTTCTTGCAGCATTTCTTTGTTTTGGCCGTTGTGGGGATATTCGCAGCACTACCTTGGCTACGACGAGGTAGTGGTCCGAGTCGATGTTGGCTCCTCGGAAAGTTCGAACATCTTGAATGCTGGAAAAGTGCCTCCCGTCGATCGCTATGTGATCAATCTGGTTGACGGTTGATTGATCAGGATATCTCCAAGTACCTTTATGGATGTTGAGATGTGGGAACCAGGTGCTTGCTACCACAACATTTCGCCCCGCAGCAAAATCGATCAGCGTGAATCCGTTGTCGGAAGTGGTGTCGTGCAGGCTGTGCTTTCCGACTGTTCTTCCAAAGATGCCTTCTTTTCCCAGCTTTGCGTTAAAATCGCCGAGGACAATTTTCATGTCATATCTAGGACATTGCTCATATGTTTTGTCGAGGAGCTCGTAGAATTCGTCTTTGGTGTCGTCCTTTTTCTCTTCTGTGGGGGCATGCGCGCATATTAAGCTTATGTTGCCGAATTTAGCCTTGATTCTGATCGTCGTGATGCGTTCGCTTACGCATTTGAAGCTCAAGACATTTTGCCTGAGTCTGCTTCCCACGACGAATCCGCATCCAAACAGTCGCTGTTTTTGTTCCTGGTAGCAATCCCCATAGTAGATGTCGCAGTTTTTCTTCTTTTCGCCCGGTCCCTTCCATCCCATTTCCTGGATAGCGGTAATATCTGCTTTGTAGCAGTTGAGGGTCTCCGCTAATTGTTCGGCAGCACGCGGTCCATTAAGGGTCCTAACATTCCACGTGCATATCCGAAAATCGTTGTCCTTTATACGTTTGCTTGGGTCGTCATCAGTGTATCCGTCCGTTTCCGAGGCCTGTTGTCGCTTCGCAACTAGATTTTTTCTATGTAGACGGGAAGTCACCCCGACGTACAACCCCCAACCTGGAGTACCAGGTACTTGATGTGACTCCAAGTACAAAAGCCGGAAAACCGCTCCTTTTACGACCTGGGGCCCTACTCTGTAATGCGTTTCGAAAGCCAATCCGATTCGAATCTGATATTCGATTCGTTTATGAATTCGTACTCTGTAAAATGTTCGAATCGAATAAAAAAATCATCTAGTACTATTTCTATTTATAGAATAGATTTGCGGAGTCTCAAAGTATTTCTTATTAGATTTGCTGAGTCTCGAGAATTTTCAAACTAATTAGTAAAGAAAAAATACATAACCCAATAAAAACTTAATAAAATGGCCTCGGTTGCCGTATGAATTGATGAAGAAAATAGAGAAGAACACTGTCTCTCATTGGTGGTCCTTCTGCATCAAAAGATGGCGATAGCCTGTCCCAAATTGTTGGAAGTGTTTCTCGCGTCCGAGGCGTTCAAACGTCCCTTGGCAAAATCGAGATGAGCACATTTTCGGCTGATTATTCCCTGTAATGAAATTTATTTGCTTAAATTTTGAATAAAATTATTATTTCCTGACTTACATTTTACCTATTTCACACAACTAAACACAATTATTTTCCTTTTGTGTCCTTTAAAAACGACTTTCGAATTGCAATCCGTTACCTCTCTTGGTGTAGAAAGAAAATTTCCGTTTTCGAACGCTAATGACATTCGAAAACGCATTGCCAGGTACGAAAAATCCGAATGCGGATTTGTCAATCCGTAAGTACTAGATTTCTTATCCGCTTAAGAAAAAGAGAGTACAAAATATTCGTTTTCGAAAATATTTGCTTTCGAAACGCATTACAGAGTTGGGCCCCTGAGCTTCAAATATGTCGAAGTAGCCCGTAAAGGTGTTCAACAAGTAGTTCGACCTAACTGGAACTGAGGACGCCACCGTTCATTCCAAAAAGAAATTCATCCGCTGCCGTCCCTCGTGGGAAGTGCCTTGGTGGGAACACTCCTTCGTTGTGGGGTAATTAGTAGTAACAGCCTACTCCGCTTCGACATGTCGACCATGGGAGGCCCTGCTGCGAAAATAAGTTTCGCGATCGCATAGCTCTAAGCATCGCAGTAGTATTTACCGTAAGCCGCTCCGCCACGTCAAGGCTTACCCCAGTGAGCAGGTTGCTTTATTGGAGAGTCCGGCACACGGGGAGGTATGGATACCTCCTTATGGTGCGTAACGCTGTCCAGCAGGACACCACTGCTGCTGACTCTTTTGTGGCTGTGTGAAGGAGAGAAAAGGACAAAAACAAGTACAGTCTTTACATAGTAATAGTTTTTAATGTATATATGCATGTATTTGTATTTATATTAATCTTTGTATTAAAATATCAGTTATTTTTAAATATCTACACAACAAACGAAATATTTGATATGCACGAACATGTGTGGGTGACTACAGATTGTGCATGTTTTTGTTTTTGTTTTTTTGTTAACCGCATTACCGTTTTTTCTTATTGGCTTTGGTCATTTTACGTTTTTTCACGATCATATCGTAGAGAGCTTCGAGGCCTTCCTGAAGGCCTTCTCCGGTTATTGCACATGCGGGCTGAATGTACCAACCCTTGAATTGTTGCTGTGAATTGGTACAAGGAGGAGTTTTTATTGTTGGTGTTTGTTGTATCTGGTTGACGTTTGTAACGGGATGTTGATGATGTTGATGAAGATTGTAGGAAATATCACAATTTGCGGCTTTGGTTGTTATATTCTCAGCTGTCGATGAGGTGGACAGCGCAGAGGATGTTGGTGTTTTGTTTTGTTGCTGGTGCTGGTGCTGCTGATGATAATGTTGTTGTTTTTTCGAGGTTGGTGTTGCACAGAGCGTTTGGCCTGAATTAGCCGTTGGTGGTGATTGTTTTGTGGTGTTGGTGTTGATGGTGGTATTCGATGACGAACTGGAATTCAGCGAGGAAGGATTTAATGATGGATAAAGCGGTGACAGTTCATGCAGGCCTAGAAACTTTTCTAGTTCTTTGGGATCTCGTGCTCCGGGCAGATCTTGTTTATTGGCGAGTATCAACACAGGAACTCCCTTGAAAAAAGCAAAAGAAAATCAGCTTCATGTGTTACGAAGGATGAAAGAGAGAGAGAGAGGGCCAGAGTGCTTTAGGAAGGTGGAAAGAGGTTGGAAAGGAGGTGCCGGTGTGCATTGGTCTTAAATTCCTGAACATTCAATGATTTGGAAAGACAGAGTGTGGAAGGGAATTCCACATTCGCGTAGTACGGCTAAAGAACGATTCTCTATACTTGAGAGTACGTCCGAAGTTGGGCTCGAGGGTGAACTGACGGGCATCCCTAGAAGTGCGAGTATTACGGGTGAATTGCTTGAGGCTGGGGAAGAGAGAGTGTGGAAGGGAATTCCACATTCGCGTAGTGCTTAATCTTACAAAGATATGACACGATTCCAGGACTGATGGAGACCACCGATTACATTCCCCCTTTACTAGATTTCGGCCTGGCAAAAATCCTCGTATCAAATCCCACTCCTAGTGGGTGCCGGGCGGTAATGAGCACCACAGTTTTTCCTGTGCGATGTCAAGAAGGGGATCAGCTAAGGTCAGGTTGAATTGTTGAGGCTTTTCTAAGCTCTTCAATAGTTTAAACCCTCAGCAATGCTATTTGACCATAGATACGGGGTCCCTAATTTTCAGTGGTGGTGTGAGCGATTATCATAATCCGTGCCGAAGAAATGGAAGGCTGGGGGGTAAACCAGTTGCAAACGAGCTCATTCGGATGCCTTGGCAGGGTCCGTCTTATATCTTTGCCTTACCCCGGTATATCGGCTCTGCCGGGGCTGACCATTCCCTTTGCTTATCCCAGCTAAGGGGGATATCCAACAGCAGAAGGCTCGCATTTGGTTGCCCCTCATGAGCATCAAGCCAAGCGGACAGGAGCTTATCCGCGGTCTTCAGAGGCAAAACCCGTTGGTTCCAATGCGTGACTGGACAGTCATCAAGGCTGAAGAGCCGCGTCCTATCTTTTGAAGATTAGCGAGGAAACCTTGGGGGCCCTCGAGGAGGCTGAATATAAGCTACGGTTTGGCATTAGAAATGCCAAGATTAAGGTCCTGCAGAATCAGGGAGCAGACTGCGACAACAATGATGGCAAAGTCATGACCGTCGATGACATCATTGTTGCCGAGGTCCCCGGTGAGTCGCCGGGCCCTCAAGGTGCAGGCCCTTCTTCAGGCAATCTGAAGCACTCGAAATGTGCCTCAGATAATCTTAAAGTCTTCCTGACCCGATTTCTGTAGGAGCTGTCAGGATGAGGAGGAAATATTTACGTTCAAGAGTCGGCAGAAGTCACGGCTGCCAGCGAGGGCTTGGCTTCGCAAGAAGCTAAGTCGCCACTGACAAAAGTAAACTATGACAAAGAGAAAAGAGAAGAGAGTGGATCTCCTTTCCGCACTAGATGGTTTAACTACCAAAGGTACATAGACCTCGGACAGACCTGCTTCTAAAGGTAGTCAAACCGAGGACGAGCTACTGATGGACCCGAGTCAAGAAGAGACTACGCTGAAGTCTGCTGAATGCCTCAAAGCTTCGAGGCAACGCAGCAACTACAGATCCTCTAAAAGAAGAAGGTGAGAAAACTAGTTAAGAACTTCGAGCGGCAGCTGGCAGAGACTGCCACTGCACCCAAGGAAACAGCTGAACAAGCGAACACCAAAATGTCGGAGAGCGAAGGATTAGATGCTGCCAAATCTAGGTCTGTCCCTAAAAAGACAAACCGTGAACAGTCTGGCAATAACTCGACTGCTCGGAACGACAAGGGAAAAGTTCAGGCGACTTCCCCAGTCAGAAACAGCTAGCCAAGGCTAATAAAGAGCAAGCACCTCTTCTGGAACAAAACCTGGAACATCCAAGAGAGTAAGATCGGAGGAGACAGTCAAGCAAGACGGTGCTAAGAACCAGGAAACCAGATGAAAAAAAACTGGCTTCTTGTAGAAAACGAGATTCTCAAAGCTATGATGGCGACATCAGAGAACGATAGTTCTGAGGACTATATCTTTGATGGTGCCGGATGGCGGCGAGGAGTCAAAGTGGTCTGCTGCTGTGACCAGAAATCACGGGAGTTCCTAAACCGTACAATCGCCAACATTGGCGTACTATGGGAAGGTTCCTCCCTTGAAGTTCTACCCGCCGCAGCACTGAGAGAGATGAGATCATGTGTTTGATCTTGAATTCTGAGAGTTCCTCAATACCGTTGAAGAATTCTTTACCTAAGTGGAGTGCTCTTTTCCTAGCCAAGGCCGGACAATGGCATAGAAAGTGTGAGACCGTTTCTTTTTCATCCTGGTCTTCACAGCTACGGCAGAAAGTGTTACCCAATTTTGCCGCATGCTGCCCTATGGGCCAATGCCCTGTGCAGGTAGCGACAATCCTGGCTATGTCATGCCTTGGTTTGGAAATTAAATTGATTGACTTTGGTTTGTTATAGGCGTTACGCAACTCGTCAAACTACTCCACCTATGATTTTCTTCTGGATGTGTATTTGGTCAGGATATAGCCCTTCACAACTCCAAGGGGAGCATATACTCTCACTGCCAAATGAGTTGTGATGGGCTGATCCTTGCCTAGCTAGCTCATCTGCCTTCTCATTTCCCTCATAGCCCCTATGGCCGCCCGGTATCCAGATTAGAGTGACGCTCATATCAAGTTCCTTGAGGGCCTCTTTGCTTTGCTGGACCAGTTTAGAGAATGATAAAGCTGAATCAATGGCTTTAATAGCTGCCTGACTGTCTGTTAGTATAGCTACATTTTGGTTCTGTCGGGCTATACAAGCTTCCCTTATCGCTAATAATTCTGCCTGGAATACGCTGGCAAAGTCGAGAAGTCTATAGGATTTTGAAATCTCAAGAGATTCACACCGCATTCCATCTTCGAACCATCCGTGAAGATAGTTGTGTCGAAGTCTTCCGTCACATCGCCTTCCTCCCAGTCGATTCTTGATGGGAGCAAGACTCTAAACTTCTTTAAGGTGTTTAGGGTAGGGATGCAGTAATCGGTGGTTGTGGATAGGATGTCTGATGGTATCAGGCTTGTTTGGTTGCAGTGCCCGTAGGATCTAGGTTTCCAGCAGCCTATTTCTTTGAGTCTCAAGATACTACAGCACACCTGATATTTGATAAAGAGGTCAATCGGAAGAAGGTTCAGGATGACGTTGAGTGCATCCGTTTGACAGGACCTGATTGCCCCTGATATCCCTACGCAAGCATTTCTCTGCACCTCTGTAAGCTTGTTAACTATGAAGGCTTTGCTGAGAGCGGGCCACCAGACAATGGATCCGTAAACAAGTATCGGTCTAACAACCGCTGTGTACGTCCACTTGATCATTTTTGACTGAAGGCCCCACTTTTTACCGAAGGTTTTGTTGCAGGCGTAGAAGGCCACGCACGCCTTTCTCACCCGTTCTTCAATGTTGAGCTTCCAGGTTAATTTGGTGTCTAGTATTACGCCCAGGTATTTGGCACTGGAAGACAGTGTTAGTGATTGACCGTTTAACCGAGGTAGAGTGAAGGGTGGTACTTTGATTTTGGTGATGAAAAGCATCAACTCGCAGCTCGCGGCCCAGGTGCTTACTTTCTTCAAAGCCGCTTTAGTGATTAGATTAGATTCGGCACAACCTGGGAAGTGTACATTCATTAGTAGCTCTAATGTCTCCATTGGAGATGCTGTCTTAAGAAATGAGGGGTTCGAATGTTCTTTCGATAAAACCCTACTAAGCCTGGCAGAATCTTTGATATTTTCGATGAACTGACAGTACTCTTGCCATCGATGCTACCTTTTATTTTTATAGGGGATCACAATGGACCAGTAGGCCCCGTGTATGCAACAGTTTCACGCTGTGCACACCCCTTATCACCTAATCTAGGTTGAGATCTTTTAGAACTCTCGCCACAGCACGAGTGTGGAAGAAGATTTGTCCCATGGAATCATTGACGCGCTCAAGAACTGGAGGAGTGACACTGTCTGGCAGCGAAGAGTTGCAGTCGAACTGCCTAGCAAAAAGGTTAGTTTTCGCGAGAGAGCTAACAACTGGAGTGTCATTGTCAACGAGCGTAGGGAACGAGAAAGATGGCCGCAATTGCCTCACATCGAAAACAAGTAACTCTTAAGAAGGGCGCAGCCGTTCAGGTTCAGGAATCTAACTAAATACTAGATAAAAAAATTAAAGCATTAAGTACTTGATTATCGGGACATTTGGCAGTACGCATCAGTTCCATTTTAGCCTCTTCCATCCTCTCAACATCGACTGAGTCCACAACAAAGAGAATTCCATCTGTACACCTTGAAAGGAAAGAAACTGATTTGCATAGAGAAATAACACGCAAAACTAAGGTTGATGTAGAACTTACCTCGTGTAACTGCGCCAAAGTGGTCGGAGTTTTTCTTGTCCTCCAACATCCCATACTAGAAAATGTACGCCTTTCGCTTTGCCAACTGTTCCTTGAACCTGAAAAAGGCATATAACTACTTTGAAAGTCACCAGTCAGTAAACTTAAATTAGTTTTTATTGCCGGCACGAATGGAACTCAAATGGATTTGTTCCTATGTTGAGTCTTCAACAACGTTGCTCGGTACGTTGTCGATCAAGGAGGTGGCATTCATCATCTATCTAGAACCCTAGCATTCGGACATTTTTGAGTTCCTTAATGAAAAATTCACGCACGTGATCTCTTCTATGCCCTTTGGATTCCTGATTTATTCGAAGACTGGGGTGAAAAATTCGAACCTGTACACTCGCTACGAGAAGAAGGGTCGAGCCAATCGAACAATCAAAGCTCGAGTCCTCTGGTTTGCCATTATCGAATCTCAGGTCGAGGCCAGAAAGCAATTGCTCTCTCGAGCAACTAAGGTAAAACTGTACAACACCCTCATCATCCCAGTCCTGCTGTATGGTGCAGAAGCATGGATCTTGACAAAATTGGATGAATGTGCCTTAGGCTGTTTCGGGAGGAAAGTCATCTTTGGCCCCGTGTGCATTGAAGAGGAATGGCGAAGAAGATACAGCAGCGAACTTTACGGGATTTACAACGACGTAGACCTAGCCAGAAGGGTCAAGGTCCAGAGACTCAGATGGCTTGGTCATTTAGAGCGGATGGATACAGATGCTCCAGGCTTCGACACTATTCCACAGGGACGTAGAATGAGAGGAAGACCGCGACTCAGGTGGCGCACACAAGTAGAAGACTGTAGCGCCACCTTAAGTAAGTAAAATAAATACCGCCTCTGAAGTGCTACGGTTTACACGGCCACAACGAAACCCTTGGTTTGACGATGAGTCCGGCACATTCAGCTAAACAAGAGGCATACAAAGCGAAACTGAAAAGAAGGATGCGAGCAGCTCGAGAGCTTTACGACGAGGAAAGGAGAGAAGAGCACAAACTTCTCAGAAAGAAAAGGGAGCATGAGAAGCGTGCGATCGAGGAGATAGAGGGATGTCACAACAGGAACGAGGTTCGAAAGTTCTACAAAAATGTGAAACAAACCTCTAGGGGCTTATACAGCCCGAACCGAATCCTGTAGAGACCACATCATGGGATTATCGTAGTGGAACCACAGTCAGTGCTGAGGATATGGAAAGATCACTTTTCCAGGCGATGACGAACAAAACTCCGCCAGCAATACAGAACCTTTCAATTTGGGTGCAGCAAGCCAACAATTCCACCCACCCGACATTGACGAAGTCAATCTAAACTTAAGTCGCTGGAACAGACGGGCTAGCCGCCGAACTGTACAAAGCAGCTGGAGATGATTTGGTTAGGAGCATGCACCAGGTCATCAGCATCGTATGCCGGATCCTCAAGAAAGGAGATCCCCTGAACTGCACGAACTACAGAGGTACAAGTCTCCCTAACATCGCCTACAAGATCTTGTCTGCCTTGCTGTGTGAAAGGTCCTTATCAGTCTATATTGTATGGTGGTGACCTTTTTGTTTAATGTTTTGTGTTGAATGGAATGGGCTGTAGGTCAAGTTTAAATAAAACAAATAAGTTTTTTTCACGACGTTTCGCTCATGGCTATGAGCATCTTCAGGCGTCAATTTTTCTATTTGGCATTAAAAAATAACGTTAACAATTTTTGTGCTTACATTTAAATTGAAACAATTTTCAAAACTTACATTTGTTACATTAAAAATAAAAACAAATTAAACATACACCAGCTAACTTTGTTAAATTGAGAAAGTGAATCAACACTTCACAACGTAAAACTGACAAGTAACATGCACAAACAAAATTATTGAACAGAGAAATATTTAATTTATCAGTGTGGCTTCAGACTCGGAAAGTCCACCATCGATCAAAAATTCACCCTACGGCAGATGTTGGAGAAGACCCAGGAACATACCTTCCACCTTTTCATCGATTTCAAGGCCCACGCTGTTTCATCATGGACGGAAAAAACCTAACGGACGCATGCGCTGAAATGCGATTTCTTCAACATCATTCTTGAAAAGATTGTGCAAAGCTCCAAAGTCAACACTTGAGGCAAAATCTTTGAAAAGTCCGTCCAGCTTCTAGGATACGCAGACGACATTGACATAATTGGAAGAACACAGCGTGATGTCAGTGGGGCGTTCGTGAGTCTTGAGACGGAGGCCAGGAAGATGGGTCTAGCGGTTAACGAGGGCAAGACCAAGTTAATGCTGTTGAAAAGACCAAGAAGAAGAATCACTCTTGCCAATCGCTGCTTCTTTGGACTTAGAAGGCAATTGTAGTAGTAAAATCCTCTCCCGAGCAACTAAAGTGACACTCTACAAAACCCTCATCATCCCGGTCCTAATGTATGGTGCAGAGACATGGACCATGACAACATCCGATGAAAACGCTTAGGGCTGCTTCGAGTGATTTTTGGTCTTGTCCGCATAAGAGGAGAATGGAGAACTCTACGAGCTGTTCACCGACACTGACCTAGCCAGAAAAGTTAAGGTCCAACGACTTGGTTGAGTCATGTTGAGCGAATGGAAAATAATTCTCCGGCTCGTAGAGTCTTCGAATCCAACCCGGAAGGACGTCGCAAAAGAAGAAGGCCGCGACTCATGTGAAGCACACAGATGGTAGAGGACCTGAACCAAGTTGGGTGCGAAACTGGAGACTGGGGAAAACCCTATTTCCATTCAACAATAACTTCAAATTGGTCAATAATCTTTCAAGAAACTGGAGACAGCTAGCTAGGGACCGAGCTGGCTGGAGACGCTTGTTGGATGAGGCCCTGGTCCGACCTGGGCTGTAGCGCCACCGGAGCGTACTTACCTTCTCACAATTGAATCCAATAGTCGGTACTGTGTTCAAATACTGATCGAATTTAAGTCTATATAAAGCTGTTGTCTTTCCTGCTGAATCCAAGCCAAGCATGACTACGTGCAATGTTCCCTGTTGGAAGAAAAAATATTTAGTCCACTTCCGAGGACACAAATTCAATTGGTTTATGGTGTCACCTGTGTTGGCAATGAATCCAATAAGTTTCCACCACTTTTCCCCATTGTTGCCCCCATATCGAAGCAGGGTCTTGCGTTTGTTTCTTTCTATTTTTCTTATTTGAGTTGAAGATTTATTTGTTCATTGAACTAAAGTGTAAACGAAAGGCCAATATATCACATCACCAGTTCTCGTTGGTTGATTTTGATCTGCAAAAAACAAGAACAAATATAACAACGAGTTGATTTCAAAGGCAAAGTTAATGTTCTTTCCAACCAATGAGGCTTCACTGTCGGCCAAATGGAGGTAACCGTCGCGTCGGAGCGGAATTTCCCCCGAATTGCCTGTCGGAGAACTACCTTGAAGCAAAACTCGGAGGAAATCGGAGACGGTTACCTCGATTTGGCCGAGTATCTTGCAGTGCGTTGAGGCTTAAGGATTCGAATAGCTGGTATTGTAAACCTGATCCCAGTGGACATCTTTTCGACAAAAACCGACTACTGCACTCCTACTGTGGACTGTGTGGAGTGGGATGATGACTTAGTGACGAGAGGCTTCAACACAACTATTTTCACTGACGACGGCTCAAAGATGGAGTGTGGGGTTGGTGCATGAATTTTTTCTGAGTCCTTAAATGTTTACAGGTCTTTTCGGCGGTTTCCTGACTTTGCTAGTGTCTTTCAGGCTGAATTACTCGCGATTAAGGAAGAATTCAAATTACTAAAACTAGATCCAAATCAAAACCGCAATACAGCTATCTTTTCGGACAGTCAGGCGGCTTTCCAAGCGATTGGCTCGTCCACATCGTCCTCCAAATAAGTTTAACAATGCCGAAGTGAGCTCGTGGGCATGAATATTGGACTCAGGGTTACTCTTGTCTGGGTTCCGGATCACAGTGGCTTTGGGGGCAATGAACGGGCTGACGGGCTGAAGAGCTGGCTAGGCAAGGATCAGCCCTTCAGAGCTCACTCCCGGAAAGAGTCAGAATTCCTCTTAGTGGTGCTATGAAGGGCAAGAGCTTCTCAATTTTTCTCGCTGAATCAAACCACAAGTGGAGTAGCCTAACCACCCTACAATAATTCCCGCACTAATAACCTTATTCGCAGACCCAGGCAAGAGACAGCCAGGGTCGTTGCAACATGCACCGGACACTGGCCTGTTGGGGAACACGCATCTAAGCTGGGCAATCCCCCAGTTGTAGTTGTGGGCACCAGCGAGAAAAGGAAACTGTTCTTCACTCCTGGTGTAAATGTCCTGCCCCCTAGCCAAAACGAGAGCCAAATCATTGGGGAAAGTCCTTCTTCAATGACCTAAATGAGCTTTCCGAACTGACGATCAGAGATTTGATCTCCTTTCAATCGATTTGATTGATTGTTACAGTTCCTCTTCGAAAAATAAAGCTGACATTGCTCTTCTTACGGAGAGCAGTAGTTTTTTCATGAAATCTGGCTATCACTTCTGCTATGACGACCCTAAATGTCGAATACTCACTCTGTGAGTTGATTAATCTAAAGCAGGATCATCAACTCTAAGATGGGAGATTTTTGTACGAGAAGGTCTGTCAGCAGAGGCACCCCGCAAGGTGGTGTCCTGTCCCCTCACCTGTGGAACATGGTAGTTTACGAACTGCTAATATCCCTCGAGAAGGAAGGCTACAGAGTTATGCTGTTGCTATCGCCGTCACGAAAAAAACCCTAATACCCTGAAAGACCTCCTCCAAAACGCACTCACTAGATGGCTATACACATCGGTCATGCGACCAATACTCATGCACGGGGTTGCAGTATGGTTGACTGCACTGGAGAAAGTCACTTACTGCGACAAACTCAGCAGAGTCTCTGAATAAGCGGGGCATTGAAAACCACACCCTCAGCGGGGCGCTAGACACTCTCCTCTATATGACACCCCTCGACATCTTCAGCAAACAAGTGGCAGCGAGTACAGCTATAAGACTCAACGCCTCATCTCAATGGACCAACAATAATGTGGATGGATCCAACACAAACGATAGTGTTGGCAGTTGTGTGTAGTCATTCCGCCTCCCAAATCATTGTAGCGTCTTCCAAGCGAAAATGTTGGCGATCAAAGAGGTTCTAGTTCTATCCTGGCAAAGAGAAAACGTGATATCAACTTCTGATATCCACATCTTCTCTGACAGTCAGGCAGCTGTTAAAGCTCTCGACGGTGTCTCAAACGGCCCTCGATTGTCGATCATCTCTTATGGGCCGGGCCACAGAGAAATCACAGGAAATTGTGGAACAGTCATACCCATCTCACCTGAAAGGGAAAAGATAGCTAAACCGATAGCTACATGGGAGAAGTCGCCAGTGACTGATAAGGACATTCAGAAGGACAAAACAGAAAAAACAACGACAACTACGCAGGAGGAAGAAGACCTTCTTCTCACTCCTTTTTCCAATCTCGGTGTGGAGGATGCAGTTAGTATTGGAACTCTAGAAACTGACGACGACGCATGTTCCATTGCTAGCTCCACTTTCTTGCAATTGTCAACCTCTTCAGTTCGGAGTAGAATCTCCAACTGTACGAAGACAATCAAACGACTTGGGAAAAGGAACTGGGAAGAACTGACTGACAACGAACAAAGACGACTCTTAAACGCTCGTGCTTTTCTGAAGAACGAGCCTCTTATGATGGGGGGGGGGGGGGGGGGGGGGGGGGGGGGCACATGCTCGGATTCACTGGCGTGACTACGGTAATGAGGCCGCCAAATCCGCCGAGTGTTCAATCCACTCCAAGAAAGAAACGACCCGATCAACTGCTCCCACGACGAAGACACCTATACAACCTTTGGAACCATCTGCATCAACCAATCCTAGTACGGGGCCACTTGCTGCAACGGGCTTAGAAGATGGAAAGATGGTCTCGAAGGAGATGGATGTGGGGGGACCTGTGGGAGTAACACAAGGGGGCATATCCCTTAATGCAGCTCTGACAAGACCTCTCCATCTCTGTGAAGTAGAAGTGTGACAATACAGAGTACGGGAACGACGACAACGGATGTCTTCCATGACATGAAGGTTCCATTGGGATCCATGCAATAGCTCGGGGCCTGCAAGGAATGTCCTCCTTAGCAACCACCTCGAGTCTTGCGCCTGACCAAACTTCGCCTACAGCATGCTGTAATTCCCTAGATTTATGTGGTATCACAATCGGCCTTTTCCTTCCTGTATCCGCAGCCACTTTGACCTAACCTAATGCAAAGAAGAGCCAAACTAAGCAGTTTACAAACAAATAAAGGAACCATCCACAGTCTGCATCATGAATTACATTGAAATGGGATCAAATTTGGGACAGCAAATTAGACTCTGACTCGACATTCCACTCTGCAGTCTCCACATTTCAGGTTTGGAACATTTCTAATCGTAAAAAGCTGCTTTCTTCTCAGCTGATACAC
The DNA here is from genome assembly GCA_943590905.1 of Sphaerophoria taeniata. NCBI lineage: Eukaryota > Metazoa > Arthropoda > Insecta > Diptera > Syrphidae > Sphaerophoria > Sphaerophoria taeniata. The sequence goes on from OX016543.1 coordinate 3,483,320, forward strand.
ATACATATCCCGATCGAGAGCACTTCAAGTATTTTCTTTTCAATTTCGACAACAATTTCCACTTACCATTTCTTGAATCCAAACAAACAGCAATTCGATTACTTCACACTTCATCTTTTCTTGAAAACACGATTTCACACTAGAAAAATGCAACAAAATAATTTTTCATTCCCTCATTTAGGTTGACTTTTGTGCAAAATCTCTACCTCTACACGCAGTCAAAGGAAAAGGATACATCAATACATTCAAGACTCAAGAGTTCATATTTTTCTTTGGCCTTAAATTTACATTTCAAAATTTTGTGGAATTGAGTTCTTTATAATGAGGAAGTACCGTGTACCACTGTCTTTAATTTTCAAAATAAATGGCGGCCTTTGCAAAGACACTTTTCTTAATTTATTCCACTTTTCTATTTATCCATTTATTTTTTTGCTTTTGCTTTTGGTTAGCTGTGCTGTCTCCCTTGTTTGCACGTTTAACAGCAACTTGAACGCTTTGTATGGGGTCAAGTCCACAGATTAACTGAGGGAGAAGGGAAACCAAGCTGTCAAAATGACAATGCCAACCAGTGATCACTTATACCACTGATCTCTATAATACACTGGATAGTGTATTCATACAGAAAAAGTGACTCCATTTGAACATTGTTATAAAGTCGAAAAGGGAAAAATTCGTATAACAGTATAACAAAAATATACGTCAAAGAACCACTGATCTCTATATTACTTATCTCTGAATTTCATTTTTTCTATCTTCTCTGAGAAACAACTTTAATCTCTGGAAGCCTATCTAACATAGGGATGTCGAAATGCAAAAAAGTATCGTATCGATATTTTGAAAAAATATCAATATCGGTTTTGATATTTTATTAAAAAAAATATCGATATATCGGTAAAATATGACAAGAAAATAATTTTGCCTATTTTATTTATTACTTTTATCATTTCTTTTCATTTCCCCCCAACCTAAATCTTTACATTTGTTTGTTTAGGCATGTTGCTCACAATGCTCGGTGTCTTTTTCCGAGCGCGTCGGTTTGACTCTGAACATTCAGAATCAGTGCTTTGAACGAAAAAAGTAACAAAACTTTGTTGCTCTGAACACTCTGAATGAAAAAGAAACACAATTTTGAGTTTGGCAGTTCATGCTCTGTTCAGTTGTAAAAAACAAAAACGTCTTAAGATAGGAAACCAAGCTGTCAAAATGGATTCGTGCTTTGCGTACGAGCTGAAAAACTTGTGAACTACAAACGTATGGTGTGAATGATGCGAGAGAGCAAATTGTTGAGAATGTTTTGTGTGCAAATGGTGCGACAAACCACTTGTGTTTTCAAATAATTGATGTTTCATGATCTCAGATTTATTTACGTACACTAATTGAGTGTAGTGTGTGGTATTTCTTTTGAAGGTTTTTCTTAGGCCGTGTGCGAATTCAATTAAAAAGTGGTTAAAATTTGACGTTTATTTAAATTTTGACATTTCGCATTGAATAAATTGTGTTAAAATTAGAATAGCTGATGAGCAGGTTAAAATATGACAGTAGGCGTTAAAAATTCATCTATTTTCGATATAAAAATCCGAGTATCGAAAAGGTATAAAAAATCGATATTTTTATGATTAAGGCCGTGTGCGAATTGAGTTAAAAACTGGTTAAAACTTGACGTTTGGTTAAATTTTGACACTTCGCATTATTTGACTAGCTGCTGAGCAGGTTAAAATATGATAGTAGTGGTTAAAAATTCATCCATTTTTATTTTTTAACCACAATTCATCCAATTCGCACACAGCCTAAGACCATGTGCGGATTGGATGAATTGATTATTGAATTGGATGAATGATTAGGGCCGTGTGCGAATTGGATGAATTGCGGTTAAAAAATAAAAATGGATGAATTTTTAACCACTACGGTCATATTTTAACCTGCTCAGCAGCTAGTCAAATAATGCGAAGTGTCAAAGTTTAACCAAACGTCAAGTTTTAACCACTTTTTAACTCAATTCGCACACGGCCTTAATCATAAATATATCGATTTTTTATACCTTTTCGATACTCGGATTTTTATATCGATATATCGAAAAATTAAATATCGATAAAAAATATGAACACATCGACATCATTAGTTAGACCTGTTAGACGTCAAAAAGTCGAAAAGGGGCACTGACTGTCATCTTCAAATGGAGTCAAAAAAACTGTTATACTTTGTAGGTAATACACTATCCAGTGTAATATAGAGATCAGTGACTTATACCCATTGAATAAGAAGTACAGGAAGCGGTGTTAGCTACATGTACAGTGTACGTGAGTGAGGCCTTTGTATATGGATTTACCTAGTACTATCAAGAATGGTTTTCAAGCAAGCAAGCAGAGAACACACATTACAAACTAATGTAAAAAACTGTCAAAAAACTGTCAAACCAAGCAGAAAACCATTCTTGATATTACCTGGTAAATCCATATACAAAGAGTGAGGCAACAAAAATTTCTGATGACGTCAATTTTGGGAAGTTGTAATGTCAATTTTTGGATTTTGTAGTGTCAAACTTTGACTTGTTGTCATTTTGCCGAGCTGTGATTGGTCAAATGTTGTTTTGTAGTTTCATCTGTCAAAAAAACAAAAACTCGAGTTCAGGGGCGCATTTATTTTTGTTGGTGATCGTTAGGCGCTACACAATTTCTTGTGCTTTTTAACACTTGATCAAGTTGTTCACAGAATGCGCTTTCTAAAACGACCCGAAAAAGGACAATAAATATGATGAATTAAGGATGAAAAATGAAGAAAATGTAACGAAAAATAATAAAAAAAAAAAATAAAAATCGTGCATGTACACCTGAACGTTAAAACACCATGTAGTCCAAAAAAAGGATTGAAATTGAAAAATAAAATTGATGCACAATTGATATAATCATGATTCAATCATATTTCGTTTGGAGCCCCTGAGATTAACTATTCAACTGCAGACCAGCCCTGTTGTAATGCGTTTGTGTTTGTGAAACTCACACTACTTAGAAAAATGCTTCATTTCTTTTTCATAAGACCCCTTCCTGTACTTCTTATTCAATGCTTATACCAAGATTGGAAACCTTGCTGTCAAAGTGACATTTGCCTACAAGCTGAGGGAGCAGGTTAGCTGAAACAGTATGCGTGTAATACAAACTTAGGGAGCAGGTTAGCTGTAAGAGTATGCGTGTTTTTGTAATAAAGATACAGTTGCCTACATAATAAAAAGCAAGTTAGCTGCAAGAGTATGTGTGCATGAAAAAAATAACTTTTGCGGTATTTGGAGGGTAAAACGTAGGTAGGTTTCCAATCTTGTTATAAAGTGATCACTGCTATGGTTCATGTTTACTGCAAGAGTATGCGTGTTTTTAGCAATACCATCTCAGTAAACTTGAGCATACGCCATACTTCCTCATTTTCGTTGCTGTTTTTTTTCATTTATACACAAATGTCGTTTTCCATTGGTCGTCCAGATTTCCAGAAGCATTCGGAAGAGTCCAGAAGTCTTCTGAAACCATTCCATTGGATTTGACTGACTTTGACAGACGGAATGCTTCTGAGAAGAGCAGAACTCTTCTGTTTTGAAAACAGAATTGTCCGAAAAATGAAACATAAACCATAACCCGTTCCATTGAAGGTAGAAAAAGAAACGTCAAAAAAATCCCAATGGAAAACGACATCTGTTCCTTTGCATATATAATTGGGAAGTAGTCTCAAGATGACAAACCTTTTCAAAGAAGAATTTTTTTTTTGTATTGGTTAATATTTTCTGCTTGATTTGACAGATCTTTTGTCAAACCAAGCAGAGAAGCAATCTTGATAGCTCTGTCCATTCCACCTTGGAAAGACCACTTTTTCCTAGCAAAACTCCGCCAGCAATACAGAACCATTTAATTTGGTTGCAGGAAGCCAACAATTCCACCCACCCGACATTGACGAAGTGAAGATAGCGATATCTAAACTTAAGTCGCTGGAGAAGACGGCCTAGCCGCCGAACTGTACAAAGCAGCTGGAGATGATTTGGTTAGGAGCATGCACCAGCTCATCAGCATCGTATGCCGGATCCTCAAGAAAGGAAATCCCCTGAACTGCACGAACTACAGAGGTACAAGTCTCCCTAACATCGCCTACAAAATCTTGTCTGCCTTGCTGTGTGAACGTTTGAAGCAAACAACCTGAAAGGTCCTTATCAGTGTGGCTTCAGACCCGGAAAGTCCACCATCGATCAAAATTTCACCCTACGGCAGATCTTGGAGAAGACCCAGGAACATACCTTCCACCTTTTCATCGATTTCAAGGCCGCGTATGACAGCGTCTATAGAGACCAATTATAGAGAGCAATGTCTATCGTTGGCATCCCAGAAAAACTCGTCTGTTTGTGAAAGATGACACTGGAAAACTCACGCTGTTCCGTCATGGTCGGAAGAAACCTAACGGACGCATTTGATGTCAAAAAAGGTTTTAGACAAGGCGATGCGCTGTCATGCGATTTCTTCAACATCATTCTTGAAAAGATTGTGCAAAACTCCAACGTCAACACCTGAGGCAAAATCTTTCAAAAGCCCGCAGACGACATTGACATAATTGGAAGAACACAGCGTGATGTCAGCGGGGCGTTCGTGAGTCTTGAGACGGAGGTCAGGAAGATGGGTCTAGCAGTTTACGAGGGCAAGACCAATTTAATGCTGTTATATGATGCTATCAAAGCATCCATTCATAACTCTCCAAACCCCAAAATCCACAACAAAACGTAAACAAAACAAAAAGTAATTTTATATTGTTTTGCTTGTGTGGAAAATGAAAAATAAAACAGGCTTGCTGATCGACGCATTCATTGAGGTTCAAAGCAATTGTGACCTTAATAAACGGTCAAAGCAATGCTTTGGATTCTCGATGAAGTAATTCGAAGCGTCATCAGAAAGTTTGTCAACACGACGAACGTTGAACCCAAAGCGACAGGTGTGAAGTGCGGAAATGCATTTTTGATGACATCAATATGAAAATGAGGTGAGTATTGTAGTAGGTTAAGAAATTAATATTTAGGAAGTAGGTTAAGAAATTTAGTAAGTAAGCATTAAAATGATATAAATAGTTAAGTAGTTTAGGTTAAGAGCACAGTCACAATATAGAACAGTCGCAAATTAGGACAATCGCAATTTAGCACAAGTAAAACAATATTACACACCACTCAACGGAAACAATAAACAAAATAATTAAGGTAACTAATGACGTTTTAATTTGTTATTGTAAATCGGCGCCGAGCGCCTAGCACTCCGGCTTCTCCGGCTTACCTTGGCGAGCCCTTAAAGCCAAGGAATCCCCTTAAACCCCCCACAAATCCCTTCCTCTAAAATCCCCCTATACAACATTGGCGCAGCCGGTAGGATGGCGCGTCACTTTGGAGTCTAAAATTTTGACTTAAAGACCCTGGAGAATACTCCACTCCAGAAACGTCATCCCAACCTACCTTTCCATAAACCACAATTACTCTACTATAAAAAAGAATAGTAGAAGTAAAAGTTGGTAAATTAAATTAAACGCCTGATTTCAAAATGGCCCGTTTTCTAATTTTGCTTGTTTTCTTCATTTCAATTTTGAAATCACCTGTGTTTTCAAAATTTGATACCGGAAACCGATGGCCCATTTTAACAATAAATTCAAAATTTATACCAAAATTTAATAATATCACAAAAAACCATAAGAATCGTTTTGAAAATAAAAAGTATACAAATAATAATGCTCAAACTCGAGTATGTTTCATGCCAACATTACGCGATTGGTTTGGAAGGTCGTTTAACCTCTACCAAACACTATTTTCAAATAATTGGCGAACAAACAGATCAGAATAGTCGATCGAAAGTCCCCCGACTCGACTTTAAACAAAATAAAACAAAATCACGGGCACAACAAAATAAAAAATTGCAAAAATACAAAATTTAAAAACAAATGAAAACAAAAAAAAATCGTAAAATAGAACATATTTCTTTGTCTTCAATAATGGAATTAGAGAAGAACAAATTCGACCCAACTGTTAGTAGATACAGGTTCACAGGTAAACTTCTTAAAAAAGAGGATAGCTATTAGAATTGAGGATACAGGCGCTAAAAAACTGTCCATTAATACGCCTTGTGGTGTCAGTCATATATTAGAGAAATGCACTGGTACTATGCAGATACCCTAATTACCTCAATGCGCAATTTAAGTAGTGGAAAATGACCTAGCCATCCCCGGCGATAGGTATAAACTCTTAGGATACAGTAGTCTCGTAGACTATCTTATCAAGTTATTAACATTTCCAAAACTACTGACGCAAGGTTTAGAGGTATATAGCCCACCAGTGTCTAATAAGACCAAAATGAATGAGTCAACCATTTCGCACAATGGATGTTGCTATACAGGGCTTGACACAAATGTGGCAACCACAAACTGTCAGCAAACTCATATAAATCACGAAGAGAAGGCAGGACATGAATTGAATGTTAAGGATTCACAAGAAGAAAAATGTAAACTGCAGTAAAAAAATGCAAGTCAATGCATTAAATTCGAATCTTTATCCGCTTCAATGAAGGATTGTTCAAACACTAAAACCGAAGCATCTAAAATTTCACCTCGCAAAGTGAAAATAAGGAGAAAAAATGATGCAAGACAAAATAATTGATGAAAAAGTTAATCTGTGACGTTCAAACTCAAAAAAGTAGAAAAACCTCAAAGTAAATAAACCTTAATATGAGCCCAAAAATAATAACAGTTGTAAAGAATTTGGAAGAAATACAAATTACACAAAAAAAAAAATTGCTTAAAGCACTTCAAACACATTGTAATATGACACTGCAAAAAACAGGTCAATTAAGTAATGAGTCGCAAGCAGAAAACCTGCATGATTCAGAACCTATAGTAATAAAAAAATGTTTACATGTTAACATTTTGTTCAATATTAATGCTGACTGTAATAAAATCAGTGTGTAACTCGACACTGTCGAAATAAAAAAAATGAAAATAAAGAAAAAATAAAAATGTCTATGTCAATAGAGCACAAGAATCAAAGTAAAAACTAGGTCAATAAAAAAAGACCAAAATAATGAAATAAAAATACTTTCAAGGTCAAGATCGAAATTGATCATTCTATATGAAATTAAAAACATGAAAAGAGGGAGATATTGAGCCCCCAACAACAAAATTAAAAAATGAAAAGAGGGAGATATTGAGCCCCAACAAATAAAAAAAAAATGAAAAGAGGGAGATATTGAGCCCCAACAAATAAAAAAAATAAAAAGAGGGAGATATTGAGCCCCAACAAATAAAAAAAATGAAAAGAGGGAAATATTGAGCCCCAACAAACAAAAAGAAAATAAAAAGAGGGAATTATTGAGCCCCAACACAAAAAAAATAATTTTATATTTGAAAAGAGGTTTATATACCCATTATCAAAATTTAAAAGAGGGAAAATCCCCACAAATTTCAAACTCTTAGCGCATACCCCTACCATAAACTATGAAGAAGGAAGACAGAAGAGTTCCATGCAAACCAAAAGCTGACCGACAAAATTCGACGACGGAAGAATTAAACGCAAACCAAAAACCGACAACACTTGACACCGATTAACAGCACACAGAACAAATCTACAATCAACATACATCTTACTGGACCATATTGGTCAATACAATATCATAAAAAAAAAATTATCAGTATGTACAATATTATGTAAAACAAAAACAAACAAAACTTTTAAGAGTCAAGAAAAATTATAGCAAACAAATTTAAAAAATATTGCCATAAAACATGCCGTTTAAATGCAGATATAAATAATGTGAAAATAGATAAGTTAACACAAAGAAGAAAATTATGTATATTTTAAGAAAAATATAAACAAATACCTGAATAGAAATAAGCAATCAATAAAATGAATACAATCTGTAACTGGACTACTGTACATATATATATAAAAAAAAAACAAATAGTATACACACATTTTTAATAAATGTATAAAACAAAAAAGAATAATGTAACAATTAAAGTATTCTAATTATATCTACAAAAATCATATTTAAGCAAACAAAAGATTAACATTAAATTAAAATAATATATTAAAACATGCGTAAAAAAGTATTTGAGAAAAAATAAATATAAATACAATATATATCCCTTATTTTCATATTGATTCAGAATCGCTTCCGAAAACCACTTCAAAACAAAAATACCTACGCATGGTTCAACAATTTTTGTCTCTTCCATACAAAAATTATTTTTTTCGAAAGGGGGGAGGTGTTATATGATGCTATCAAAGCATCCATTCATAACTCTCCAAACCCCAAAATCCACAACAAAACGTAAACAAAACAAAAAGTAATTTTATATTGTTTTGCTTGTGTGGAAAATGAAAAATAAAACAGGCTTGCTGATCGACGCATTCATTGAGGTTCAAAGCAATTGTGACCTTAATAAACGGTCAAAGCAATGCTTTGGATTCTCGATGAAGTAATTCGAAGCGTCATCAGAAAGTTTGTCAACACGACGAACGTTGAACCCAAAGCGACAGGTGTGAAGTGCGGAAATGCATTTTTGATGACATCAATATGAAAATGAGGTGAGTATTGTAGTAGGTTAAGAAATTAATATTTAGGAAGTAGGTTAAGAAATTTAGTAAGTAAGCATTAAAATGATATAAATAGTTAAGTAGTTTAGGTTAAGAGCACAGTCACAATATAGAACAGTCGCAAATTAGGACAATCGCAATTTAGCACAAGTAAAACAATATTACACACCACTCAACGGAAACAATAAACAAAATAATTAAGGTAACTAATGACGTTTTAATTTGTTATTGTAAATCGGCGCCGAGCGCCTAGCACTCCGGCTTCTCCGGCTTACCTTGGCGAGCCCTTAAAGCCAAGGAATCCCCTTAAACCCCCCACAAATCCCTTCCTCTAAAATCTCCCTATACAACAATGCTGTCAACAAGAAAGGACAACCAACAACGACGTCTTGGAGCAAACGTCAAAATAGACAGATTTAACTTCGAGGTAGTTTAGAACTTCGTCTACCTAGGATCCGCTATCAACACAGACAACAACACCAGCGCTGAAATCAAGCGTAGAATCACTCATGTCAATCGTTGCTTCTTTGGACTTAGATGGCAATTGAGTAGTTAAGTCCTCTCCCGAGCAACTAAAGTGACACTCTACAAAACCCTCATCATCCCGGTCCTCTTATAGCGTTTTTTTTGGTCGTCCGGAACTGTTCCGAACATTTCTGTACTCGTTCACTTGGCACAAGATGACAGTTCTTGTTCTGAATAGAACAGAAAAACGATTCCGAATTTGAAGTCAGAATCAAAAACAGAATCACGCATACATGCAAACACTCGCATATACGTACTCGCTGCCATGTTTACAAATAAAGAAATTAAAAACAATGTCATGTCATCTGCAATTCTTCATATGAGGTTTCACAAATACACAACCATTCAACCCTTAGAAGCAAAAAAATGTTTGGAATCCGGAATCGGACAGTTCTGTGTACAATTCCGGATTACCAAAAAAAAACGCTATTAGACCGACTTAGACTGTAGCGCCACCATAAGTAAGTAAGTAAAGGTAAAAAGTGAGGATAATAACGTAAATTAAAGGTAAATTTATTACGTTTTCTCTTAATCACATACGTTACGCTACGTGTTGTACATACAATTAGTATTTGTCGTTCTCTTTTGTTACTTGCTGAAAAGGGTCTTGCCCTTGACAACTAAAACCATTCTGTCTTACAGTCCACTTAAGTTTCCAACGAAAACTCCCCTTTTTATCGATTGATTGTCTTCATATTGCTTACTAGTTTTATCCATTTCGGGTATTATTGTCCTATAGGATTGGAAAAAGTTTGACATTTGACTTTGAAGTTTGTGACAGTTGATCATCTGATTGTGATGACGAAGACCGAACTCCTTCTCTGAAATTAACTAAAAAAAAATTGGTTCTTTCAATTTCTTCAGATTAAAAAAAACAATAGGTTCGTTCGATAATACCAGCCCCGGGGCGCTCCGGTGCTTGTCACTACCACTGATGATCCGAACAGCTCCGACATTCTCACCCCCGAAAAAAACTTGGGGCGATTCAGAGCGCTCCCGGTGCGAGCACTGAATACACATCGAACACGGTGGAAGTGCACCGGGGCAAAAAAAGAGCGACATCGAACAGCTCAGTGCGAAATCAGAGCGCCACAGAGCGCACATCGAACAAACCTAATCACTTACCTGAATCCACCAATGACGTTTGACTGGCGGTCAAGCCGCACCATGTTTTACTCATGGATCGGTGATTTTGTGGCAGCCACGATGACAAAACTCTATTGTTATTATTGCTACTTGCCGCCATACTCAGACTCATCCAGTTGGATTTAGTTGATGATGGATGGTGGGTTTGTGACTGCTGATATGACGAGCGGCTATTGCGGTTTGTAAAATCTAAAGTAAAGTTTTCTTGGTTTTGGCTATTTTTAATAATTTTTTCTTTATTTAATGAACAACAACAAAAGTTGGGCATACCTCTCCAGTTATTGAAACCTTTTCTCTGGTGAATATGATCCTCACCTCGCCGTGATCGAAAGTAATTGTTTGCAATGTCTTCTTTACCGGACGAGTTTTTACCTTCCTGATAATGATACAAATTTGGAGTGGAGAGATTCTTGTGTTTGTTGAATTTCTTTAAAATGACTTGACGTTTGGTTAAAACATGACACTAGCGTGGTGAATAAAATGGGTTAAAGTTTATCCTGCTGTGGAACAGGTTTAAACTTTTTGACGTTTGTTTTTTTTTCTCATGAATGATAGAGAAGTTTGTCGTTTTTTTCTGTTCTCCACCCATTTTGGTTGAGGGAAATTTCTTAAATCATGAGTGAAATTTGTTAAAAAATCCATTTTAACGATATTCACACAGCAAATGGCTAAATTTGGTCCCATTTTCAACCAAATGTCAAATTTTAAACAAACGTCAAGTTTTAACGCAGTTCGCATACGGCCTAAATGTTTACAAACCTCATCCTCTCCAGAGTAATCAATGTCCTCTTTATCGTGGCCCATAATCATTTGTTTGGTTTGAGGAGATGCCGAGACTAAAAGTATTTTCCTTTTCATAAAATTATATCCAAGTTAAAAATGGGACAGACACAAACTCGCAAACAAAACAAAATTGTAAATCATTTAAATAAATTGAGAGATGCTCCTCGACAAAACAAATGAGCAATGTCAAAGCTGGGAAAAGAGGACATCTTTGGCGGGACAGTCGGAAAGCACAGCCTGCACGCCACCACTTCCGATAACGGATTCAGGCTGATTGACTTTGCTGCGGGGCGAAATGTTGTGGTAGCAAGCACCTGGTTCCCACATCTCAACATCCAAAGAGGTACATGGAGTTCTCCTGATCAATCAACCGTCAACCAGATTGCGATCGACGGAATGCATTTGTCCAGCATTCTAGATGTTCGAACTTTCCGAGGAGCCAACATCGACTCGGACCACTACCTCGTCGTAGCCAAGGTAGTGCTACGAATATCCCGACAACGAACGGCCAAAACAAGGAAATGCTGCAAGAAAATTCGACGTCGGACGGCTACAATCGCCAGATCCTTCTCTGATCGAGTGTCAAGTATCCTCTTAAGGAGTCCTATGCCGCCAACATCAAGTATCGAAGACCAGTGGCAACATTGCCAGAATGCAGTTAGAGATGCAGCCTCTAATGTGCTGGGTTTCACACAGCCACCAAAACGAAACCCCTGGTTTGACGAAGAATGCAGGCAGGCCCATGCAGCCAAAAAGGATGCATACAAAGCGGCGCTGCAAAGAAGGACAAGAGCTGCTCGTGAGCTATACGAGCAAAAGAGGAGAGAAGAACGCCGGCTTCTCAGGAGAAAAAAGAGAGAGAGCATGAGAAGCGTCAGATCGAAGATATTGAGAGAGTTAACAGCAGGAATGAAGTTCGGAGGTTTTATCGGAAGGTCATCGAGCTAAAACCGATGCCTGCAGAGATAAACAAGGGAACATCATAGTAGAATCGCAGTCAGTGCTGGGGATTTGGAAAGATCACTTCTGTAGACTGTATAACGGCGACGACGAACAAAACCCCGCTGTCAGACAGGAGCCTTTTATCGGACACGATGATAGCCAACAGATCCGTGAACCCGACATAGAAGAAGCGAAAACGGAAATATTTCGGCTGAAATCCAACAAAGCCGCTGGAGTAGATGGTCTAGCTACCTCGAGCTGTTCAAAGCAGCAGGCGACGGTCTAGATAGGAGCATGCACCAAATCATCTGTAAGATATGGTCGGAGGAATGCATGCCCGATAAGTGAAACCTCAGCATTGTTTGCCCGATCCTGAAAAAGGGAGATCCTCTAAACTGCGCCAACTACAGAGGAATCAGTCTGCTTAACATCGCCTACAAGATCCTCTCTACCGTAATATGTGAACGTCTGAAGCCTTTCGTCAACAAGCTGATTGGTCCTTATCAATGTGGCTTCAGGCCAGGAAAGTCTGCCATCGACCAAATTTTCACGTTGCGGCAGATCCTGGAAAAAACCTATGAACTCCAAATCGATACCCACCACCTCTTCATCGATTTTAAGGCCGCGTATGACAGCATCTACTGGGGCGAACTGTTTCTAGTTTTGACATTCCTGCCAAGCTCGTTTGCTTGTGCAAAATGACGATGGAGAACTCACGCTGCTCTATCAAGGTTGGCAACGAGCTTACGGAATCTCTCGACGCAACGTCAAAAAACTATTCAGACAAGGCGATGCGCTGTCGTGCGACATCGTTCTTGAGAAGATAGTGCAAAACTCCACCATCAACACCAGAGGCACTATCTTCCAAAAACCTGTCCAACTTCTTGCGTATGCCGCTGATATAATGGGAAGAACACAGCGTGATGTCAATGGCGCCTTTGTGAGAATTGAGACAGAAGCGGCACAAATGGGTTCAGCGGTAAATGAGGGAAAAGCGAAGTATATGCTGTTTTCGAGGAAGGACATCCAGCACCGACACGGCTCGGAGAGAACGTCACAATAGACGCATACAACTTCGAGGTAGTAGAGGAGGTTTGTCTACTTAGGCTCTGCTATTAACACGGGCAATAACACCATCGAGCGCCGAGATCAGACGAAGAATTACTCTTGCTAATCGCTGTTTCTTTGGGCTAAGCCCTCTCTCGAGCAACTTAGGTAAAACTGTACAACACCCTCATCATCCCAGTCCTGCTGTATCTTGCAGAAGCATGGACCTTGACAAAATCGGATGAATGTGCCTTAGGCTGTTTCGAGAGGAAAGTTCTTCGGGTCATCTTTGGCCCCGTGTGCATTGATAGGGAATGGAGAAGAAGATACAACAACGACATGGACCTAGCCAGAAGGGTAAAGGTCCAGAGACTCAGATGGCTCGGTCATTTAGAGCGCATGGACACCAATACTCCGGGGTGGAAAACCTTCGACACTATTCCCGAGGGACGCAGAAGGGGAGGAAGACCGCGACTCAGGTGGCGCACACAAGTGGAAGAGGATCTCAATCAACTTGGAGTGCAAAACTAGGACCGAGCTGGCTGGCGGAGACTGTTGATTGAGGCCCAAGTCCACACCGGACTGTAGCGTCACCTTAAGTAAGTAAGTGCTGAAACCAAGCGTAAATGAATAGCTGCTCTTAACAACGTTGTAAGACAGATCGTGCAAGAAACACACCTACTCACCTGCCAATGGCAACTTAAAACTATTCATCGAGTCCTCTGGCAATTTCCAAATCTTCAAATCATCATTCCAAAACGAATTTCTTATTATTTCGTCAGGGTCCCTTTGGAAAAAAAATGCAATAGGAAACAAAATAGGAAGCACCCATCCTTACCAATATTTACCGTCCTTCCTCAATATCGGCAGAGCCAGTTCAATAATTTGCTGATAAAACTTCATATTTCTCTCTAACTTCCTGATCGATTCCAAATAGTCAGCACGATCCAATTGGAATTCTGACTGTAAATCAGAAACTTCACGTTCCAGAGTTCGTATTTTCTGTCGGTAAGTCTTGAGCGATTCGTTCTTGACTTTGAGCTCCTGCTGAATGCTACTGTAGTGACCTTGAAGCAGAATTCTGTCATCAGATTGTTCAACACGACTGAGCGCATGTGCCAACGCACTAAATCGTCTTTCTGAATCGAGTTTCTTCTTAAAACGCTTCTCCTTCAATTGGGTGTCGTTTGCTCGTTCACCTCCAATCAGTGCGTTTTTGATCATTTCAATACGATTTCTCACCTCGAGTTGAATTTCTACAGATGGACCAGTTCCAGGCGTCCCACTATTGACAAGCTCTTTCAACTGATTGTCATAGTGGGTCTTAAGGCGTTCCATATCCCGAACAAGTTCTTCTTTCTCTTTTTGCTGGGCAGCATGCACTTCCCTGAGACTGTTTGTATTCTGCTCAAACTCCTGTTGGAGTTTAGCCTTTTCAGCTTCGAACCATTGCTTGTTGGCTTCCATTGACAGCGATACATCAGGCTTCACCTCACTCGACTGACTAGACTCAAGCATTCGTTTCAACTTGATTATTTCTTCCTGGTAGTTTCTCAGCAGAGCATCCTTTGGATCTTCATTGATTTTTGGTTTATTCGAAATGTTTTTGGCTCTCGAAGCATACCGCAGGGTTGAAAGTGTCTCATCGTAATTATAATCCGCCGGAGAGATGCATGCAATCATGAGAGTTTTTGTATTGCCTCCCAAAGAATCCTGTAGTAATCTCGTTAGCCTTGAATCTCTGTAGGGAACATGTTTGGTCTTTCCATCAACCAATGCCGAAATGACATTCCCCAAAGCCGACAACGATAGATTAATTTTCGTTGCTTCTTTGAGTCTTTCACCAACTGCTTGAGTCTTATTTTGCCGCTCCGAACCGGCCAAGTCGACCAAATTGAGTTTGCCCTTTCGAATCTCTGGCGGTTTGTGTTCCGTTGTTTCAATTTGTTCCAAGCTAATCATGAAAATCGAATGCGACCTCGAACTGCCAGCATTCATTGCGGTTGCTCCTACCATCAATCTTTTTGCCCCAGCCATCAAGAGCTCATCGCATTCTCTGGCATTGTGAACGGTGTGTGTTGACAAACTTGGCACGGTAACTCCCTCGCCAGGAACTTCCTTCAGAACATGATTTACGTGAATGGCATCACCGGATGCCAACAGATCCCGAATGTTTTCGTTATAAATTTCCAAGTAACTGACCAAAGCTAAGTACTGTACTCCAGTTGCTACAGAAATTGCTTCGAAGATGTGATCGAAGGATCGTGTAATTATGCCTCGTTGACTTGATGTGGTATTATTGGTCGGACCTTGCATTGTATGTGATTTTCCACAACCTGTTTGGCCATAAGCAAAAATTGTTCCATTGTAGCCTTCGAGGACATTCTCCACTAGAGAATAGCAGATGTCATTGTAGAGCGCTTCTGTGGGTGCATTTGGTGCATATGCATTGTCGAATGTGAACGTTTTGGCCGGCACTGTGTAGTCTAATGGATTCTGTATCATAACCGAACTGTCTTCGATGTTTATTATTTCCTGGAAAGGATAGAGGATGTAAAAGGAGGTGAGATGACTGGGGAAGACAGAGTGTGCAACACATTCGTGTAGTTCGGCTAAAGAACGATTCTCTATACTTAAGAGTACGTCCGAAGTTGGGCTAGAGGGTGAACTGACGGGCATTCCTAGAAGCGCGAGTATTACGGGTGAATTGCTTGAGGGGAGGCTATTTCTCTAGAGTCTAGAGCACTTACCGTAAACGCAACGATAGGATAGAGAGACACATGAAACGTTACGACGACGGTGATCTAACGCAGTGATGTCTCTGTCACCGATCATTCGTAGCGCTCTTTTTTGAATACCATCAATGAGATGGAGCACTAGCCCAAAGATGAGAGTTGTACTCAAGCTTTGGACGGATGTAAGTCTTATAGATGGTAGCTAGATCAGACGGGGAGAAAATTTTCTTGCACCGCCTTAAGAAACCCAAACATCTTGAGGCATTTTTGGCGACATTGCATATGTGCTCGTTCCACAAGAGGTGGTCAGAGATGCATCTCGAAATGTTCGGTCTCATTGATGCAAGTGCCATTCATGGACATTGTTGCCGGCTCGGTTCCAGATGACATAAATGTCATCGGGAAATAACCCCAGCCATCCGTCTGGTCCCGTGGCACGCTAGCAACACGCGGCTTAGCTCGTTGGAAATGGAGGGGATCTTGGTCCCCGCACACAAAAAACATATATCGTGCCAGAGAAGGACAACACAGAACGAAACAAGGACATTACTTTACCTACACTCTTACCGCGCTGATGTTATTGCGGCGGCGCTTGCCCACCCTACCATGGAGTCCCAATGCCATATTGTCCGGGTACTCCCCTAACGCCATTACGGTGGCTGCCTACGGCGCCTTCTGTCTTCTGAGGCATCATCCGTTGCTCAACATCCTCTGAAAAAAAAACCCTAGCACGCCATCTGGTGGCCGTCAGCTAAATTCATGAAGGGAGGTACATCCCGCTTAAACGATACAAGATAGCATTGAGTTTTCGAAGCATTAAACTCTACTCAACTCCCCATTGTACAATTCTGTTTAAGTCAGAGTTTAATGAGCTTATCATATTTTGCCGTTGCAGTTCCCCTCCATGGGGTAAGCCTTGACACGGCGGAGCGCCTTATGGTAACTACTGCTAAGAGGCTTAGCGCTATGTGATCGCGAAACTTGTTTTCGCATTAGGGCCTCCCATGGTCGACAGGTCGAAACGGAGTAGGCTGTTACTACTGATTGCCCCACAACGAAGGAGTGTTCCCACCAAGGCACTCCCAACGAGAGACGGCAGCGGATGAATTTCTTTTTTGGAATCAACGGTGGCGTCTTCAGTTTCAGTTCGGCCGAACTACTTGGTGAACACCTTTACGGGCTACTTCGACTTATTTGAAGCCCAGGCCGTAAAAGGAGCGGTTTTTTCCGGCTCTTGTACTTGGAGTCACATCAAGTGCCTGGTACTCCAGGTTGCGGGTTGTACGTCGGGGTGACTTCCCGAATACATAGAAAAAGATTTAGTTCCGAAACACCAACAAGCCTCGGATACGGAGACAGCTAGCTAGGGACCAAGCTGACTGGAGATATTGGTTGGGTGGGGCCCTGGTCTGACCTGGACTGTAGCGCCACCATGAGTAAGTGAATAAGTCCACATCCGAACGGGAGGGATGTGAGTCTGGAAACAAATAAGAAAAGCTAAGGGTTCTATTGTCAGCGAAACAATTTATTGGATTAGAAGTTACCGACAAGAGACAAAACGGAACCCTGGGGCACAACAGCATTTATGTTGTGGGTTTCAGACTTGAATCCATCCAGGACAACTTGTATTGAACGGTTCGTTAGAAAGTTTCAAATCCAACGAAGGAAGATACCGAAAGCACGCATTTTCGATAAAAGAGCAAGATGCCAGACTTTATCAAATGCCAAGTGCAACAATCGTACTCTCCAAAGCGATGTAAAGATTTGTTCCACTGTTCGGTGAGATATGCCATCAAATGACCAGTGGACCTGTTGCTGCGAAAGCCGTACTGCCGGTCATTAAGAAGCTTTCCGTCTTCGAGATATTTCTTGAGCTGACAGTTTATCAGCGTTTTCATGACATTAGAAAGAAGGGACGTTAGTGCAATCGGACGATAGTTGGAGGGAGAAGAAAATTCGACTTTTTTTTGGAATTGGCTGTTTTCCATCTGCTCGGAATGAGCCCAGAAGAATATGATTGATGGAAAAGCTTACGCAAGGGTTATGCCAGCGTGGAAGAACACCTCTTCGGAATATTAGCGGGGATTACATCCAGACCAAAGACCAACGAATTTCAAGTCGAAACCCACCATCTTTTCATCGACTTCAAAGCTGCTTATGAAAGCATCCACCGATGAATTCGGGATCCCGAACAAACTGATTCAGCTGTGCCGCATGACACCAAACAATGAGCTGAGCAGTGTGCAAATGGGTAACAGCTCATGTGAGTTCTTTCAAACATGCGCAGGGTTTAGACAAGGAAATGCGTTGTCATGTGACTTCTTCAACATAGTCCTGGAGCAGATAGTGCGCAAGGCAGGTGTGAGCACAGCAGTGGCGTAGATAGGGGGGGGGGTCAGGGGGATATATCCCCCCCCCCATTGGGATTCACAATTGTTCAACATAACTAAGTCATGCCAAATAAGTTAAAGAAACGCACTCTGAATGTTAGTACCTACTTCCTACGTGAATCAAGTCTTATTAGTACTCACAGGATTCCTAGAGGCATTGTAAATTGTACATTCTATACCTACAGTCTACGGGGAAAACACAGTCAACTTCATCTGAAAGAAATTATTACTTCGGCTAATCACCTAATATAGTTGCCCGTAGCTTAGTTGGTAAGTGCATTGACTGCTAAGCAGAACGTCGTTGGTTCGAGTACTCAGGCCAAGTTTTTCTTTCATCTTTCACGGGCACTGCATCTTGCGAAGACCTGACAAATATTCCAAGAGTATCAATCTGTCATGAAAAAGTGCTTCTCAACTCTGCCGTTCGGAATCGGCATTAAATTGTAGGTCCTCTCAATTCTTCACACGCACTCAGAGAATTGTTGATGAGAGTAAGCCACTTAGGCATTGGCTCTTCAAGAGCTGTCGCGCCACTCTATTTATTTAATCCCCTAATATTTTGAATTTCTTTCTTGTATCGATCTTTAAAAAGTTTATTTTTAACGTCTCTCACCAATTGATAATAATAGATAAGCGTGCAAGAAAAAGAGCTTAACTCCAGCTTTCCACAAAAGCCCACACCGACACAAAAATTGAAAGTTATTTAAATTTCTTCTCACCGTGTGTCACATTGTTAATTTGGTGTAAGAAATCGCCCCAAACACGCAACACACTCATCCATACGAACACAAATGTTCGCACAACTGTGGTGAAGTTAACGCGAATCCTAACGGTAACGATAACTCACACTAATTCATTTTAACCAGAAAGCAAAATGCGCTATTACCCATTACATAAAGCATGCCTTACACAAGCGGCAGATTGACAATCATTCATCGTAATTTTGCGAGTTATTTGTACGAATTATTTGAAGTGGCTTTTTTTAAAATTAATTTTTTATATATATAATATTACGAAAATTTCCTAAAATTAAAGTATTCAAGAATATGTAAATTAACATTTTATTCGTGAATTTCGATTTTAAATATTGATCCGATTTCGAGGTATAGAATTTTGAAAAAAAGTTTATAAATGTTTTAAAAAAATACAAACAAATTTTTAAAATTTGTTTGAAAATAAAATATTATTTGGGCAATTTAAACGTACTTTCAGAAAAAAAGGAGCTGATCAGGGTTTTGTTTTTCGAAAAAATCTAATAAGAAAAAAAACGATTTTATGAGAGGTTTTGGAGGAAGTTTAAAAAAAATCGTTTTTGAGAAAATTGAAACTTTTAGTTTTTGGCCAAAACAAATTGTATGGTGGCTTCCCTAAATTCTGATCTTAAAAAAAAAGCACCAACGCGAATTTGCTCAAACCTTTAATTTTCAAGTTTTAAGTCAATCGGACCAGTGGTTAAGGCTGCAGGTGCGTTTACAGAAAGACAGACAAACACTCAAAACTTTTCATATATTCTATACTAGCACTCTAGCAGTTGCCCGCGAATTCGTCCGTCTCTCCCTCGTGCTCCGGCCAGAGGTGCGTCTTGAATTGTGCATCATGCGCGGGAATTCGGTTGCGAAGTTATTTTAAAATTGTATATTAGTCGACTCTCCCTAAGTCAAAATTCTTCTTAACTCGAAGCCTTCAAATATGTATTTTTTTCCCCGTTTTAGTAAGACTTTTCACTGAAGCTCTGCTCTTATTATTCGCACCGTAACTCTGTATAGCTTAAAGCCTTCCTCGATAAATGGATTATTCAACACAAAAAGAATTTTTCAATTTGATTTAGCAGTTCCTGAGATTAGCGCGTTCACACAAACAAAAAAATTAATGCTTTCTTGCCGTTTTTCACAGTTTCCACTGATTCTTCGCTCCTATTGGTCGTAGCTTAATGCTATGTAGCCTTAAACCTTCCTCAATTAATGGACTATCCAACTCAATTACAATTCGAACCAGTAGTTTCTGAAATAAGCGTGTTCAAACAAACAACACTGAAAAAAATAACCGTTGTCATATTGAAAATCGATGGTTGTTAACCGAAAATAGTCATATCGATGAAAAAAAATTTCAATGTGATGTAAATTTTTAAAAGTCGTCTCAAAATCTTACAACTTGATAGTAAATGGGATAATTTGAAATTTTCAATATATTGTTGTTAGTTTGAAAATCAAAGTTGTCGTTTTAACAACTGAGATGATCAAATAGAATATAATGGTTGTCAATATGAAAACCTAAGGTTGTCCGTCAGTCAATTAAGAACTACAATCATCATATGAATAACAATGATTGTCAACATGATTACTACCTTAATTCAACAAGGTCATTGAAAATAAAATCATCAAATTGACAGTTGCAGTTATTAATGTGATGACTGAATTTTACCGGCATCAAATTGAAAACTAGAGTTGCTATACTGATAATTGCGATTGTAAGAACGTAAATCAAAATAAATAAATAAGTAAACAAAAAATAAATAAGTTCTTAAGCGAAGACTTTTCGTTGACAAAGTTGTCGATAATCATGACGGAGTGAAATAACGCCCTACGCAATAAGGCCCATATAAAATGCGGCTTTATTTCCAAGACGAATTTGAAATAATTTTATTTATGGAAATAAAGTCGCATCTTACTTGCCCGTAGCTTAGTTGGTAAGTGCGTTGGCTGCTAAGCGGAACGTCGTTGGTTCGAGTCCTACTCAGGCCAAGTTTTTCTTTCATCTTTCACGGGCACTGCCTCTTGCGAAGACCTGACAAAGCTTCCAAGAGTATCAATCTGTCAAGAAAAGGTGCTTCTCAACTCTGCCGTTCGGAATCGGCGTTAAATTGTAGGTCCCCTCAATTCTTCACACGCACTCAGAGAATTGTTGATGAGAGTAAGCCACTTAGGCCTTGGCTCTTCAAGAGCTGTCGCGCCACTCTATTTATTTTTTTTTTCTTACTTGAAAATAAGTCCACATTTACAATTAAAAAAGAAAATTGACATGTGGCCTAGTTTTCACGTCAACATGGAAAAAAGACCCAATTTGATGAAGAAACAGAGATTTATTCTCAACAGGTCCGCAATTTTTTTGATTATTTGCTAAACCGTCGGGTGGAGTCGATTTTTGGCAAATTTATATTTAAAAAAATTTGCACGACTGAGTATGTATGTTCGTATGTGCGTATGTGCGTTACGTTTTTTCTGCGATTATCTCGCGAACCAGTATTGTCATGAAAATGATCTCATTGGACGCGGTATTGTCTTGTTACTAGGTTTTGAGGGAAATCCGCTTACCGTTTTTTTTTTTTTGGGAATCAAAAAACTAAGTCTTATTTAGATATTAATGTAATAAAATATATTTATTGTTAATAATTTGTTATAAATACTTAGAAATTAGTTTAAGCGGATATATTTTCGTGTTTGTAAGGAAAAACAGTCCATATGAGTGCAAGAATAGAATATTTATGCCTTTAAAATAAAACTATTGAGTTTGTGAGTTTAAATCCCACTTTATATAAAAATTGGTTCTTGTTTGTTTGTTTGGATGTCCGGTATGGAAAAACGTAACACATGTACGAACGTACGAACATACGTACATACACACACAGGCATGATAAAAAGGGTTGATTCGGATTCTAGTGAACTCGAAACATAACAATAACTGGATATTTACAAAATCGGCCCCATTACAAAAAAAGTTCTAAAATATTTTTTTTTTAAACACAAACAAATTTTTGAAATTTTTTTGAAAACAAAATATTATTTGGGCAATACATACGTACTTTCAGAAAAAAATAAGTACGCTGATCGGACTTTATTTTTCAGAGACCTCTATAAGGTACCATTTTGGAGCAATACACAAATATTATAAAAAACGTCAGTGTTTTAAACAAAAATTTTCGAGGAAGTTTTAAAAAAATCGTAGGAGCCTTTCTTGAGAAAATTGTAACTTTTGGTTTTTGACAAAGAAAATTGTATGGTGGCCACCTTAAATTTTGATCTTTAAAAAAAAACCAGACATGGTTTCGATTTTCAAGTTTGAAGTCAATAGTAGCAGTGGTTAAGGCGCTGTAGGTGCGTTCACAGACAGACACACAGACGGACGGAATCGCCGGACCCACTTTTTTCGACTTCTCTATCATCGTAATGTCATATATCATCAAAATCTCAACTTTTTTTTAAGGAATTCAATACTTGCCATATAGTCTATATGTCGCAAGTAAAAACGGTTCTATGAGAGGTATTGTTTTGGAACAATACAAAAATAATTTGTTTATATGAACATCAGTGTTCCGAAAAAAAATGTACAAGGATGTTTTAAGCAAATTGTAGGAGTCGTTTTTAAGAAAATTGAAATTAACATTGATAAATAGGATTTTTCGAACTATTGTTGCTTATGATTATTATAATGATCATAGTTTTAACGCATAAATGATGAATTTATACTATTTCCAGTTATTTTTTTTAAATTCAGTTTTTCAAAACCCGACTAAGAAGGCCTTGCAAAAATTCAAATTCAAAAACAGTTGTTATTTTTTCAATACTTGCAAAGCCTTCCTAGTCGAGTTTTGAAAAACTTGAATATTCAATTAAATCAATCATATTTACAATTGCGGTTTTCAATACAATGATCGATAACATAAGGTTATCATATTGAAAACTATGGTCATCAAACTGACAATTATTGTTTTCAATATGAAAATCTAGTTTGTCTTGAATTGAACAAGAACAAACAAGCACAAACGATAAATTGCGTATGCCGTTACCAAAATTATTGTATGGAAAACCATAATTGTCAAGTTGAAAACCGCAGTAGTCAATGTGATGATCGAACCGTTTTTAAAAATCATATTAACAATTGCGGTTGTCAATATGATGATCGACCACACAAGGTTATCATATTGAAAACTATGGTCATCAAACTGATAATTATTGTTTTCAATATGAAAATCTAGTTTGTCTTGAATTGAACAAGAACAAACAAGCACAAACGATAAATTGCGTATGCCGTTACCAAAATTATTGTATGGAAAACCATAATTGTCAAGTTGAAAACGGCAGTAGTCAATGTGATGATCGAACCGTTTTTAAAAATCATATTAACAATTGCGGCTGTCAATATGATGATCGTCCACATGAGGTTATGATATTGAAAACTATGGTCATCAAATTGACAATAATTACTGTTTTCAATATGAAAATCTAGTTTATCTTGAATTGAATTGAACAAGAATTGTAAGTGTAATCCTCATTCAGTAGTCGTGCATCAAGGAAATAAGTCGTTCGTGTCTCGTGAGTGCAGTGCTAAACGTTTAAAATATTAAAATTAATCGATAAAAAAACAAAAAATATTAATCAAAAGTGAATCAAGAAAAATCGGGGCAGAACAGTGTCACAGGTAAGACAATATTATATTCATTTTGTAGGTAAGAAATATTCATTTTTTTTTATTCAATATACAGTGCCGCCCTTTATTATTGGCACACCAAACATTTTCAAACCAAATGCTGTTTTAAGGCCAATTGAAAACAAATAATGTTAACTATTTTCTTATTATTTAGTGGATGCATATATTTTTAATCAAATTCAGGTCATTCTATTTGGAAATTGTGTATCTTTGAGAAAATTTAAAAAGTTCACAAACATTGAGTAATTATTCGCACAAAATTATTAACTATAGTTCATGTATTTGGCATAGGATGTACCAATTCTTTCGTTGTTTGTTCTCCAATATTTTGCCATTCTTCAATAAACTCCTATTTGAGCTCAGTTTTCGTGGAAATTGCGCGCTTTTTAACTCTTCTATTAAATTCTCACAAATGTTCAATTGGATTTAGGTCCGGAGATTGTGTTGCGTGTGGAAGCACATGTGTATTGTAGGCTTACCACATACGCACATCGTGAGCCGTATGTTTCGGCCGTTGTCGTGGTGAAATGTGAAGAAGCGTGTTTAATTTAACTTTTCGGTGCTTTTCTTTAGGTTTTTCTTTAAAATTTCCATGTTTTTGGTCCATTATGGTTTCGACGAAAAACGAACTCGCCCACACCCCCAGCAGACATGCAATCCCACACCATAACTCCTCCACCACCATGTTTAATAGTGAAAGCCAATTTTTGTTTCATCTAGGGCAGTGTTAGGCTTCCTCCACACAGATATGCGGACCGAAAAATGTTGGCCTTGCTTTCACCGGAGAACAGAAAATCATTTCAGAAAGCAATTGGTTTTGTCTTGTACTCGAGAGCATCATCGGCTTGCGTCTAGCTACATACTTGAGAGTTGAAACCGGCATCGTGAAGCATTCTTCTTACAGTCATGGGATGGATAGGTTAGCCAATTTCTTCCCTTACTTCAGCAGCAATTTAGGTTGATGTTATTTTTGGATCTACCTTAACTTTTCGCACAATCCTGTTGCATTCTCGAACATCCAAAATTCGATGATGACCGGTATGCTTGGCAATTTTGAAGTTAGACTCACCATTAAAACGGTGATCGTTTTTGTTTTTTATCATGGATAAAGTTTCTAAGTAATTTTGTGTAAACATTTCAAAGCCAATCGTATGACATAAAAACAGCCTATACAGCCTATAATGACAGCCTATACCACTTTTATTTTGAGATTATTGATCGTAGTGCCCGTGTCGTAGTGGTTATGTGAGCTTGTTGTTACGCAGAAGCAGAACGCGTGGCTTCGAATCCTGCTCATGTCCATAGTTTTTATGTCATCTTTCACGGATACTGCCTCTTGCGAAGAACTTACAACACTTCCAAGAGTATAAATATGTCATGAAAAAAGGGGTTACTTTGCCGTTCGGAATCGACGTCAAATTGTAGGTCTCCTCACATGCACGCATAGCATTGTTAATCAGTGTAAGCCACTTAGACCTCGGCTCTTCAAGAGCTGTCGCGCCACTCTATTTTTATTTGATTTTTTATTGAGAAATTCAGTGGATAATCGATGGTTTAAAAGGACTTAAGAAAATTTGAATAACTTTATCTATTCGTAATAGTATTTATGTTTTTTAATTTAACGATCGGCTACTCCTGGAATATGAATCTCATTCTGTTTTGTAATCTGGTAAGTGCTATTGATACTTCCTTTAATCGTTTAATTTCTTATTATAACCGAAACTTCTTTGACTCGACATCAAACTTTGAAACAAACTGGCTCTGAGAACAAACTGGCTATTTAAAACAAAAAAACGGTGGTTGGGGAAGCTAGTTTAACCGATTAAACCTTCACTGAACATCAACGAATATTTCAAGACCAAAATTAGCCAAATCGGTTCAGCCGTTCTCAAGTTTAAGTGAGACTTACGAACAACAATCCATTTTTATATATTTAGATTCCACTAATATAAATTTGCTTGGATTCAAACTTTCGTAACTCAAACTAGTACCTTCTCCCTGCCCTGCAGCAACTAGATCAACTGATGAGTCATCATCAAAGATGAAGTCTAGATCTTTATCATCATTCACTGAACATGCACAACTTTAATCTGAGTCCGAGCTAGAGTACTTAGGCTTTTTAGCTTTCTTTGCTCGCTAAGCATTTTGATTTATCTTACGTCGCTTTTTAAAGCTGTGCAATAGTGGCTTCCTACACTACCGATTGGTGCTGTCGCAAGCATATTATCGTGATATCTAGCTTGCAAAAGACAAATACTGGAGGAATTGTATTACCAGCTGCATTGACGATGGCGCACATAGTTATCAACTAACCTCTTTCAGTAGAAACACACTGTCCAACTTGTTTTTGGCCCTCTTTTGCTATGACGTTTGCGGTCTGTACCACTGTAGTAGGGCCTGTTTCATCTTAGTTCAATATACGGTCGGGAGTAAAATCAAACTTACCAAGTTCTCTTTGGTAATTGGTTTGGAATTCTAGAAAATTGTGATTGTTATAGCTTGTTGATCGAGACATATTGCTATTTTCAGGCTTTTGCAGGGAAAAGTTGTTGTGACTTTATGAAGCCTTTTATCCAATCGACCCCATTTTGTCTATTTTCAGTTCACTGCTTAGGAAATTTTTAAGCAGTGAAGTATATAGAATGCTAACGTTCGACTTTGGATGTATGTTAAACCGTTTAACATTAAACCATAATTCATTTTTGAACTTCGAAGTAAGTAATTGCCCAGCATATCTGGTTCAGCGGTGGTAAAAACTTTTGAGCGCTTCGTTTTGTTCATATTTTTTTAATTCTACCTGTATAAAATAAGGTATTCGGTAGAACACCGTAAGTACTGGCAGCACCTCTAAGGCTTATTGTTTTGTTTGAAACCGCCGTGATAGCACTCTTTATGTCATCTTCGTTAATTTCGGTAGCGCTTTTCTTTTAAGCACCATTACAGCAAACTGAAATTATTTTAAAACGTAATGCATATATGTATTTTAAAATTATGTTCACCAACAAATTGTTTTGAAAAACAGATTGAAATGCAGCTATACATGCGAAATAACATAGATAAAAAAAAATCTTAGTGGCACCTTTGAACATGTTCAAACGAGCCCCGCCTGTTTTGTTCAAACCATTTCTTAAAACAATTTGCATAAATAATCACTTTCTTAAATATTTATGATAAAACTTACCTTAAGCCCGTATGATACTACATTTTTTTCTTCATTATTAAAACATTAATAAAATAAAAATGTCAATTTCAAAAAAAAGAGGACACTATTTTTTTAAGATAGAGAAAGAAATCTTTTGACAGTTTCAAATAGCATGTTGTTAAGGTGTCAATTGCGCTATTTTTTGTAATTTCGTAGATTTTAAATTAAATTCAAATTTTTACTAACTTCTTCTTACAATAAACGGTAATTGGCGGCAGCAATCGCCTTTTAAATAAATGAGCGACTCCCTTTATAGTTTAAACATGTTGATCCAGCCTTGTTCATGGATCTTATCCTGCAGTGTTTTCATGCCATATAAAAAATCAACTACTACGTCGGATACTTATTAAAAAAAAAACTGCTATCGACTGTATCTATTCTATTATTTTATTTTTCAGTTTTTCTTGGCTTTTTTTCCATAATGTTTTTTATTGTCAGCGAAATATTTTGTTGATTTATAAAATGTTTAATGTTTTCTGTTTTTGTATAATTTGACAAGGTCAATATTATTTTCCTGAGCACACTTTAATGTGAAAGTGTCAACAAAAAAGTAACTAGCCCATTAAAAATGTAGTTCGGGTTAGAGTTTTTTTGATTTTTTTTTTTTTGATAATTTCCCATTCATTTAAGTAGTGAGTGCACACTCGCACTTATAGATAAATCAGATAAGGAAGTGCTTACTCTTTCTTGATTCATTGTTAATGGTGAAAAAAGTAGAGAAGTGTAGTATCATACGGGCTTTAATGTGGTTCAAGATGAACGTCTGTCTAAAATAAAATTGTTTTTACAAATAAAATCACTCACCAAAAAATTTACACTGTTACAAAAAAATAAAAAAAATATTAGAATAACAGAAAAAAAAACATCAAACTTCTTTCAGGCGCCTACTGAGGGACCAGCGAAAATCATTGACGGTTAAAGCAAACAATATTGGCAAGTGAAAAATTCTGATTTGATGCGGAAAAATTTGTAAAATCGGATTTTATCAGCACTGTTCAAAGGAACCCCGTGTTCAAACGTGCTCTCGTCTCTCCTACTAAGTTTCTATTAAGATGGAGTGTTTTATGTGCCATTTTAAATGCAATGAAATGAACAGTCTTACAAACCATTTCAAGAAAATCCATCAACTAGGCCCTAATAGTGATTATATATGCTTTGAAATCTCATGTGCTCAGGTTTTCAATAATATAAGTAGTTACAAGCGCCACATTTTGCGTAAACACTTTAACGCAAATGAAAATAAAGAGCCAATAAAAGAACCTTTCGAAAGCCAAAATATCCCAATGCCAACCAATATTATAATTGAAAGCATAATTACTACGAGCTCCCATACAGTGGATAGTGCATCGAATTCAAATAGTGAAAGCTTTGATCTCAATCAATATTTAAAGAATATTTTTGGGAATGCGTTGAAGTTTTCAACATTTTTGAGTAGTAAGAATAATTTTGCACGCAAAGATGTTTTTGACATTCAAGAAAGTGTTTTGTCATGCTTAATAAATCCTTTACTAGACATGTTCAAGCAATTTGCGCAAACGCATCTCAACTCTGATTCCAATAAAATGCTTCAAAATCAAATGATAAGCATGATATTAAATTGCCAGGATGTATTTAAAAATTGTAAGACAGATTACTGTTTAGCACAGACATTAAAACAAATGGGATATATGGACGAAATAAGAGAATTTACTATTACTCGCGATATCCAGCCAGTTTATAATCGATCTAAGCTAGTCTACGAAGACAAAAAATATAAGGGAAGCGTTTTACCTTTGCGTTCCCAATTTAAAACATTTTTTGAACAAGAAGATAACTTGATGGATATGGTGAATTATATGTCGGAATTGAAGTCTAATAAAAGATATACGAATTTTGTTCAGGGACCGATTTGGAAAAAAAAGACGGAATTGTATAAGTCAAAAACAGTAATTCCTTACTTTTTATATGCAGATGATTTTTGTGTTAACAATCCTCTTGGCTCCCACGCGACAACTCATTCTGTGTGTAACTTTTATTACTCATTTCCATGTTTTCGAATTCAAAATTCAAAACTGGACAACGTTTTTCTGGCTGCTGTTATCAAATCAAAAGATTTAAAAGAAAAAGGAAACGATGACTGCTTACAATTTTTAATACAAGAACTAATATTTTTGGAAGAAAATGGCGTAGAAATAAATATAAGAAATGGAAATATACAAAAAGTTCATTTCATAATGGGTCTCTTTCTTGGAGATAACCTAGGCGTGAACTCACTTCTGGAATTCAATAAGTCATTTTCTAGTGGATCGTACTGCAGGTTTTGCAAAGCGCAAAAACCTGAATGTGTTGAATTAAGTGAAGAGCAAGAAGAGATAATGAGAAACGAGGAAAACTACAAAACTGACCTAGAATTGCAGGATTCAACAATGACCGGAATACAAGGAAATAGTTGTTTTAATAAATTACCATCATTTCATGTAGTAGACAATTTTTGTGTCGATGCGATGCACGATATATGTGAAGGCATTTTACATTATGATCTTTGCCAAATAATTTTGTACCTTCTCCAAGACATGCATTATTTGCCGTCGTTGACAGTTCTTAATCAAAGAAAACAAACCTTCGACTATGGAGAAACGGAGTTTGGAAATTTTTCAGGAGAAATTAAAATATCTCATATAAAGAATAAACATTTGAAAATGTCGGCAAGAGAGATGCTTACTTTTGCTATGTACCTGCCCTTGATGATAGGGGATCTAGTTCCTGATGATGATGAAGTTTGGCAATTTCTGTTAATACTTCTTGACATAATTGAAATAATTCTCTGTTTTGAAGTAACAGACAATCTTGTGCTTACGCTGCAACAAAAAATTAAAATGCATAACGTTCAATATTTGAAACTTTTTAAAGATAATTTAAAACCCAAATTTCACTTTTTAACTCACTATCCCACAGTTTTAAGAAATTCAGGACCTGTAAGAAATTTTTGGTGTTTCAAATTTGAAGCAAAACATAAATCATTCAAAACCTATGCACACTCCATAACATCTCGGAAAAACATATGTTTAACTCTAGCAAAAAAATTTCAATTGAAGTTTGCAAATGATATTCTGAATTCAAATAATAAAAAAACAGAATACGAGATTGATAAAAAACATAAGTGTGAAACAATTTTTTTGAGTATTATCGTAAAGAAATTAAAACTTATTGAAACAGATAACATCAGCTGTTACAATGAAATAAGTTTTAAAGGAATTAAATATAGTGCAGGTCTATATGTTGCAACATATTCCTCCGATTACAAGATTTATTTAATAAAATCCGTAGTAAGAGTTGAAAATGCAGTTTACCTCTTTTGTCAACAACTATCAGAATTGAGTTTCAATCCGCATTTTTCAGCATTTGAAATCGATTCTGAAACTTTAGGGGAGTACCGGATACTTAAATTCGACGAACTCCTTGGCCCTCCTGTTACTATTATAAATACACATAGAGGGAAAAAGTTTATAAAAATTAAAGAATATTTTCTATTCAATTGAAGAAAGAAATAATGGAAGGTGCTGAAGATGTTTCATATCTAAACTTATTAACAACATCAGAACAAACCAACACAAATATGGAACCTGCAAGTACCAACGAACAATTTGTAATTGGGAACGAGAATATTCAATTATACAACTTTGAACCGTCGTCGTCATGCATTATTCTTCCTTCAAGATCTGGATCTTCAAGAAATGTTAATGACATTGACTTATATAATCTGCTTTAGGATTGGAATCAAGAACATCTCTATCCGATCTTAGAAGGTATGTATAAGTATCTATTTATGATACGAATGAGAAATTGTAGATATAGTGTTAAATTAATATTGTATTGTTCTGTACTTTAAAATTTTATTTTTTTCTTTCATTTTCATTAACAGAAGGAAGAATTGGAATCGAAATTTTAAAAATTATTAAATGGTATCACATTCGTGACCTATTGAAAAGTTTTCCCATCGGCGAGCAAATCATTTTTGAACAAAATATTGAAAAATGGAGAAATGATATTGGTGCTCCAGCAGTAAGCTCATTCCCTTCGTCAGTCCAAGATTTTCTTAGGACTGAAGTGTCAAGCTCACCAAGCACTTCAATTCGAAGTCAATCTCTTTCGCCGGTACCAAACGACATCGAATGTGTTTCACTCTCTACGATCCTGGAAAAAAAGTCTAGAGGAAAACAAATACTTGAGTACTACAGGCAAAATAATACTTTTGAAAACCAGCATCGTAATTTGCTAATTGAATTAATAGCCGGTTACTTTGATGAGAACGACCTTCATCTTTCATTGGCAACTAGTCAAAGATTAGAAGATGAAATAACGCAATTGTTTCCAACTGAAAAAATTGAATTTTACAGGATTGGAAAAAGAGGAAAACTTTATGCCAAATTCTTCAACCTCAAAAGGCATTCAAAAGTTTTGAAACCGGCAAAAAGAAAGCTCATTTCTCCGAAAAAAACTCAAAGTTTTACATTCAGTAAGTATAATTTTTTGCATATTTAAAGCAAATATTAACATATATGTTTTAACTGTCAGGTCCAGAATCAGATGCAGAAGCGTGCATGAACAGTCTAAAATTTGACCACTTGTCAGTGGAAGAGTTCGACAGCTTGTGGCAGTCTTGTCGTCAATATCGACTGCAAGATATAAGAAATTCCAATGACCAAAAAACAATATTCGAAAAATGGCCCTATTATAAGAAATCAAATGGGTATAGACTGGTACGTTATTTTTCTATTTTAACGTGTTAAAATCTTGTTTTTTTTTTACCCGTTTTTGAGAGCTATTTTATAATAATTATCTAAAAACTGGTATTACTGTATAATTACTAACATTATTATTTAAACCGAAAACGACACCAACACCAGCACCAACCAAAACAACAACACCAACACCAAATGCAAAACAAACAGCAACACCGACATCAGCTACAACACCAACCTCAAAACCAAAATAAAACCAAATCTAGCACCATCACCATCGCAAAAACTAAGCACAACACCAACACCGATACCAAAAGCAACACCAACGCCAACAGCAACACCAACACCATCAGCAACACCCACACTAACACCAACACCAACACCATCACCAACAACAACACCAACACCAACTCCAACACCAACACAAAACCAACCCTAACACCAAAACCATTACCAACAGCAACACTAAAGCCAACACCAAAACCAACAGCAACACCAACACCAACAGCACCACCATCAGCAACATCAACACCAAAACCAATAGCAACACCAACAGCAACAACAACACCAGAACCAACACCAGCAGCAACAACAACACAAATCCTAAAACAAACAGCAACACCAACACCAACACCAAAACCAACTCCAATACCAACACAAAACCCAACACCAGCACCAAGAGCAACACCAACACGAAAATACCAAAACCAAGAACAACACTAAAAGCAACAGTACCACTAACACCAGTACCAAAACCATTACGAACACCAACACCAAGAGCAACAAGAACACCAAAACCAACAACAACACCAATTCCAACATGTTAATAATTATTAACATTAATGTTTAAACCAACACAACCACCAACATCAACAACAACACCAAAAGTAACAGCAACACCAACATCAGCACCAACACCAATACAATATTACTTACTAAATTTCTTGGTATTTTCTATGTTGTAGATTGACAAGGACTTTCACTTCATGTACCCCGAAAGTTCTTCCATCCTTTCATTGTGGGAACCAACATTCAAAAACTTAAAGGAGTTCTTGATTAAAAACATAAAGGATAAAAACGTAGTGGACACACTCAAAAACACGAAAGACGAGGATTTCGATAAAGGTAAACTACTTTTTGATGCTTAACAGAAGTAATTATTCTAATCGTTTCTTTTAAATTTATAATAAATGAAGTTATCTTGCGAGTCCTCAAAAGTGTGCACAATTATCTTTTCCCAATGAAATACCACGTAAGGAAAACGAATAGTGGGGACAAGTGTTCCTCTAAATACACCATAAAAGATTCTCAAATCGCTTTTGTTTTCGAAGGCGAAAGCACACAGGCAATCGAAGATCACATAAGCTTCTTGAAATTGCGAGGTGAAACAATTCAACCGTTCATTTTAAAACTCTGCGCCACAAATGACTACTTCGTTTTTTTGGACGAATTTAAACTTAAGACAACAAATATTTTAAGAGCTCTAGATATTTGTTTTAAAAGCTTTTTTTTATTTAATATTAAATACCCGCCAGCCTGCGAACTTTTTTGGCATTTTATAGAAAAATTTTATTACATAAAAGATTGTTCCATAAAATCACCAAAAATGAGCTCCAAACTTTGTTCTATGCTTTCCGAGTTAAAAAAATAAAAACAAGTTTCCAATTGTATATAAAATTTATATGTGTAAGCAATTGTTATATTAATATTAATACAACATCTGAAACAATTCCAAAAACAACACCAACACCAAAATGAAAAGCAAAACAAACAGCAACACCAACACCAACACCAACTACAACACCAATCCCAACATCAAACTTAATAAATACACCAACAACAGCAATATATCCAACACCAACACCACAATACCAATACACAAACATGTTTCCATAAAAATAATACGTCGACCTTATTATTATATTAAATAATTAAACCGTTTCTTTTATATTATACGTTGACCTCATTAATTAATAAGCAATTATAAGCATTTATGTTAGTAACAACAATAACAACACCAAAACCAACACCAACACCAACAGCACCACCATCACCAACATCAACAACAAAACCAACAGTAACCACAAAACCAAAACCATTACCAACAGCAACACCAAACGCAACAATAAAACCAACAGCAACACCAACACCAGCACCAAAACCATTACCAACACCAACACCAAAACCAACTCCAATACCAACACAAAAAGAAACAGCAATAGCAACACCAACAGCAAAACCATCACCAATACCAACATCTACACCAACACCAACACTAACACCAACACAAAAACCAACACCAACACCAACTCCAATACCAACACCAAAACCAACGCCAACAGCAACACCATCACCAACATCAACAGCAACACCAACAGCACCAACAAGAACAAAATCATTACCAACAGCAACACCAAAAGCAACACCAGAACCAACAGCAACACCAACACCAGCAACAAAAGCATTACCAACAACAACACCAACACCAACACAAAAACCAAAACCAACTCCAATACCAACGCCAATACCAACACAAAAACCAACACCAACACCAAAATCAACACCAACACCAACACCAGCCCCAACACCAATATCAACACCAACACCAAGAGCACCAACACAAAACCACCAAATCAACACCAACACCAACATCAGCACCAACTCCAATACATCAGTACCAATACCATCGAAAAAAAGCTCAATACCAACACCAACACTACCACCAACAACAACACTAACATGAAGACCATCGCCAACACAAACAGCAACACCAATACCAACAACTACTCTTATACCAACACCATCACCAATTATTATACCAATACCAACATCAAATCCAATAAAAACACCAACACCTGCACCAACTCCAACACCAACCTAAGGACCAGCACCAACACCAACCTATTTGCATAAGATTAATATGTATGTATATTAACGTTGACTTAGTTGAAGACAATAATAAAAAATTAAACATGTTACAAAAAATTAAATCTGCCTTATATTTTAAACAATCCTTCCAACTTATTTTTCAGGAAAAAGGGGTATCGAAGACAGGAAAGCATCTTTTGTATTGAAGTTTCGCATTCGCAGGAGCTATTAAAGTATTGAAAAACACGGTAATCTGATTGAAAATCGAAATTTTAAAGTGTATCATAATGTTTGTAGTATTGAACACCAAACAAATTTGAAATTTTCAAATTAGCTAACACTGTTTTCAATATTAACTCCCGTGATTTTAAATTGGTTAACTGTGTTTTTCAATATAATTACTGCGGTTGTCAATTTGCAAACTACGATCTTCAAATTGACAATAATAATTTTCAATCTACCAACCACTGTTTTCAATTTGACTACCGTAGTTTTCATATTAACTACCGTAGTTTTAAATACGTTAACTGTGTTTTTCAATATGATTACTGCGGTTGTCAATTTAAAAACTACGATCTTCAAATTGAAAATAATGATTTTCAGTCTACCAACCATTGTTTTCAATTTGACAACCGTAGTTTTCATATTTACTACCGTGGTTTTAAATACGTTAACTGTGTTTTTCAATATGATTACTGCAGTTATCAATTTGAAAACCACGATCTTCAAATTGACAATAATGTTTTTCAATCTACCAACCACTGTTTTCAATTTGACTACCGTAGTTTTCATATTAACTCCCGTGGTTTTAAATTGGTCAACTGTGTTTTTCAATAAGATTACTGCGGTTTTCAATTTGAAAACTACGATCTTCAAATTGACAATAATGATTTTCAATTCACCAACCATTGTTTTCAATTTGACAACCGTAGTTTTCATATTAACTACCGTGGTTTTAAATTGGTCAACTGTGTTTTTCAATAAGATTACTGCGGTTTTCAATTTGAAAACCACGATCTTAAAATTGACAATAATGTTTTTCAATCTACCAACCACTGTTTTCAATTTGACTACCGTAGTTTTCATATTAACTCCCGTGGTTTTAAATTCTTCAACTGTGTTTTTCAATAAGATTACTGCGGTTTTCAATTTGAAAACTACGATCTTCAAATTGACAATAATGATTTTCAATCCACCAACCATTGTTTTCAATTTGAGAACCGTAGTTTTCATACTAACTACCGTGGTTTTATATTGGTTCACTGTGGTTATCAATATGACTACTACGATTGTCAAATTGACTACCGTGGATTTCAATTTTAAAGTCATGGTTTTCAATAAGACTCTTCGCTTTTCAATTTGATAATTTGGGTTTTCCAAATGACTATTGCAGTGTTTAATACGACTGCCATAGATTTGAATATGACAACCATGATTTTCGATTTGCCAACGCAAATTATCAATGTGATAACCCCGGTTTCGAATCTTGAATTTATCATTAATTGAAAATTTTAAATTGTCATATTTACTACTGCGGTCATTGGTTGTAAATTGACAACAAAATTTTCAGTTGAATGTAAAAAATAATCAATTAGACTACTGTTTTTGGTTCAGTGAAACAAACAAACTCTTCAGCTTTATATATTAGTATAGATGTCGGAAGTAAAAATGAGCGAACTAGATCTATCCCCCCCCCCATAGCGAAAAGCTATCTACGCCACTGGAGCACAGAAAACACTATCTTCAACAAGTCCACCCAGCTCCTAGGCTATGCCGACGACATAGACATCATCGGTCGATCCAAGAGAGCTGTGCTTGAGGCCTTCACAGCTATTGAAACTCGTTGGTCTTGAAGTAAATGAGGACAAAACAAAGCAACATCTGTCCACCGCCTAGGACATAACGTCACTGTTGGTAGCAGCAATTTCGAGGTAGTTAAGGAGTTCACCCACCTTGGAATAAACATCAATCCCACGAACGACACCTTAGTGGAGATCCGAAGAAGAATTACCCTGGTGAACCGCGCTGCTGCTTAGGTTTGGCCAAACAACTGGGTTCAAAACTCCTCACTCTACGGCGCCCAGTGCTGAACGATAAGTAAAAAAGGGGAATTGATACTGGGCACTTTGGAAAGAAAAATTCTTCAACAGATTTTCGGTCCCGTATGCAATGATGGCGAATGGAGAAGAAGGTTCAACCGAGAACTGTACGAGCTGTACCAAGATGTGGATGTAGTCCAGATGGCCAAGAAAAGACGACTGAATTGGCTCGGCCACATCGAGCGAATGGACGACAACGAGTCTTTTCATCCCAGCCCCCAGGTTCGAGACGACAATGAAGACCGAACCTACCAAGTGTCTGCGGATGCCAGAGCGCTTGGTTTCGGCGACTGGAGAGTGCATGCGAGGGACCGTTCACGATGGAAGGCTGAAGTATCTCAGGCTGAGAACCTTCATGGATTGTGAGCCGCAGTAAGTAGTTTTGTAAAGAAAATTTAATAAGTTTTTCAAATCGGTCTTTATTTGGTTTGTAAGACAATTTTTAGCAGAGATATTAGGGTCCAAAGACAATTTTCACTCAATTTTGGAATTGAGTGAACGTTTTTTACGCTCAAGCGCACACGACTAACGGTATTTTCTTAACTCAAACTAATTTGAAAGGAAAACATTATAACCTTTGAATAAACTTTTTATTTCACTTCAATCCGACTTTTTTCTACTGAGATACAGCGTCATAAAAAAATCACTCAATTTTTGAGTTTTTTTTTCAAGTGTTCCTTTAGTTTTTGGAGTATGTTTGATGATGTACCTGCATATGCGTTTGTGTAGGCGAATATAAATCGGCCATTAAGCAAGTGAGGAAATTTCACAAACCGTTGCTCGGGAAGGGAGTCACAGTCATATTGAGTCACAGTCATATTGAGTCACGGGCAATAAGCCTCGCACCAATCGTTGAATCAAGAATTTTTGACAAAAAATAGAAATCAACCTCCGGACAGACATGTTAAGTTGACTTACTTTGCAGTTCCTGTCGCGTTCATTTTGGTTCATTGGTCGACAACGAACAACTACCCGAACGTTTTCACTCATTTTGATGCTTTATATTCCGTCCTATTGCTCCTTTTGAGGAATTGAAACGCCTTTGGTCAGCAAGAAGACGTTTATTTCAATGTCAAATTAGGAGAATGAAAAACTTTAACACCATCTTAATCGATTCCTTTCGAACTGAGTATACTTTGTCAAACTGACAATATTTTATATTTCAAGGACAAAAACTACAACAACAAAAACTCAACAAGTGAAGCACTTTAGTTTTATCGATTAATTGACTTGACCCAAACCGGAGGAGCCAACAACATTAACAGGGTAAACACAAAAACCCTAATGGCCACGGACCGTGCTTGTGCTGACCTATAAAACCCCATTTGCTTAGTCATCGTCACTTAACAGCTTAATTGCTGTGTGCTCGGGTGTAGAGCTTTCAGCTCGGACGCACGCAATCAAACTGCAATATTCAAATTGAGGGGGGAGACATGACAAATAATGACCACAAACAAAACGTCGTCAAAATCAAGATATTTACAATGGAAAATGGTCAAGTTTGGTGGGGAAGGTTTGGTTAGGAAGAAAAAAGCTTTCAACTTAGGAGATTTTCGTTTGATATTGCAGTCGTTCAAGTTAATTGAGTTTTTTTTTTTTAAGGAAAAGTGAGTCTTTATTGAATTGAATTCTTTTAACAAACTAGTAAGCACCTAAGGAGTTTTATTGGGGATATAACTCGGTATTGGTCGGCTTAATGACTAATTCTTAATTTACTCAGGCTGGGGAATACTCGTTGGAATCCAAGGTCTGTCGGAAGAAAGCACAATAAAACTCAGTAAAGAAAACACCAAATTCACTGCAATTAAGGCTACTTACTTACTTATCCGGCTCACAATCCATGAAGGATCTCAGCCTCGCATGCACTCTCCAGTCGCCGAAATCAAGCGCTCTGGCATCCGCAGCCACTTTGTCCTTGTACCGTTGGTGCGGTCTTCCTTGTCGTCTCGAACCTGGGGGCTGGGATGAGAAGACTTTCTTTGCTGGAGCGTTGTCGTCTATTCGCTCGATGTGGCCGAGCCAATGTAGTCGTCTTTTCTTGGCCTTCGGGACTACAACAACAATTCCATTCTATAGTTCTTCGAGAAGTTCGGTGAATACAATCTGCATTGTGATCACTGTTCCAGCGTTTGGATAAGACATAAGATGCGCAAGCAGGCAATGATTTGCATCCGCATCCATCCGCATTCGAATCCGCAATTGGCAGATATTCGAATTTGGGGATGTTCGCATCCGCATAACCGCATGCGCATAACCATATCCGCATATCCGCATCCGCATCCACAATAGGGATATCCGCACCCGCATATCTGTATCCGCATCCGCAATAGGGATATCCGCATCCACTATATCCCCATCCGCAACAGAGATACCCGCATCCGCATACGGAATTTCGCATCTGATGCGGATATCTCTGATGCGGATATTGTGGATGCGGATTTATCTGATGCGGATATGTATACTGCGGATGCGGATATTAGGGATGCGGATATGTGGGTGCGGATGCGGATATCCCTATTGCGGATGCGGATGCGAATCATTGCGAATGCGGATGGGAATTGTGGATGCGGAGTCTTTAAAAGTTGTCAAAGTTGTAAAAGTCATTGCGGATGCGGATGCAAATATTCGCAATCGTGCGAAAATGGTTTTTTGATCATAACTCGGTTACCAGTGCTCGCAGACAGTTTTGGTTTTCAGTGGCTGATAGAAGACAAACAGACCTTTGATTTCGTACATCATTTGAAATAGGCTGGCTGGGAACATTGAGAGATGTGTTAAAATATTATTATGTATGTTACTTCTACTTGTTTTGAAACAACTCTTGTTTCAATATTAATATCATAGTATACTCTAAACTCATAGGCGCAAAATTATAGTCCGCTAATGAACAACTTTAGTGTGATACTAGCTTAAAATGACGTTTGAGTCATGACTGAAACGTCATTTTAAGCTAGTATCACACTAAAGTTGTTCATTAGCGGACTATAATTTTGCGCCATAATTATTATATCAAAATATTTATACTTCAGTTCTTCATTAAATATATTATTATAATTATAACGTTCATAATATCTCTTCTCATTACTCAAATAATATCTCAATAGGTTATGGGCCTAGGGGACCGCAAGGAAATATTGAATTTTAATTGATTTAAAAAGAAAAATAACAAACTTTTTTTTCAATAGTCTTATTCCTATTTGTTGTGGGAATTTCAATTCGTTTGAAATTTCCTGGAAAGAAAATTCTGCAAAATCGTAATTCGAAATACCGAATTGAAAATGGCGCATCAAGAATCGATTGAAAAATTACGTAACGGTGAAAATTTCCACACCTGGAAATATGCAATTGATGAAAACGCGCTGAGTTTCAAAGTTCAAATCACACTTTATTCTTAAAACTATAATTCATTTGACATTAGGTTATTTGACATAAGAATTTATGACAGCTTGTGTCATGAGAGAGTATTACAGCTAATGTCATGAGAGAGTATTACTTTTAACAGGGTAATTCATTACAATACTTTGAGTACATTAATATTAATAATTGTGGAGAGGTTATAACATCTCCCCGGACCTTAATTACTTGACTTCCAGCTCAGGGTTGAAAACGATCAGGCTTCCTCTTCAAACGACTTGATTTTCTTAAGTCCACTGCATCTGGTGTTTGGATTGCATCATCTGACGTACTTGGTTGATTGCCAGGAGTTGTATGGGTACGGGTGACATCCTCCGATTGATTGGACGGGGTTGTATTGAATGTCTCATCTCCACTATCGTTGTTTGTAGAGTTGCCACCACTTCCACCAACCTGTGCATTAAAATTAAAGTCATTGTTAGTATTATTTGATATACCTTCTTCCAAATTAAATTCTTGATCATTCGTCTCCGATGTCATAACGGAAAATTCATCCAACTGGTGTCTGGCTGGACGAATCTGATTTTGATGTCGCTTCACATAACGATTTTGAGTCTGGACTCCGTACATCTTTAACCACTCCCTCTGACCATTTCTTGGATTTCAAATACTCACGAAAGAACACCTTTTGCGAAACGTGGAATTTTGCCTTTGATTCTAGCATCAACTTCTTTTCTTCCGGAGCAAAACATGACAAAAGGTTTCTATACGGGCGTCCATGGAGCAGTTCCGCGGGTGATTTGGAAGAGTCGTTAATAGGTGTTGACCGATAGGTAGCGAGAAATGTGTTGAGAGCTAAGTCGGAATCCTTCTTTTCTGCCATTATCTTTTTAAAAGCCTCTTTAAAGGTTCGCACAAACCTTTCAGCTTGACCATTCGTGGCCGGGTGAAACGGTGCTGTTAGTAAGTGCTGGATTGAGTGGTGTTCACAAAACTGTTTGAATCGCTGTCCCGTGAACGGCGTCCCATTGTCAGAGACGATCACTTCTGGCAATCCTTCGATCGCAAAAATCCCCTGTATAGCCTTGATATAGTTGCTTCGGCGGTGACAGCTGACAAGGATACCACAAACGGGAACTTCGAAAATGAATCAACGCAGATAAACCACATCTTACTGAAGAATGGACCCGCGAAGTCCAGATGTATTCGCTCCCAAGCCACATCAGTTGTCGGCCAATTTGTGTATTCTCGTTTTGGGTCTGCGGCAGTTGCTTGACAAATGCTGCACTGCGCAACTATCTGTTCTATGCGTTTGTCGATACCAGGGAACCAAATGTGTTGTCGAGCTAGCCGCTTCATCCTGGATATACCCCAGTGACCTTCATGAACGTAACTAAGCACTTTAGCTTGCATCGTCTCCGGAATAACGACTCGATCCACCTCGGCACTAAGAAGAATAATGTTATTTCGAATTGTTAGTGCTAACTTACGATCATAATATGGCTTGACATCCAAGTCATTATTTGGGAGATACGAAGGCCATCCGTTCCTTATGTAATGTATCACCTTCTTCAGGACTTTATCTTTCAAAGTATGTTTACTTACTGACTCGGCATTTAATGGACCTGTATTCAAGTCTTCCATCACTGTGGTTAATTCGAAACATTCGCCATACGACCTATCAAAGTCCTCATCGGGACCCATTGGAAGACGCGATAACGCATCGGCATTTCCATGCTTTGCCGTAGGTCGATACTTGATGACATAATCGTAGGCCATTAGTGTCAAGGCCCAGTTTCGCAGGCGGCGCATTGTCATCTCCGGGATTGATTTGCTTGGGTTAAATATGGTTGTTAGAGGCTTGTGGTCCGTCTGCAATTCAAACGGTCTACCATACAAGTAACAATGAAACTTCTTAACTCCATATATAATGGATAAGGCCTCTTTTCCCACTTGGCTGTATAACTTTTGATGCTGGTCCAATGTTTTGGAGGCGAAAGCTATTGGTCTCTCCGATCCATCCGGGTAACGGTGCGAAATAACGGCGCCAATGCCATAACTGGATGCGTTCGTTGCCAATATCAACGGGAGCCCTTCATCGAAGTGAGCCAAGCTTGAAGCTTTCCCTATGCTGTCTATTAGTGTTTCCATCGCTCTTTGCTGGCTTGAAGACCATATAAACTTAGCATTTTTTCCACGTAGTGCATTAAGAGGACCAGCTACTGGGGAAAAGTTGGGTACAAATTGATTATAATAGTTTAATTTATCTATTAAGGCTTCCAATTCCTTTATATTGGACGGTTGTCGGAGGTACCGGATAGCTTCTAAATGTTTTTCTGAAGGGCGAATTCCCGCAGCGGAGAGTGTATGGCCTAAATACTCAAGCTCTTTCTTAGCAAACGTGCATTTCAGCTTATTGCACCGGAAACCATTCCTTTGAAGACGGCAAAACACCTCCTTAAGCGTCTCCAAATGTTCCGTGTCATTCTTGCCAGACACGACAATGTCGTCTAGATATACGGCTACAGGCAAATCAGCCAACATCTGTTCCATGATATTTTGGAATTCCCCAGGTGCGCTACTTATGCCAAAGGGTAGGCGTTGATACTGGTACAAACCGATTGATGTATTTATTACAGCTATTGCCTTGGACTCGTCGTCAAGTTCAATTTGTAGATAGGCATCTGAGAGGTCGATCTTTGTAAAACGCTTCCCTCCTCGCAAAGTGTGGAAAATGTCTCGAATGCGCGGAATTGGATGTCGATTAGCAATGAGTTGTGGATTGACACTTGTCTTAAAATATCCACAAATTCGCACGGCACCATTAGCTTTCGGTACTATAACAACGGGGGCTGCCCATTGAGTACGATGCACTTATTTCAGGATTTGCAAGTCAATCAAGCGGTCTATTTTTTTTTTTGTATTGTCGAGTAGTGCGTAGGGAATCGGGCGGTGTCGAATAAATCTTGGAACGGCGCCTTCTTTAAGGGCCAGGTGAGCTTTGTATGTGGTGCACTTGCCTAACTCAGACGAAAATAGTTCACCATATGTACTGCAAAGATTCTCAATACTGTTCAATAATGCGTCATCTGCATCGATTTGACAAATCGAATGTTGAACAGTGA
Organism: Sphaerophoria taeniata; assembly: GCA_943590905.1. Taxonomy (NCBI): domain Eukaryota; kingdom Metazoa; phylum Arthropoda; class Insecta; order Diptera; family Syrphidae; genus Sphaerophoria; species Sphaerophoria taeniata. The sequence goes on from OX016543.1 coordinate 3,526,271, forward strand.
GGTTAAATATTTTAAACCAATCTCTTCCAAGAATATTTGACCCATTGGTATTAACAACAAGTAAGTTGACTTTATGCATTGCATCCTTGCACACAACGTCAACTTGTAACTCCCCTCTGATAGGAAGCGGTGCTCCGCCATAGGCTGTCAATGTCTTACTTGATCTTGAGCATCTGGGCTGACCCAACTGTGTATACCCTTCATGTCCAACTAGCGAGCATGAAACACCGGTATCGATTTGAAACGTCATAACCTTACCATTGACGAGTAACTCAATCATTATTCCCGAGCTTAAGGCATTTTGCATGTCGTCATTTGATTGCACTACTTCCGAAAAATAAAGCTTCTCAGCGGAAAATTTGTTTTGAGTTTTCGGTTTCCGATGTCGATTATTCCTTTTCCGATAACGACCTCCCCAATTTTCGACCTTGTTACTTGCTCTTTCATTAGACTCACCTCCAGAATTCCCACCAGCCATGCAAACCGCTTCGATGTGCCCTACTTTTTTGCATTTACGGCAAACAGATTTGTTATGTCGACAGTCATTTCTACTGTGATTGACAAAGCAGTTTGGACAAGACTTATACTGTGACTGCGATTGCGAAAACTTGCGGTTTTCGTGACCACTGTTAGTCACTGGCAGCTGATTAACCTCAACAACAACATCGTTAGAAATTGCCGCAAACGTCTGTTGCGTGGTTTCATATGCTCTTGCAATGTCGAGTACATCTTCCAAAGATGGGTTAGATTTCTGTAATGCCTGTGAGCGAACACTGCTGTGAGGTGTATACAGCACTACGATATCTCGTATCATGTAGTCAACATACGAGTTGCTACACGTGTCACTTGGACATGTGAACAGACAATTTTGAGCTACTCCCCTCAGATCGGCAACCCACGACGCATACGACTGACCAGGCTTCATTACTGTCTTATGAAATTGGTACCTGGCTGCCAAGACATGAATTTTAGACGTGAAATGCTCACTCAACTTACTAGTGAGTTCTTTGAAACTCCTCGTAGACACCTCGTCTACGCCGAACAGTTTTTGCAAGGTCTCGAAATTGTCAGACCCAATCCAAGATAGCAAACATGCGCGTTTCTGATTGTCGTCGCTTATACGACATGCTTCAAAGTGCTGCTCCATCTGTTTAAGATAAGTTTTCCAATTATCTTCCTTCTTATACGCTGGGAAAGGTTGGATAACCGGAGCACTCTGTGTCCATGCACCATGTGCGTTCGTTGAAAGCCACGATTTCTGATCGGATAAAATCTTCTCCATCCACTCACGTTGTGACCTTAACATACTTTCTATGAATTCTCTTTCCATTCTTAAAGACTTTTATTTAAAACTTTTAAGGAAACACTCATTAGAAAATTCGCTAACTCTTGACAAAAAAGTATTTTCCTCGTCGCCACTGATGAAAACGCGCTGAGTTTCAAAGTTCAAATCACACTTTATTCTTAAAACTATAATTCATTTAACATTAGGTTATTTGACATAAGAATTTATGACAGCTTGTGTCATGAGAGAGTATTACAGCTTATGTCATGAGAGAGTATTACTTTTAACAGGGTAATTCATTACAATACTTTGAGTACATTAATATTAATAATTGTGGAGAGGTTCTTGAACTGAATAATTTGGAAGGAACCATAACCGACCCTGTGACGGAAACGGATAATGAAAAACTCAAGAAAGCAAAAGCTAAAATAGTTTTATCATTAGACGAATCTCTTTTTGTCCACATTGAAAATGAGAAGACTGCATATAGGGATTGCAATCCCGGAATGATTTTTCAATCCCGGGTTTTCGGGATTCAAAAATCTGGATCCCGGGATCCCGGGATAATCCCGGGATTTAAAGAAAAAATAAAAGATATTTGTGGAAATTTTTATTTTGTTTATTTGACAACTTAAAAAAAGAAATAACTCAATAAAAACTCTTAAAAGCAATAACTCCATGATTATTTAACAAAAAATATTAACTTCTTAAAAAAACTAATTCATAAAAACTCTTAAAAAAAAAACAAAAAGAAAAACGTCAAATTTCCACACAATATTTTTAATTTTTTTGATTTTTTCCTTACCCTTACGTCTTCTGCAAGCAACCCCGTTTGCCATCACTAATCAAATAAAAATTTCGATTTCCTTCTCGTGCGAATAAGGCCATTAAGATTTGTTTGACGGCAGAAGCACACACAAATATTTAAACTAGCTCTTTAAATTGTATATCGGGTAGAGGTCAAATAACACGTTTATACCTTTATAAGTCTTACTGCAGATTTCATAGAACATGGATTAAGTATAAATTGAAACCCGTTTTGCTTGCAATTCGTTACTGATAAAGCCTGGTTTTTATATAACAAAATAAGATTTCAAACAAAAGCTTTTCAGATGTTCCGCATTCTTAATTAGACAACGTTTTTTTTTATTTCCATTTTTGATGTCCGAAATTCTACTGCTTGATACATTTGATGCCATTTGCTGCTTTTACGCAATTTTACTCTTTTGCTATCTTTTTGCACATATCCCTCTTCTGCTCACTTTTACTCATCTTTCGTACCGGTTAATTTACTCCCCAGATGGGGTGCCTAAGTTTACTGAGATAGTATTGGTAAAAACATGCATACTCCTGCAGTAAACTTGGACCGCAGCTTGCAGACATTGTCATTTTGACAGCTTGGTTGATTATACTAGGTGTCTTTATATACAATGATTTAATCTACCAATCCCGAAAATCCCGGGATTAGATAATACAATCCCGGGATTTGAAAGATTGAAAAATGTATCGGGATCCCGGGATCCCGGGATTCGGGATCCCGGGATTGCAATCCCTAACTGCATATGCGATATGGAAGAAATTGGAAAATTTATATGAAGACTCGGGACTAACAAGGAAGATTGCTTTGCTTCGAAAATTAATAACAATCCGCTTAGAAGAATCCAATTCTATGACTGATTATGTGAATGATGTTTTTCGTACAGCAAATAAATTGGCAAGCATTAAATTCCCAATTTCATCGGAATGGTTAGGTGCGATTTTACTCGCTGGTCTTGGTGACGAATTCAAACCATTCATCATGGGAATTGAAAGCAGCGGTACAAGTATCACTGGAGAAGCAATCAAGGCAAAACTGCTTGATTGTGATTGTGGAAAAGTCAAGTCCGAAAACGCATTTTTGAGTGCTAAAAAAAAATTCAAATTCAATAATCTTAAATGCTATGAATGAAATAAGAAAGGCCATATATCTAAAAATTGTCCAGAAAAGAAAAAACCTCAAGGTTCTAAGAAGACAGAGTATAAGAACAAGGCGTTTTATACCGTACTATCATGTCTGACGAAGAACATAGATGAGTGGTATATTGACAGCGGTGCTTCGATGCATATGACTGCTTATAAGAATTTTATGGCTCAAGTAAAACCATCTCCAATATCAGAAATTGTAACTGCCAACAACCAAAAAATGAAAGTATCTGGAATTGGTGATATTTCAATGTTTTTCGGTAAAGAACAGATTGAAGTTAACAATGTTCTTTATGTACTAGAACTATCGGCTAACTTGTTGTCTGTTGATCAAATTGTTAAGCGAGGAAACAAAGTCGTTTTTAATAAAGGCGCGTGTAATATTTTCGATACAAATGGCGAACTTTTGGTCAAAGCTATATCATCTGGTGAAGTATACAAGATCAAAGGCCAGGCGTTGTCATGTATGCTTGCAAGTGGATCTTCTCAATTAATGACATGGCACAGACGATTGGGACATCTCAATTATGTAGACTTGTGTCGAATGAAGAATGGAGCAGTTGAAGGCGTCGATTTTTCCGAAGATGTCAACATTTTGAAGAAATGCGAGACATGTATGAAAGGTAAGCAAACTCGTTTGCCATTTAAGCATATTGGAACACGCGCTAAGAACCTGCTTGACCTCATACACTCTGATCTATGTGGACCTATGGAAGTCAGATCTATCGGAGGCTCAAGATATTTTCTAACGTTTATAGATGATTTCTCACGAAAGGTTTTTATTTACTTTTTAAAAACGAAATCTGAAGTTTTTGAATCTTTTAAGGAATTTAAGAATATGGTTGAAACGCAAGTTGGACGAAAAATCAAGATCTTACACACTGACAACGGAAGCGAGTATATTGGACGAGATTTTGAAACTTTCTGCAAGCGTTCTGGTATTGTTCACCAGAAGTCCAATACGTACACTATAGAGCAAAATGGTCTCGCGGAGCGATTCAATCGCACCATTGTTGAACGTGCGAGATGTCTGATTTTCGATGCTAATTTAGATAAATCGTATTGGGGTGAAGCTGTGAATACTGCGGCGTATGTAATGAACAAATCAGTCAACAGTTATTTCAATGACAAGACTCCTGATGAAATCTGGACCGGTGTCAAAGTTGATTTGAGTGGGTTGAAGATATTCGGATCGCCTGTAATGGTTCATGTCCCGAAACAAAAACGACTTAAGTGGGACCCCAAATCGACAAGAAAGTTGTTCGTTGGTTATTGCGAGACAACTAAAGGATACAGGTGTATCGATCCTAAGACAAAGAAGATTTGTATAAGTCGTAATGTATATTTTACCGAGAGTGATGCAAAATTGATTGACAGCGTTCCAATATGTAAAGATCACGATTCAGTGGGGGACATTGAAACCACCAACCGAGTTTTAGCAAAAGAAAAAATCCCATCTGACGAAAACGAAGCAATAGAAGAAAGTACAATCCCATTTGTCGAAAATACACCAGCTGGAGATGAGAAACAAGAACCTATTGTTAATTTGAATGAAGATTTTTTATCTGCTGAATCTGAAGAAGAAGTATGTGTTGACTCATCGGAAGCGGAACCAATCCAGCTAAGAAGATCTTCAAGAATCCCAGTTAAGCGAGTCTTTAATGATTGTGTTTCATATTTTTCTTTTAGAAACGAAAATACAGATCCGACAACTTTAAAAGAAGTACTCGCAAGTGAAGATAGAAATAGTTGGGAAATAGCTATCAAGAAAGAGTTGGAATCACTACAAGAAAACACTTGTGAATCTTCCACAAGGAAGAAAAGCAGTTAAATCAAAGTGGGTGTTCAAGGCCAAACGAGATAATGACGACAATGTAATCTGTCACAAAGCAAGATTAGTGGCGAAAGGCTACTCTCAGCAGTTTGGCATTGATTATGTTGAAACATTTTCTCCCGTCGTGCGCTACACATCAATTCGTTTTCTCATTGCTTGGGCTGTTAAGAGTAAAATGAAGATTGAACAAATGGATGCAATAACGGCGTTTCTGCAAGGGGATTTGTCTGAGGAAATCTATATGGAACAACCGGAAGGATACAACGATGGCTCTACACGGGTATGTAAACTACATAAGTCTATCTATGGATTGAAACAAAGCAGTCGACAATGGAACCGTAAGCTTGATGAATGTTTGAAATCATTTGGGCTTATTCAATCCAAAATGGACCCTTGCGTTTATTTCAATCAAGATGGAAGTTTGATAGTTGGGATTTACGTAGACGATCTTCTTATTTTTTGGCGTGAAGAAAAAATCAGAGATGAACTAAAAACGTCATTATGTAATTCTTTCAAAATGAAAGATTTAGGAGCGGCAAGAAGTTGCATAGGACTCAACATTACTTATGACGATAAGACTGGCGGCATTTGGTTGGATCAATCGAAATATATCGCTGAAATCCTGGACAGGTTTGGAATGTCCGACTGTAAGCCAGTAGGTACTCCAAGCGATCCTAATCAAAAGTTGTCAATTCAAATGATAGAAGGAGAAGAAACCGAAAATGTTCCTTACCAGGAAGCTGTTGGAAGCCTTTTATATTTGGTTCAAGGATCAAGGCCCGATATAGCATTCGCTGTGAACGATGTAAGTCGATTCAATTCCAAACACGGAAAGGCACATTGGACTGCAGTTAAACGGATATTCAGTAAACGACCAGACCATTGCTGTACGTTACATAGCAACAGAAGATATGACAGCTGATAATTTAACTAAAGCTGTTTGTAACCACCCCTTTTGCCATTGGTTCAGATTAGGCCGGATATGATCCCGAAATGACTAGCTCCAGTCGCGGGTTCTTGAACCATTGGGCGATTACAAAAAAATCCAGCCGTTCGATGTCTCCAAGATGGAAAGAGACTTACGAGAACAATTGCCTCTACCCTCCCTACCATGATTGCCTTTCTCGCCAGGACAATCCCTTTTTCCGCTTCTTCGTCTTTCTCCTTACGTCATTCCTCCTATGCTACTCCCCTCATCCTCCTTTCATTAATTCTTTATTCCATATTCATGATAAATAAAACCACTTCAAAATTCATTGAAAATAAATATAAAGATCATATTTTATTTGATTGAGTGATTATTTTAAGTAAAAAGTATTCAAAATTCAGTATTCAGTATTAATTTAATTCAAAAAAGAAGACTATTCAGTTAAACAAATCAGAACAAAAACATAAAATGTAAAAAAAAGAGCCAAGTTCTCTTATGTGCGAACAGCACTGTGTAAAAAGTTAGACACCAAAAGTAATGAGATCTAAAAGAACGCCAAGTTCTTACATGTAAAAGTGTTATATTGAATATTTTAAATCATAGAAGATAATACAACAATATTAAAAGAAAATAGAAAATAGTTGGGATGAAAATTTACAAGTTCACTGTTCAAGTTTTAAAATGTTATTAATCACGCTTCAAAAGAAAACTTGCCAAGTGCACTTGTAAATTTTCATCCCAACTATTTTCTGTTTTCTTTTAATATTGTTGTATTATCTTCTATGATTTAAAATATTCAATATAACACTTTTACATGTAAGAACTTGGCGTTCTTTTAGATCTCATTACTTTTGGTGGCTAACTTTTTACACAGTGCTGTTCGCACATAAGAGAACTTGGCTCTTTTTTTTACATTTTATGTTTTTGTTCTGATCTCACATCTTTTTGCAAAGTTTTTTTTTTCTTTATGAAAGCATGAACTTCGAAATAACTTAATAAGCTAGCAATTTGCAAACTAACAGTAAAATTTCTCTGCCAATTTATAAATAAATAATAGGTAGGTTAGGTTAGAGTGGCTGTCTAGATGTCACATTTAGATATCAAGTGTCCATTGTGAAACCACTAAGGAAAGTTACTCATGGAGTTTTATGAAGTTAAACAAACCAGAATTCTATATTTTAACCTATGACCATTTAAAGAAAGTGGGTGGCAGTCACGCCCCTGTAATAAAACTATAATTTTGTACATATACCTATTTTCTCTTTTACTCAACCCAAACCCTATCAGAATTTCGAATTTAAACGTTTTCGAGCATTTTAACAAAGTGGGCGGATACCGCGCCCCTAAATGAAAATAGATTTTTTTTCTCATTTTTTTCATGTTATTGAACCAAAACCTTACAAGAATTCTAAATTTCCACATCCTACTACCGTTTTAAGATAGTGGGCGGAAACCACGCCCATAAATGAAACTAAAATATTTTACTTACATTTTTCTTATATTCAACCAAAACCCTATCAGACTTCCGAATTTCAAGATCCTACGACCAGTTTTAGAAAGTGGGCGGATACCACGCCCCTGAATGAGAAAATTGAAATTTTCGATTTTTTCCTTTGTATACAGCTGAAAACCTACCATTGTACCAAATTTCAAGATTCTGCTATTGTTAGAAGTGCTTCATAATTTTGATGATCAGTCAGTCAGTGAGTCAGTCAGTCAGTCAATTACGGTTTTTGAAATTTTTACTGGCCAATATCTCTATCTATCAAGTAGTGGTTCTACAAAATTATTTTTTTTACAGGGCCTTTGTGCCCATGAAGTTAATACGAAATTCAAATTTAAAGCTTCTAACTCCATGGGCTCACAAGTTATGGAGGGTTAAAAATGTGTTTGAGTTCGATCCTGTAAAAAGGGAGTAGTGCTAGAACTTGGCTGGGCACTACCGTGCCCTTTGATTCGTATTAAAAATAAAAAAAAGTATGAATTCAACCTAGATGGCAATCATAAAGCCAATTCCAAAAATTCTATTTCCGTATAATATAAATCGTCTTCGATTTATTACTAATTGGATCAAAATGTCTCTTTTTGCTTTTTCTTCACTTAATCGTTAATAATTCAATAAAACTCAATAAAACTCAAAAACTAACTCGATCGCAATGTCACTCAATGTAAAGGTAAGTACTGTTCAACTCATGTACGTAAATTTATGCAATATAGAATCATAAAATGACTCACCGTTTTTTTTTTTTTAACTGCTTTCCGCTGCTGTGGCCACTGCTGCTGGATGCTAGAGTTTCGCTTTTCGTTAAATGGATATTAATGCAAACCAATTTTAAATACATACAATTGAAAAGACTTAATGTAAGTAACTTCGCGATAATTTAAAAATGTACGTTTCGCGAAGTGTACTATCCGAAACAAAATTTTGTATATGTACCCAATATCTTTGCCATTCTGAATTCTATCAACATGAATTGATGAATGTAATACGGTTAATTATTAAATTTATATAAAAGTTTTGGATAGAAAAAAGTTAATTATAAAATAGCAAAATGATATCAAAATTCAAAAAAGAAAAAAACTTAATTAAAATGTGTGTTCTGGGTGGGATTCGATCCCGTGGCGGAAAATCCGTTGGCTTCTTTTGTCGGCGCCTGAACCGATCAGGCTACCGTGGTGGCTTTTTAGATTTTATGTGGAGCCACTCCGATGGTTAAATTTTTAACTTCAATTGGACTTCTTTAAGTCCGGAATGGAAATCGGCGATTGCTATTTCGTTAAAGCAAAATTGGTGCATTAGAAGAAATATTTCTTATAATTGCATGTACATATGTGCATAGACATTATCTATATGTCCTTTACGTATGAGTATATACGTATGTATATGTACATGTATGCATAAATGTACTGCAAATTACTCTAATTTCTAAAAGCCATTACATTTAATTTACCTTGATTTCCTTTGCTTTTTTTATTTATTCCTTGTAATTTTTCCTTTGATGAGGGATTAGTAATTGGACTTAATTAGTCATAAAATCAAATTAAGTATATAAATATTTCACTTCTATCAAAACTGAATTTTATGAACTAAGTACTTGAAATGAATGTTAATTTTGCCAATATGACTCGCAACAGTAACACTTCCTTGTTCTGGTCGGATTATATTAAAAGTTTCGCTCGCCTATACCTTGCCAGCTACCCAAAATGTTAGAAATCTCTAGCGGTGGAGAATGCCAAGGAAAAGAAGCTTTACTCTCGGCGGTATTTTCTCTAGTTGCACCACTACACTAATCCCCAAAAACCTATTCTCAGGCCTCCCAATCCAGCACCGATGAATCCCTGTTACGTTGACATTCAAATATTACGTAACTATTTCGGTCTCTGTTACGCGTATTTTAAAGGATTTTTCCCAACATCTAACAACTTTTGCCTCTGCAATAGCAACTATCATGCAAGTAGCTCGCAACTTAGTTGCATGCTTTAAGGCTGTGTTTCAAATTTCGATCGTTACTTTTTTTTTTGAAATGGGAAACGGATTTGAATTTTCGATAATATCAACCGCCATACTAACATTGGTAGCTGTTCCATCATTAAAACATCAACTGTGCATCAAAAATATGGGTTTGGGTATTAAAAATTAAAAACTATGTTATTTAAATATTTTAATAAGTGGGGGTGTTAAAATATTATTATGTATGTTACTTCTACTTGTTTTGAAACAACTCTTGTTTCAATATTAATATCATAGTATACTCTAAACTCATAGGCGCAAAATTATAGTCCGCTAATGAACAACTTTAGTGTGATACTAGCTTAAAATGACGTTTGAGTCATGACTGAAACGACATTTTAAGCTAGTATCACACTAAAGTTGTTCATTAGCGGACTATAATTTTGCGCTATAATTATTATATCAAAATATTTATACATACTTCAGTTCTTCATTAAATATATTATTATAACGTTCATAATATCTCTTCTCATTACTCAAATAATATCTCAATAATATGACAATTTGAATCCGCGGGAAGTTTCCAGAGGCAGAAATAAAAAAAAAATGTCCTTTTGACTATAACTCGGTAACCAGTGTTCACAGACAGTTGATAGACAGACAGACTGATAGAAGACAAACAGGCCTTTGATTTCGTACATCATCATCTTACCTTTGATTTACAAATTTTAGATTTTGAACGCAGCCAGTGAAGAAATGTAAGAATAAACAAATGTTTTTTTTTTCTGTTCAATTTTTTATTTTATTTTATTTACTAACCAAATATCTACTTTTTATGATTTCTTCTTCTAATATTTAAATACATAATATTCGTTTTATTGTTTTATTACTTTTATTTATAGGAAGTTTAAACATAATCATTTCATATTATTAACACAGTCAACAATACATTGCTCAATATCTACTAGTAAATATATATTTATGTTTGACTTGCTTACGTCATAGATTTTTACAGATATATATCTATATATATATGGAACAGTTAGGGTTTGAGAATTAATCATAAGTTTTCAATGCAGTAGAGAAAAACACCAACATTTCAAACCTTACCTATATCACAATAATCAAAATGCATTACATTCATTTTGTATCCAATGAAATTTGTGTAGTTCATTTGTTGTTGTAGAATAAAGAAACATATTAACTAGCTTGTCATATACCTAAATTTATACTTTATATTTACGTGCATTTGGTTGTGCCTTTTCCATATTAAACAAAGGAAACTTACGAAAGAACCTAGTTTCATAGTTTCTAAAAAAAAAAAAAAAGAGATACAGTTTACTTTAAATTTTAATCTTAAATCAAATTGAATAAGATGTGACTGTGACAATAATGATCCTGTCCTGACATGTATGTAACCAACAATAGAACGAAACACAAATAAAGAACCAAACGAATGTGGCTACTGTTGGTAGTGTAGTTGTTCGCCGAACGAGTCACTTGTCAGTTGAATGGTAGCGCCCAAACCGAACAGACGTATCGCAGAACTCCTCTGATTAAATAAATGTTAAATATTAAGGATCCGCCAAATACGCACGAGTCAGTTGAATGGTAGCGCCCAAACCGAACAGCCATGTCGCAGAACTCCTCTGATTAAATAAATGTTAAATATTAAGGGTCCGCCAAATACGCACGAGTCAGTTGAATCGTAGCGCCCAAACCGAACAGACGTGTCGCGGAACTCCTCTGATTAAATAAATGTTAAATATATATGTGACAAAAACCGAGTGTTTTATTTATAATCTTGTTTAAATATTATTTAAATATTTGGAATCAAACTACTTGCTTGTTCGATATCTCGTACACGACAATCAAAACAAATTCATACGTCCGTCTAGATTGAAACTCGATCAATGACCCAATAAAGCCGACGAAGCACTTGGAGGTTGTCGAAACACAATCGCTGAACTTGCAATAATGTTACGAAACATTGTAATGATGCCAATGCCATTCGTGATGCCAATGTGGGCCATAACATTCCCTCTTCCCCTTTGAGGAAGTTTCGACCAGAAATATGAATATTGCTTTGACAATTTTTATTCAAAACGATAACGGCTACTAAAGTGACTATGGACATTATGGAGTAACGGTGTAGTGATATCTCACAATCTTGTTCTGTAGCTTTACGTTCCGAACTCAGTAGGTTCCAACTTTGTTCCAGCTCTTCTAGTCTTTTTCCCAATATTAAGGTTATTGGTAAGACTACTACGGTTGCCAATCCATCCAGGAAGAAGTTTTGGAGTAGATGAATGCTTGGCTGAAACGAAACTTGCTTGCACCAATTTTGAGTGATCCACCATCGGTTGTATGAACTCAGTGAAGACCTCAGAGTGGAACTCGTAAGACTCGCTTTGCCTGGCTGCTCCATTTTAAGGATCCCAAAACCATTGAGGGTGGCGGCATTTTCAGGAAGATGTCTTTGCTTGCTGGAACTGCTGAGTATTTACACGAGCTCTTCAATGTAGCTGCGTGTTGGAGAAGTTCTATCAGACGCTCATTGGAACCTGATACCGGGCTTTCATGTCGGTATACCGCGATGTCTTTTGACGTTTCTCCTGTTGCAACACGTACGCATCGAGAATAATCGAAGATCTGGAGCACCTGGTGACCCTGATTAGGAACACACAAGAGTCCAACCAAACTATTAGAGGTCGATATACCCTGCAGGGAACAATTCCCAATCTGTATCTGGCAAGAGCCAAGATGTGGCACCTCCATGTTCTACATGTGGCCAAGCCTTCCAATCTTCATGGAGTGCACCTCATATTATGTCGACGTCAAGAGTATAAAGGCTCAAGCTTCAGCGATCACCGAATACCGCGCCGATCTTTCAGAAAATATATTAAACCGAAATTTGACGACAACGATGGGCCACGTTATCGGGCCGTGATAACTGATTAGATTTGTTAGATGTGGACTTGGACGACAAGTGGTTTCAACAGGAAGGTGCAACAAGCCACACGACACAGCACACCTGACAATCGATCTATTGGGAGAGTTAGTTTGGTGAGCGTGTTATCTCGAGAAATGGGGCAGTCGATTGGCCGCCACATGGGATTTAACGCCTCTAAACTATTTTCGTTGGTTGGAAGACCTCAGATCCATTGAACTCGAAATAGCCGCCGTTTTGGCCGCAAATTTGTGGCCCCGAGTCATCCCCTACATAGGGTAAGCCTTGACGTGGCGGAGCGGCTTGCGGTAACTACTACTGCGATGCTTAGAGCTATGCGATCGCGAAACTTGTTTTCGCAGAAGGATTACCCCACAACGAAGGATTATTCCCACCAAGGCACTCCCAACGACGGACGACAGCGGATGAATTTCTTTTTTGGAATCAACGGTGGCGTCTTCAGTTCCAGTTAGGCCGAACTACTTGGTGAACACCTTTACGGGCTACTTCGACTTATTTGAAGCCCAGGCCCCGTAAAAGGAGCGTTTTTTCCGGCGCTCTTGTACTTGGAGTCACATCAAGTGCCAGGTTGGGGGTTGTACGTCGGGGTGACTCCCCGACTTTAAAGATTTAGTTGCGAAGCAAAAACAGGCCTCAGGAACGGACGGATACACTGATGACGACCCAAGCAAATGTGTGGAATGTTAGGTCCCTTAATAGACCGCGTGCTGCCGAAAAACTAGCGGAGACCCTCAACTGCTACAAGGCAGACATTACCGCTATCCAGGAAATGCGATGGCATGGACCGGGCAAAAAAGGGATGAAAAACTGAAAAACGGGAGCTGGCCGGCGGAGACTGTTGATTGAGGCCCAAGTCCACACTGGACTGTAGCGCCACCTAAGTAAAATGGTTTAGGTTCTTATTGGAAACAATAACAATAAATAGGAACAAATTTGGACAAAACTGTGAACAAGTAACGGTACTTGTGAGTAGGACCTTTTCAACATAAACGAGAATCTAATAATTATAAGCCACTAAGGGACATCGCTCTCAGACTATTGTGACAGAAAGCAAACCTACCATTCTATTAGCACCACTACCAGCACTTGGAGTAGCAGTTGTTGTTGATGTTGTTGTTTGGGTAGCAGCAATTGGTGGTGTTCCAGAAACACTTGCAACCACCGGCGGACTACTGTTGACATCAACTGTTGGGCTGTTACTTGCAGTTTTCTTTGTCAGTTTTTTTGTTGTGATTGAAGATGATTGAGCACTTTGCCGATTGCTGCCTTTGCCACTGCTGCTCGTAGCTGCAGCTGCAACTATTGCAATACCCGGACTATTGACTGCCGTTGATGGTTGTCGTAAGTTTGTTGCATTTGGTGGTTCCGACTTTAGACTTGTTACCATTATAGACGACACCATTGGCTGCATTGAAATCTCATTATTTTTGTTGGTTATGATTATTTGTTGCCGCTGTCGGCGTTCACGAGCCCGTTCAATGTGTTTCTTTCGCTCTTCTTTGGTCCAATAGCGGCCAGTTTTGATTTCCGAAATGGTGTCATCCTCTGTTGTCTGATCGTTGTTTCGCTCAGCGGTTATGCGCATCGCTCGATTGCGCAGGAATCTATTACGAGCCGGTCGTCGGACAATGTATCGAGTTCCATCTGGACGACGTTTGACCTTCCAAACCATCTGTTCATCGTTTGAGTGCGTATTTAGTTTTACAGAGCTGACCTGGGGGGGAAATAAAGAGAAACATGTTGACAACAGAAAATTTCGAAATGTTATGTCGTTTTCCATTGGTCGTCCAGAAGCATTCGGAAGAGTCCAGAAGTCTTCTGAAACCATTCCATTGGACTGACTTTGAGACGGAGCAGAACCCTTCCGTTTTGAAAACAGAATCGTCCGAAGAATGACACATACGAGGTGTGACAATTAAGTAATGAGACTGATTCCATAAAAACCGATATACAACGATTCCAGCGCGTTTTCCATGCTTCGAAACATTTCTGGAACACTTCGACTGGGATGTCCGCGAGTACCCTCGTCACGGCCGCCTGGATGTCCTCAATCGACTCAAAATGGGTTCCTTTGACAACCGATTTTGTTCTAGGGAACAAAAAAAAGTCACAGGGTGAATAAGGCGGTTGTTGAAACACGGCGATCCCTTTAGAGGCCAAATATTGGGGCACTCTGAGGGCGGTGTGGCACGGTTCCTTGGAATCATCTTCGCGCACAACTTTCTCAGCCATTTGAAATGTGAGAGAAGGAAGGAAGGAGATTGAGAATGAGATAGAAATGAGATGGATAGATGATTGAAGAAGAAAGAAAAAGATGTGGAAAAGACGATGTTCATCGGACAGGCCGATGTTCTGGCACTCCTCGCTGTCACTCCGGATGTCAGTGCAGTGACAGTTCTCCTTAGGCTGGAAGGAAAGATTTGACAGATGTCAGAAACCAGGAGAAGGAAGAAAAAGCGGTAGGAAAGAGAAAGAAAAGAAAAGGACCAGAAAGAAATTGGAAAAGGAAAGAAAGGGGGATCTTGCTCTCGCAAACGGACCTCCTCCTATTTCAAAACATAAAACATGCTTGGAGAGACAAAAAAAACGAAAAAGCGAACTGTTAAACGCCGATCGAAAGCGCACACGCTGAGCATTCGTGTCAGTCCGCACCTCGACTGGTCTCCCGCTCCGCGCCTCGTCTTCCACGCAAAGAGTACTATCACCATGCACTTTTACAATTTTAGCGTACGTTTCCGAAGCTGTTTCGCCCAATTTGATGCAAAATTTAATCGCGTCGCGTTTTTCCATTTTCGTGACGAGCACCACGATCACACGTTTACTCAACACGACAGCAGCAAGCGAACTAAACAAGCTAGAGCGATGGCAAATATATCAATGGAGAGGGGAAGGATGCCGGGAGAAGGGAAAGGGAATTTCAGTCTCATTACTTTATTGTCATACCATACCCGTTCCATTGGAGATAGAAGAAGAAACGTCAAAAAAAAGGACCAATGGAAAACGACGACATTAAAGAAACCCACCTCTTGGCTACTGACAAAATGATATTGACTCAAATTCGGGGCAGTAAATTGAGGACAAGGAGTCGAGTTGGAGACCGCCGCCGCTGCCACCGGCAACTGCTGTTGAATTAAGGCCTGACGAAAGAGTTGCTGTTGAAGCAACATTGTTTGTTGCAGATTGGCAACATTCGTGTACATTGTGTTTGATGTTGCTGATATTGATGAGGTTGATTTTGCTATGTCGCTGCCACTTTTCTGCTGCAGAAACGGCAAGACTCTTTGTTTATTCAATAGCAACGGCGGCTTTGCTAGTGGTTCGTGTGAAGGACTCAAAGGTTTCTCTTTTGAAGAATGGCGTTGCTCTTGCTGTGGCAATCTAGTTGATGCCGTCGTGTGTTCGTCTGTGTGAACTTTTGGAGGACATAGGACAAGTGTTGATTGAGAATGATGATTGTGAAGTGAATGATGATTGAATTTTCGATCTCCATAGTTGGTGGGGTTGAGTTCTAGAGTTAACGGTGTCATTGTGTTGCTATTGCACGACCCACCAGTGTTGTAAGCGCTCGAACTATTCTCATGGTCATCTCCAACGCTCGAATTGGTGCTCTGCAATGTGCCATTTCTTGCTTTAGTCCCAGTCTCGTGATACTCCCGATTGAGTTGCTGGGAATGTGAGTGATGGTGTTGCTGTTGCTGATGATTCTGTTTCAGATGCTGCAATGTCCGGATTCTGTTGTTTTCGGCGGTCGATTCGGTGTTCTGCATATACAGCCACTGTTCGATGCGATTGTGATGCTCCGAACTCTCATAAGGTGAACAGTAAAACGGTTCTGATTCCGAATCTTCAGGTATCGTTTCATAGATGTGTTCAGTGTCATATTCCATGATTGGCATTAAGCTTGGTGTTGCTATGGGTTCGATTTGAGATTGATGCTGCTGCGTTGCAGGTTGTTTTTCTTTCTTCTGCGACATCATCATATTCTCTACACGTGAGTCTAAAATGGCAATTTCTTGATTAACTTGATCCAAATGCGCCCGAATACTTTGATGATTCAAGGGATCGCGTGATGTTGATGTCGTTATTAAGTTGTTTTCAGACACAGACACAGCGGAAGCAGTGCGTTGTTGCTCTGACGATAATCGATTAGACTCTTCAGCAACAGCAACAGCAACTTGCTGACATTCTTCATTGCCAGATTTTATCACATTCTCCTCACATTCTCCAACATAATTTTCAAGGAAACAGTTGGCATAATCCATGTTTGGATCATCGTCCTCATAGAAGTCACCTTGATCCTCGTTATACTCATCATCGTCCTTAAAACAAACAACAAGAAAAGTTAAGTCTCATAAGAAAACCACAAGTGGAACAACAACTACATACCCCATAGAGGTAACGGCTGACCAATAGCGTTACAGCATTATAGTTTTCGGCAATTAACGTCTCGGTTTCTTCTTTGTTGGTAACATCTTTGCCATTGACTTGCAATATCTGATCGCCTTGCCGCAAACGACCATCGCGACCTGCTATACTATCGGGAACTATGTCACTTATGTAGACTTCAGTGCAAGTATCTGTGTCATCTGATCCGGAACCATTGCCACCGCCGGAACTGTAGCACACTGTCAAGCCAAGACGTTCATTGCCTTCCGATTTTCTAAGAGTTATTTCCTGGTAAAGAGTTTAAAAATGCATTAACGGACGTGTTAGACAGTTGAGAGGGGTTTTGACCCCGTTTAGCCAAGACAAGAACCACAACACAAAGAATCGCCTCAAGTCCACTTTTTTGCGTTTAGAAAGGAGATCAAATCTCTGATCGTCAGTTCGGAAAGCTCATTTAGATCATTGCAGAAGGGGACTTTCCCAATGATTTGGCGCTCGTTTTGGCTAGGGGGCAGGACACTTTTCTCGCTGGTCCCCACAACTACGACAGAAAGTATTGTTGCGTGTCCCCCAACAGGCCAGTGTCCGGTGCATGTTGCAACGACCCTGGCTATGTCTTGCCTGGGTCTGCAAATAAGGTTATTAGTGCGGGATACACCACCTGTGGTTTGATTCAGCGAGAAAAATTGAGAAGATCTTGCCAATTTGCTGTGAGAAAAGAGGAGGGGAGCCTTAGGAAAAATCTGACAAGTCAGATTTCGGAGAGGAAGGAAGCTAGGAAGGGGATTCTAGGGTAGGAAACAGAAAGAATGCTATCCGGGGACGCGGCCTGCTTGCGGTGCACGGCGTCAGCTCGTCGGACGGGGGGAACTTGCCCCCGAAACCTAACCTCACTTGCAAACAAATAATGAATCAGGCCCAAAAACACTTAAGGGGACTACCTTCACGTCAGAGGCACTGCTGGTGTTAGTGAGGCCATTACCCACCCTACCATAGGAATCTTCGGCCATTTTTAGATTCCCCCAAGATGGTAGATGGTCAGCTTCAACTCACCACATCCTCACCTGTCAAAAACTTCGGCCACTTTGGGCACCCCTAGGAAAATCTCCTAAATTCATGTTGCTTGGTTCATAGCACTCTTCCCACGAGTGATCTATGAAGGGCTGATGCTCGTCTAGCCAGCTCGTCAGCCCGTTCATTGCCCTTAAAGCCACTGTGACAAGGAACCCAGACCCTGAATCCAATGTTCATGCCCGCGAGCTCACTTCGGCATTATTGAACTAATTTGGAGGATTATGTGGACGAGCCAATCGATTGAATAGCTGTTTTGACTTGGATCTAGTTTTAGTAATTTGCATGCGTCCTTAATCGCGAGTAGTGCAGCCTGAAAGACGCTGGCAAAGTAAGGAAGCCGAAAAGACCTGGAGACAATTAAGGACTCAGACAAACTTCCTGCACCAACCCCACACGCCATCTTTGAGCCGTCGTCAGTGAAAATAGTTGTGCTGAAGCCTCTCGTCACTAAGTCATCATCCCAAATGTCCACTGGCAAACATGCGCACGGTTTAGACAAGGAGATGCATTGTCATGTGACTTCCTCAACATAGTCCTGGAGCAGATAGTGCGCAAGGCAGGTGTGAGCACGGAATACACTATCTTCAACAAATCCTCCCAGCTCCTAGGCTATGCGGACGACATAGACATCGTCGGTCGATCCAAGAGAGCTGTGGTCGAAGCTTTCACAGCGATTGAAACTATTTGGTATTGAAGTGAATGAGGACAAACCAAAGAACATGCGATCAACAGACAAAGCAACATCTGTCCACCGCCTAGGACAAAGCGTCACTGTTGGTAGCAGCAATTTCGAGGTAGTTAAGGAGTTCACCTACCTTGGAACAAACATCAATCCCACAAACGACACCTTAGTGGCGATCCGAAGAAGAATTACCCTAGCGAACCGCTGCTGCTTCGGTTTGGCCAAACAACTCGGTTCCAAACTCCTCACTCGAAAGACAAAGTGTCTGCTATACAAAACTTTGGCCTACTCTACGGCGCCGAGTGCTGGACGATAAGTAAAAAAGGGGAATTGATACTGGGCACTTTCGAAAGAACAATTCTTCGACGGATTTTCGGTCCCGTATGCGACGATGGCGAATGGAGTACAAGGTTCAACCGAGAACTGTACGAGCTGTACTAAGATGTGGGTGTAGTCCAGAAGGCCAAGAAAAGACGACTACATTGGCTCGGCCACATCGAGCGAATGGACGACAACGCTCCAGCCAAGAAAGTGTTCTCATCCCAGCCCCCAGGTTCGAGACGACAAGGAAGACCGAACCTACGGTACAAGGACCAAGTGACTGCGGATGCCAGAGCGCTTGGTTTCGGCAACTGGAGAGTGCATGCGAGGGACCGTTCACGATGGAAGACTGCAGTATCTCAGGCTGAGATCCTTCATGGATTCTGAGCCGGATAAATTTTAAGATCGTCCGGAGACTAGAACAATCGTCCGGAGACTCCAGAAAATTGCCCTCTTAAGTGGAACTGTCCAGAGACTTCATTTAAGGTCGTCCGGAGACTAGAACAATCGTCCGGAGACTCCAGACAATCGCCCTCTTAAGTGGAACCGTCCGGAAACTCCATTTAAGATCGTCCGGAGACTAGAACAATCGTGCGGAGACTCCAGAAAATCGCCCTCTTAAGTGGAACTGTCCGAAGACTCCATTTAAGATCGTCCGGCGACTAGAGCAATCGTCCGGACTCCAGAAAATCGCCCTCTTAAGTGGAACCGTCCGGAAACTCCATTTAAGATCGTCCGGAGACTCCAGAAAATCGCCCCCTTAAGTGGAACTGTCCGGAGACTCCATTTAAGATCGTCCGGAGACTAGAGCAATCGTCCGGAGACTCCAGAAAATCGCCATCTTAAGTGAAACTGTCCAGAGACTTCATTTAAGATCGTCCGGAGACTAGAACAATCGTCCGGAGACACCAGAAAATCGCTCCTTTTGGAATTCGTCCTATTTATTCAATGTTTAAGGTTACTTCACACCTGAGACAAAAGAACAGTCAAAACAATGGACTGAAAGGGGAGAATTGGCTCCAAGGAAAGCAAAGAGATCTTTCATGGATTGTGCGCCGGATAAGTAAGTAGGTAGGACAAGTCCTAAAGGCTTAATCAGTAGAGATACAAGAAGAGGACAATCATACAGCAGATAAACTAAAAAATAGAAACAAGACCTTACCTCGATATCAATTTCTGGGGCTAAACATTCGCTAAACAAATTATCATTCTCGATAATCTGTTCTGGATCCAGAATCGTTGTCCCGTTGAATATGAAGTCGGTAGTAAAATTTTCAGTCTGAATGCCGACCGATACGAAGCTGCTACCTTCGATATTCTTTGTTGTGGACTCTTCAAGTGGCGATTGTGTTTTACTTTGCACAGGCGATGATGACGACGTAAAAGAAGCTCTTACTGATTTGATCGGCGGCGGCGGGGCAGTCTCTCCACTTGATCTATTTGGTGAACTGCTATTAGTTAGTTGCGATCCGGCCTTTATGTGTGGTTTGTTTTTTCCATGACTTAAGCAACTACTAGACGATATTACCAGGCTGTTCAAATTTAAGGAATCGACGGTGGCAGTGGGTGAAGACGTCGATGTGGCTGATGGAAGTGCTGTTTCCGTTGCTATAAGCAAAGGATCGGCTTCGTCTTGATGTGGCTGTTGTTGGTAGGTCATAAGAGACATCGTTGTCGGCGACGATTGCTTCTTCATACAATTTATTGGCTGCTGTTCGTGCATTCTTGATATTTGGCTGGAGTAGCATTGATTATTCGGGTATTCACTGTCATCGTTAGTCTTATAGGATCGTCGTCGAACTTCAACTAAAATTGGTTCGGACGCTTTTAGGAACATTTGTACGGCTGCTTCATGTGGCATTTCACTGACATCAACACCATTTACCTATGGTCCAATCAATTAGACAAGAAATTCTTTGATTTTGTACAAATTTACCTTAAGAATGATGAAATGGGTTCCTGCCATTTTTGTGTGAGTTGCGATTCGGCTTGAGGTTGGTCAAAAAGCTTGGCAGTTATTGGTATTCTTGATATGAGGACATCACATCACATATTGTCAAATTATTGTTACATCGCTCATCAAGCATTGCTGTAAATTTAGAAAATGTTAAAGTTTAACTGAATGCTGAACACATGGAAGACACATTAGCGGAGTATAGAACCAAGAGATCCGAACTCAAGAGGGCCATCAATTCGAGTAAGAGAGAGAAATGGAAAGATCTCCGCTCTGATGTTAACAGCGACCCCTGGGGACTAGGCTACAAGATTGTAACGCGTAAATTCGGAGCCCAGATGACACCCCCAGTTCTTAGCGAAGAAAATATGGAACGTATTGTGGAACACTATTCCCAACTCATCCTCCAAGACCACCCAACAACACACCGGTGCAAAGACAGGATATTCCACCTTTTAACGAGGAGGATCTTAACACAGCTGTGTAGTCCCTGCAAAACAGAAAAGCCCCTGGTCCTGATGAAATTCCCACAGAAGCCCTGAAAGCGACCGCCCAAGCATGTCCTAACTTGCTATTGACAGTCTCCTTGAGGAAGAGGTCTTCCCAAAGAACTGGAAGAAGCAACGACTGGTGCTCATCAGCAAAGGCAAAGGAGATACGTCTTCCCTATCGTCGTACAGACCCCTGTGCATGCTAGACACCGCGGGGAAGCTCCTGGAGAAGCTATTAAAACCTCGGCTTACAGCGGCAATACAGGCGTCGGGCGACCTATCAGAGAGGCAGTACGGTTTCCGGAGAGGCCGTTCTACCATCGCAGCAATAAAGGAAGTAGTACACGCCACCCAAATCACCCAACAAGGAAACCACTACTCAAAGAAGATCGTTCTGCTGGCAACGCTGGATGTACGAAATGCTTTCAACTCGGCCAGATGGAGGGATATACTTGGAGCGCTCGAACGCATATTCCAAGTACTAGCATACCTCCTGCGGATGGTAAAAAACTATCTCAGGGATCGAGAGCTGCTTTACGAGACCACAGAAGGCCGGCGAAGGAAGGAAGTCACATCTGGTGCAGCGCAAGGGTCAATATTAGGACCGGACCTCTGGAACATCTCCTATGATGATATCCTCCGCATGGAGATGCCTTTCTTGTTGGGTACGCTGACGACATCGCCGCGGTAATCACGGCACGAGACACCGATTGTGAAGCTTAACCAGGTCATGCGACGAGCAAACTCGTAGATAGAAGACCATGGACTATGCCTAGCGACGGAGAAAACCGAGATAGTCCTTTTAACAAGGAAGCGGATCCCCACACAAATAGACTTCCATATCGGGACCGAACTTATAAGAAGCAGCGTGGCGGTGAAGTACTTGGGATTGAGGCTCGATACAAAGCTATCCTACTGGACACAAATAAAGACAGCATCGGAAAGAGCCTCCAAAACTACGGCATCACTGAGCAGACTTATGGCGAACGTTGGGGGACCAGAATCTAGTAAGCGGAGATTATTGATGGCGAAAGATGCGGAGCTCTACGGGTAGCCAGCTCTTAACGAACGGTATCGGAACCAGCCGTCCTGGTAGTCGCTGGAGTGACCCCTATCGATCTCCTAGCGATGGAAAGGAAGTACGTGTACGACAACAAGGAAATGCCAGAAGGTCAAGGTCCAGAGACACAGATGGCTCGGTCGACACCAATGCTCCGGCCCGGAAAGCCTTCGACACTATTCCCGAGTGACGTAGAAGAAGAGGTGGCGCACACAAGTAAAAGAGGACCTCAATCAACTTAAAGTGCAAATCTGGAGACAGCTATCTAGGGACCGAGCTGACTGGCGGAGACTGGTTTGAATACAATTGGCTCCATTTCAGTACAAAAATGTCATTCTCCATCCCTGATTCTGTGAACTGTGACCGAATGCCCGAATGAGTTCAAAACAAAATAACAGCAGAGAACACTTGCGCATGAAATACATGCGTCGTCGTGTAATACCGGACAACCGGACAAAAGAATCTTTCAGGATTTTTCATAAAATAGGCCAACCTATCAGATGTTAGCTCATCTCTATTTCTGCTCAATTATCACAAAGCTTCAAATTTTAGGTCGCTGGTCGCTCTTTGAAGAGAGCGTAAAGTTTAATATCTCCCGAAATTGCCGTGTACTTAACTCTCATGAATCCTTCAGGATCTGTTCGAAAACCGATTGGATTAAACAGATGTTCCACACAAAAATTCCATTGATGACGCGCCCCTTGATAACCCATAAAATACCTACACTTCCTGCACGTCCAGCCAACAAACCTCTCAACCAAGACTTCCTTGTCAATTAAACGTAAAAATAAGAACTTCTACCCACAAAAGTTCAGGGAATCAACTTCAACACAGCAGCTTACCTTCAGTCACACTGTAAAACCATATCTTCTCGTTACGATAATTAATTAACTGTTTTTGTTATTTATTCAATAATTTGCTAAGATTTTAACAAAAGGACACTTTCTTTACTTCATTATCGAATGCGCACGTACAAAGCGTAAACTCGGGTAGCATTGAACTGAAAATAAGGAGAAAACCGAAGACATTGAAACTCTAGCGCACTAATATTAGTTTATTCAAATATTAATTGTCAAACTGGCAGCAATGAACATTCAGGAATATTTTTCCATCAATTTTTGTTTTTTATCACAAAGTTTCTAGTCGTTAAAATTATATTTTCTTTTTTGTGTGTCACACTCACAGCTACAAAGACCATGGCTGAGGCTGATGGCTGACATTATTTTCTCTTTTGTTGAGGAATTGACAACAAATACATTCATACAAGGAAACGTAATGAGCCACAGATCAGAAGGGAGACGATAGGAAACAGATCTGTCGAAATTAACAATGGGCGCGTTCATTTTGACTTGGATAGGCTACCTGGATCTTTTCATTAATATGTCGCAGTGCGAGGTAGGTATAAGAAATGCTAGACACTACGCATTTGCGTGTGCCTAAGTGAAACCGGAGCATTAAGTCATGGCAAATGTAAACCCGTTCGTCGCTTTGTGTAAACCCATGAGATGTCAACACATCGAGACTCTAGAGTATCGAACTGAATGATGGCGTGGGTTTTTAAAAGGAGAAAAAGCTAGTTAGGCCGTGTGCGAATTGGATGAATTGTGGTTAAAAAATAAAAATGGATGAATTTTTAACCACTACTGTCATATTTTAACCTGCTCAGCAGCTAGTCAAATAATGCGAAGTGTCAAAATTTAACCAAACGTCAAGTTTTAACCCATTTTTAACTGAATTCGCACACGGCCTTAGAAGAACGGACGACTGGCGATTGCAACTGCTCTGCGATTGCTGCATTAAGTAAGATTAAATAATTAACCTCGTTATGGACAAGGATGCGACATCAGAAGTGGGATCCATCACACGTCAACTAACTATGGATGCAGAAGGGTGGAAGCTTTTATTGGAGCAGCAAAACCAGCAATTTATGGCACTACTTCAAGCAATGAAGACGCCATCAACAAGCAACAGTGTACAGTTGCCTGTATATGATCCTGACAAACAGAATGCGAATGCCAGAGCGTGGGTTTCAACATCAGACATTTGCATGGGAGACCAGCCACTTCATGGCGCCGCTCTTGTTATTGAGTTGAGTCGTGCTCTCAAAGGACAAGCCTCGGAATGGTTGTCAACTGTTTCATTTGTTGGTATGACATGGAACCAGTTCAAGGACATGTTTCAGGCTAGATATGACTGCCCGGAAACATCTGCGGCGTTCCTGATTAATATTGGTAACACCAAGCCCAAGGATGGCGAGTGTCTTGCATCTTTCGCTGCAAGCATGATAACGTCTTTGTTGTCTCGTTGGAAAAATCTATCGCCAGAACAAATTGCTGTTGCCACAGTTTTGGCACAATTGTCTCAGTTCGAACCCCGCGTTCAACGTCTTGCATTCACGACTGAAATTGAAGACAGGAATCGTTTACAACAAGAGTTAAAGGCATTGTCATTCCTGAAGAGACGAGCTAATCCAGCTGAAGTGATTGGAGTTGATGCTAAGCGATTTAAAGCTCCTCCGACAAACATAAAGTGTTTCACATGTGGAAGAGTTGGCCATAAATCTGTAACCTGTCGTCACTCAAGCATGCGGTCAGCAGAATCATTGTCCAAGGAGCTTCCAGCTGCGAAGTCGACAAACAATATTACTTGTTTCAAGTGTGGAGAACCTGGACATTTTGCATCACGTTGCCTGGGTGTTAGTAGCAAGAGTGGAAGCAGTTCTGTAGTTTCTTCAGATGTACGCAGAGTTGATGTTTGTCAAATTGATTCCCCTTCAGGGACATTAACACATTTTGGTAAGCAAATTTTATTTCATTATGATTCAGGTTCTGAGTGCTCAATTGTAAAAGAATCAATCAGTTGCAAATTTAGAGGTAAACATTTTGGAAGCATTGTGAGCATGACTGGAATTGGTCAAAAAAGTGTCAGAAGTTCTATTCAGATTTTAGCTAATGTGGTAATAGACGAAATTCCCATTGAAATTCTATTTCATGTTTTACCTGATAACTGTGTGGGGCATGATGTTTTGATAGGCCGTGAAATTTTGAAACAGGGATTAGCTGTACATATGACTGCTGATATTTTGGAATTTAGCAAAATTAAAGTCGTTCAAGAATGCAATGCAGTAAATGACACCATCGATTTTGAGAAAATTGATACAGATATTCATGCAGAATTCAAACAGAGGTTGCTTTCTGTTTTAAACGAATTTAAGAGTTTCTTTATCCACGGTACTCCCTGTAGGCCAGCGAACGTTGAAGCAATGCGTATAAATCTTAAAGATCCAACTAAGACTGTGTATCGTCGTCCTTATAGACTTAGTACAGATGAACGAACAATTGTACGTGATAAGATAAAAGAACTTCTAGCAGCTAATGTTATTCGTCCAAGTTCATCCCCATTTGCTAGTGCTGTTTTGCTTGTGAAAAAGAAGGATGGGTCAGATCGCATGTGCGTTGATTTTCGTGAGTTAAACGACAACACCATTCCTCAAAGATTTCCCTTGCCATTGATACAGGATCAAATTGACCGACTTCACGGATGTTTTTATTTTACAATTCTTGACATGGCCAGTGGTTACCACCAGGTGCCGATGCACCCAGATTCAATTGAAAAGACAGCATTCGTAACTTTGGATGGTCAATTTGAGTATCTTGTCATGCCTTTCGGGTTACGGAATGCACCCTCTGTTTTTCAACGTGCTGTCATTAAGGCACTGGGGGAACTCGCCAATACATACGTGGTGGTTTACATGGATGACATTTTGATCTTAGGGGGTGAAGATTTAAATGAAGGTCTTGCTAGGCTTCGAACTGTTCTGGAGGTTTTAACAAATGCTGGGTTTTCTTTTAATATGAAGAAATGTTCTTTTTTTAAAAAGAGAGTAGAATATCTTGGGTTTGAGGTGAGTCATGGAGAAGTGAGACCAAATTCCAAGAAGGTAGAATCGTTGGTTTCCCTACCACCTCCTAGGACTGTTACTCAACTACGTCAGTTCATAGGACTCGCATCTTATTTTCGACAATTTATTCCACAATGTTCTCAAATGATGGCTCCTTTGTATGAATTAACGAAAATTGTTAAAGGCGATATTTCTTGGACACCAAAACATGAGTCGGTTAGACAGAAAATTGTAACCATTCTTACCAATGAGCCTTTGTTAAGAATATTTGATCCTAAGTGTGAAACAGAGCTTCACACTGATGCGAGTTCGATAGGTTACGGGGCAGTGCTAATGCAAAGTGAAAACAAACTTCGTCATGTAATAGCTTACTTTAGTAAACGAACTACATTTTCAGAATCTAAATATCACTCTTATGAATTAGAGACCCTTGCAGTTGTCAATGCTATCCAACATTTCCGGCACTATTTGCATGGACGCAAATTCACTGTTTTCACAGATTGCAATTCTTTGCAGTCTTCAAAAAAGAAATTAGACCTTACACCTAGGGTACATAGATGGTTGGCATTTTTGCAGGCCTTTGACTTTGATATCGTTTATAGAGATGGTAAACGGATGTGTCATGCTGATTTCTTTTCACGAAATCCATTTCCAGACTCGAACGAAAACCCTGTAAAGAAGATTCAACACAAGGAAGTCAATGTTAATACTCTTCCGAAAAATTGGTTGCTTGCTGAGCAACAACGCGACCCTGAACTTCTTAAACTGATAGATGATATAAATAAGGACAAATTAGACGAAGATATAGCTAAAACTTACGAGTTTCGTTCTGGGGTACTGAATCGAAAAATACAAAGGAATGGCAGATCTCGTTGTCTACCTATACTTCCGAGGAGCCTCCGCTGGTCTGTTATAAATTCTACCCACACAGCTCTAATGCATCTTGGGTGGGAGAAACCTCTTGAAAAAGTATATGATCAATTTTGGTTTGAACATATGGCCAAATCCGTAAGAAAATTTGTAGAAAATTGTATAACTTGTAGAGTATCTAAGTCACATTCAGGTAAGATTCAAGCAGAATTGCATCCGATTCCGAAGATTCCTATTCCATGGCATACAGTCCACATTGACGCCACAGGTAAATTAAGCGGCAAAAACGATAAGAAGGAATATGTATTTGTACTAATTGATGCGTTTACAAAATTTGTTTTACTATACCACACATTGCATATTGATTCAGAAAGTAGCATAAAAGCCCTAAAAATGAGTGTTTCAATTTTTGGGTCCCCACAGAGGATTATTGCGGATCAGGGTCGATGTTTTACAAGTGTAGATTTTCGTGAATTTTGTAATTCACATAACATAAGCCTTCACTTAATTGCTACTGGCAGCTCTCGGGCAAATGGCCAAGTAGAACGGACTATGAGTACCTTGAAAAATATGCTAACAGCTGCAGAGACAAGTAGAGATTGTTCGTGGCAAGATTCTCTTGCGGACATCCAGTTAGCATTAAATTGTTCAGTGAATCGTGCATACAGCACCATTATTAACCAAGTTAGATGAATTGACAAATATATCACCTTATATAATACTAGGTGGGGACTTCAATAGCAATCTGCTCCTAGAATCTACACTCACAGACGATATGAAAACACTTAATCTATATCCAGTAAATGTTTCAACTCCAACCCACTTTACCAAGGATTCAAGTACACTGCTTGATGTATTTTTTGTAAGCCACTTAAGTAAAGTTCTTCACTTTGACCAACTTTCGGCATCAAGTTTTTCCCATCATGACCTGCTGCATCTTACTTTTCAGTGTGAACCTATTGTTTCAAGTAATAGCTACAGTTTTAGGGATTTCAAAAACATAAATTACGGTCATTTAGAACATGACTTAATATCAATTAACTGGTTTCAAGTTTTTGAAATGATATCAGTTGACGATCAAGCTGCATTAATTGAGGATAATTTAAATTATCTTTTCAATGTCCACGTCCCTATCAAAACAAAAACCATTAAGTATAGAGAGCATCCCATTAATCAACCAACGTAATGCAGCATATAGCACCTGGAAACGCTTTAGACTTGAGGTTTTTTGGAAAGCTTATACCGTCTTGAGAAACAAAGTTGTACTAGAGATCAGGGAATCGAAAAAAAATTTCTATGCTGCTCGTCTTAATCCTTCTTTGGCTGGTCATAGGCTCTGGAAAAATTTAAGAGACATAGGTGTTGGTAAACACATGAATAATAATTTAGGAAAAAGTGTTGATTGTGATGAATTGAATGAAATGTTTACGTCTCTTTCATCCTTTGAAACAAACGATACCCCAATTTTACCGAACCTGGAACCAAATAGTGTTTCTTCTGATGGTTTCAGCTTTACAAACGTTAACGAAGAAGATGTTCTCAAACTTTGTTTATCGATTAAATCGAATTCTGTTGGTTTTGACGAAATTAATCCAGTATTCTTAAAAGCAACTCTGCCCTACACCTTAAAATACATTACACATCTCTTTAACACTATTTTGATGACTGGAGTTTTTCCAACCAGATGGAAACGAGCAAAAATCATCCCTATTCCAAAAACTCGAGACGAGTATCGCCCAATTGCTATTTTGCCTTTCTTATCGAAAGTTTTTGAAAAAATCCTCAATACACAAATAAGGGAACATTTGGATCAAAACAACATGTTATGTCCAAATCAATCTGGTTTTCGCCCTCATCACAGCTGTACGACCGCTTTAATAAATGTAGTTGAAGAAATAAGAGAGAGTGTTGATAAGGACCATGTAACTTTTCTCACACTCTTAGATTTTTCAAAAGCATTTGACACCGTGGACCACCGAATTCTATGTTGCAAACTAAGGGACAAATTTCAATTCGCATCATCTGCAATCAAACTTGTTTCCTCCTATTTATCATCTAGGTGTCAAGCAGTTGTTGCAAACAGTAAAACATCTTCCTTCCTTCCAATTAACAGGGGTGTGCCTCAGGGACCAATATTAGGACCTCTGCTATTTAGCATGTATATAAATGATCTCCCGTCGTTGGGTTTAAACTCATCCTTCCATCTTTATGCAGACGATGTTCAACTTCGGTATAGCTGTGCTCTAGGACTAATTGAAAACGGAGTATGTGAAATAAACGAGGATTTAAATAAAGTGTTACACTGGTCACGATCAAATGGACTTTGTTTAAATCCAACCAAGAGTAAATGTTTGATTATTTCAAGAAATCCTATAGAAACATCTTACTTTCCTGAAATACTGCTCAACACTACACCAATTCAATTTGTCGAGTCAGTAAGAAACTTAGGAGTAGTGTTTAATAAAACCCTAACCTGGACAAATCACATACAATTGGCCATAGGAAAAGTGTATGGAGGTTTAAGAAAAAAATCACCCCCATCAAAACAAGAATGATACTTGCTAAGTCACTTTTGATTCCTATACTATTATATGGTTGTGAAATCTTTAGTAATTGTGATTGCAGGTATAAAAGGAAACTGAATGTTGTTTATAATAGCGTAGCAAGGTATATTTTCGACCGCCATATACTTAGCAGCACTTTGTGAGGAATTTCAATTTTTTTGATGCAAATAATTAGGTGAGAATTTGGTGAAATTTAGTGAATCAATTTTAGAATTTGGTGAATCATAGTTTAAAAGTTATTAACAAAATAACGTAAGGCGTATACCTAGCAGCACTTGTTCTGAATTTCAAAAATTTTGGTACCAAAAGATGCGCCTGAATTTGGTGAATCGATCGTAACTATTTTCCGAATTTAGTGAATCTTAATTTGTTAGTTATTTAACAAATTAAAAATTATAAACAATTACGTAACGCAATTTCGAAATGACGTATCATTATCAAAACGATAACATCCCTGAACAAAAACAGCTTAATTCGGAGTCATTCGGAATGTCATTTTGTGAATTTAAAATGGCAGTTGTTGTCAATACATTTCATATCTTCATTGGGATTTCCTTCATTCGTAAATCGTAAGTTTTTCGCAAATAACTTTTTGATTATTTATTTTATTATTTTTATTTTTAGAAAATCTGCCATGAAAAATACAAAGCAAGATAAACATGCATGAAGAAGAACTAAAATTAAAGGATTTCTTCGATGCCATGCCCAAGGGCACCTTACATTTTGACCACTTTCGATCGCGAACACTACTCCATCTGGTTCTGTGAAAACAATCTGCAATGTGATCACTGGAATGTTCCAGTGTTTGGATAAGATACGCAAACAGGCCTTCGCCTCTGTCTGCTCTTCGGCCAGGACAATAACAACAGCATCTCTGGTGTGGGCTTGGGGTGGTCAAGAACTGGTATTCCCGCTCTCCCGACTGGCTATTCGATTACGATTGCTACGAAGGGAAGAAACTCGATGCCAAATCCGAGGAAACCAAGAAACTCGTCACTCAGTACTTCTCGTGAACCAGCACCAATAAGGATGGTTGCACATTAACCAGCGCATGATCTTCAAGCAGGAACCATAATGCATGCTGTTAAAACAAAAGCTTGGACGTCCGACACTCCCTCAACAACAACACACGACTCATAATAATGACCTTTTTTTGTATTGTGTCCTACACTTGGAATTAAAGTTGAATCTAAAAAGATTTGTGTAATTTTGTATTCTATTTACAATAAACAAGTTTAAACAACCTGTATAAGGTTTTAAGTGTGTTCCTATAGTTCTCTCTTCCGTTTGGTTATCGAACTGAATTTGATGATAACGGTGAATGTTCATGTTATGAATATTTCAATATATCTATATAGCTTATTGATTTTTACTGGGTACCCGTCGGATCCGATGTTAGAAGCACTATTGGTGTCATATCGAATGCTTTAGGTTTCCCCTTAACACCTAGAACTACGGACAAGCGGTTAAATGCAAGGAACGATGGAGAACGAAAGTTGAGAATTTGGAGATGGGCGGGAGGTGCGATGGTCGGTGTTTTTGTTTGCAAAGTGGGAAGTGGGGATGAAGTAGTTGCCCCTGATTTCCTTAGTAGAACAAACTTAGAAAAGGTAGTTTTTTTCTCAACTACAAAGGTACCAAATTGACCGAAATCTTAAGTAAAGGTTTCTTTAAAAAAAACAAATCCAAAGAATAACAACTTATTGGCTTGAAAAAGTCACGTTACAACTTTGAAAAGGTCTAATTATCTAGAATCTAGATACTCTATAAAAATAAAACATGAAATTCTAATTCTGCATTTATAATGTATGCATTTTTTTGTAAATCCTGGAAAAGATAAACTTCTTATCGCACATTTTTCATTTGATAATTAGGTGGAAAAAAATTTTACATAAGAAAATTAAAAAAAAGTTTATCTAATGTGTAGGGGAGGAGGGGGTGGTTGTGGACAAATTTTATTAAATCTTTAATATTTGTCTACAGTAAAGACTTTAAATCAACACTTTTTACCAGCTGATAAACTAAGGCTTCCCCTAAATTGTCCCTTAACATAAACTTGATAAGACTTCAAGTTTTAAGGTTTTCCATAATTCAATCAACAAGCTTTTTCTGTCCATATGCCCCCCACCAAGGGGTGGATAAGGACACGGACCAAAATTAATGGGGCGGAAGTGGACAGCTACAAAAATAACCGATAAATAATTAAAAACTAACACAAGATATTTAAAAAAGAACTTTTTTAATATTCAAAAATAATAATTTCTTATTTTAATTCACAAAAGTATAAAAAACATTTAATAAAAGTGTGTCCCATATAGTGTCCACATTCACCCCGCAAGCACTTTTTGTAAAGTAATACATTTATTTCTTAGAAAACCCTCTATTTTAAAAAACAATGATCACCGATGTTATCAAGACACTTCGATAATATAAAAAACACTTACCTGCATTTATTTCTGCTTTGTTTTTAAAAAATATCTGCGAATTTCTGAGGGAGAATAATTTTACTTTTAGAGTGAAAATCACAAATGAACCTGTAACAATTTTTACACAAGACTGACAGATTTGAAAACTTTCAGGTTCATTCACAATTGAAAAAGGCAATGGATGGCATCGTTGGCATATTCAAATTTTCAACGAGTGGACTTGAAATGCCGATGTCCACATCCGCCCCTGTCCACATCCACCCCTTCTCCCCTACATGGATTAAGCATTTATTTGCTTCAATTACCCATGAACAAAATTTCGGAGTTATAAAAGCTGGTACAGTTTAAGTGAAAAATAAGACTACTGAGTAACGTAACGTTGGACGTTCTATATTCTTATGATTGTTTATAGAAGTAAGAGAAAAATGACTATAATTTTTAAGTTAGGATTCACCAAATTTTGAATTATGTACCAGATTGTTTTAAGTACACTCTGATTTTCTGTTCCAAATTTTAAAATTTGGTGAATCATAGTTTGTGAGATATAGGCTTCTGAACTTTGAAAAATACTGCAAACCAGAAACTAAGGAAAAAGGATTACAACTCTCAAACCAGGATTCACCAAATTCTGAGCTATGTACCAAAATGCAACTTAAAACAGACTTATTCATTGGTCCAAGTTTGGAAATTTGGTGAATCATAGTTTGTGAGCTACCAGCTTCTGAAATTTCAAAAATACTGCAAACCAGAAACTAAGGAAAAAGGATTACAACTCTTAAACCAGGATTCACCAAATTCTGAGCTGTGTACCAAATTGTTACTCAAGACGGATTTATTCATTGGTACACAGCTCAGAATTTGGTGAATCCTGGTTTAAGAGTTGTAATCCTTTTTCCTTAGTTTCTGGTTTGCAGTATTTTTGAAATTTCAGAAGCCGGTAGCTCACAAACTATGATTCACCAAATTTCCAAACTTGGACCAATGAATAAGTCCGTCTTGAGTAACAATTTGGTATACAGCTCAGAATTTGGTGAATCCTGGTTTAAGAGTTGTAATCCTTTTTCCTTAGTTTCTGGTTTGCAGTATTTTTGAAATTTCAGAAGCCGGTAGCTCACAAACTATGATTCACCAAATTTCCAAACTTGGACCAATGAATAAGTCCGTCTTGAGTAACAATTTGGTACACAGCTCAGAATTTGGTGAATCCTGGTTTAAGAGTTGTAATCCTTTTTCCTTAGTTTCTGGTTTGCAGTATTTTTGAAATTTCAGAAGCCGGTAGCTCACAAACTATGATTCACCAAATTTCCAAACTTGGACCAATGAATAAGTCTGTCTTGAGTAACAATTTGGTACACAGCTCAGAATTTGGTGAATCCTGGTTTAAGAGTTGTAATCCTTTTTCCTTAGTTTCTGGTTTGCAGTATTTTTGAAATTTCAGAAGCTGGTAGCTCACAAACTATGATTCACCAAATTTCCAAACTTGGACCAATGAATAAGTCTGTTTTAAGTTGCATTTTGGTACATAGCTCAGAATTTGGTGAATCCTGGTTTAAGAGTTGTAATCCTTTTTCCTTAGTTTCTGGTTTGCAGTATTTTTGAAATTTCAGAAGCTGGTAGCTCACAAACTATGATTCACCAAATTTCCAAACTTGGACCAATTAATAAGTCTGTTTTAAGTTGCATTTTGGTACATAGCTCAGAATTTGGTGAATCCTGGTTTAAGAGTTGTAATCCTTTTTCCTTAGTTTCTGGTTTGCAGTATTTTTGAAATTTCAGAAGCTGGTAGCTCACAAACTATGATTCACCAAATTTCCAAACTTGGACCAATGAATAAGTCCGTCTTGAGTAACAATTTGGTACACAGCTCAGAATTTGGTGAATCCTGGTTTAAGAGTTGTAATCCTTTTTCCTTAGTTTCTGGTTTGCAGTATTTTTGAAATTTCAGAAGCCGGTAGCTCACAAACTATGATTCACCAAATTTCCAAACTTGGACCAATGAATAAGTCTGTCTTGAGTAACAATTTGGTACACAGCTCAGAATTTGGTGAATCCTGGTTTAAGAGTTGTAATCCTTTTTCCTTAGTTTCTGGTTTGCAGTATTTTTGAAATTTCAGAAGCCAGTAGCTCACAAACTATGATTCACCAAATTTCCAAACTTGGACCAATGAATAAGTCCGTCTTGAGTAACAATTTGGTACACAGCTCAGAATTTGGTGAATCCTGGTTTAAGAGTTGTAATCTTTTTTCCTTAGTTTCTGGTTTGCAGTATTTTTGAAATTTCAGAAGCTGGTAGCTCACAAACTATGATTCACCAAATTTCCAAACTTGGACCAATGAATAAGTCTGTTTTAAGTTGCATTTTGGTACATAGCTCAGAATTTGGTGAATCCTGGTTTGAGAGTTGTAATCCTTTTTCCTTAGTTTCTGGTTTGCAGTATTTTTCAAAGTTCAGAAGCCTATATCTCACAAACTATGATTCACCAAATTTTAAAATTTGGAACAGAAAATCAGAGTGTACTTAAAAACAATCTGGTACATAATTCAAAATTTGGTGAATCCTAACTTAAAAATTATAGTCATTTTTCTCTTACTTCTATAAACAATCATAAGAATATAGAACGTCCAACGTTACGTTACTCAGTAGTCTTATTTTTCACTTAAACTGTATCAGCTTTTATAACTCCGAAATTTTGTTCATGGGTAATTGAAGCAAATAAATGCTTAATCCATGTACACATTAGATAAACTTTTTTTTTAATTTTCTTATGTAAAATTTTTTTCCACCTAATTATCAAATGAAAAATGTGCGATAAGAAGTTTATCTTCTCCAGGATTTACAAAAAAATGCATACATTATAAATGCAGAATTAGAATTTCATGTTTTATTTTTATAGAGTATCTAGATTCTAGATAATTAGACCTTTTCAAAGTTGTAACGTGACTTTTTCAAGCCAATAAGTTGTTATTCTTTGGATTTGTTTTTTTTTTTAAGAAACCTTTACTTAAGATTTCGGTCAATTTGGTACCTTTGTAGTTGAGAAAAAAACTACCTTTTCTAAGTTTGTTCTACTAAGGAAATCAGGGGCAACTACTTCATCCCCACTTCCCACTTTGCAAACAAAAACACCGACCATCGCACCTCCCGCCCATCTCCAAATTCTCAACTTTCGTTCTCCATCGTTCCTTGCATTTAACCGCTTGTCCGTAGTTCTAGGTGTTAAGGGGAAACCTAAAGCATTCGATATGACACCAATAGTGCTTCTAACATCGGATCCGACGGGTACCCAGTAAAAATCAATAAGCTATATAGATATATTGAAATATTCATAACATGAACATTCACCGTTATTATCAAATTCAGTTCGATAACCAAACGGAAGAGAGAACTATAGGAACACACTTAAAACCTTATACAGGTTGTTTAAACTTGTTTATTGTAAATAGAATACAAAATTACACAAATCTTTTTAGATTCAACTTTAATTCCAAGTGTAGGACACAATACAAAAAAAGGTCATTATTATGAGTCGTGTGTTGTTGTTGAGGGAGTGTCGGACGTCCAAGCTTTTGTTTTAACAGCATGCATTATGGTTCCTGCTTGAAGATCATGCGCTGGTTAATGTGCAACCATCCTTATTGGTGCTGGTTCACGAGAAGTACTGAGTGACGAGTTTCTTGGTTTCCTCGGATTTGGCATCGAGTTTCTTCCCTTCGTAGCAATCGTAATCGAATAGCCAGTCGGGAGAGCGGGAATACCAGTTCTTGACCACCCCAAGCCCACACCAGAGATGCTGTTGTTATTGTCCTGGCCGAAGAGCAGACAGAGGCGAAGGCCTGTTTGCGTATCTTATCCAAACACTGGAACATTCCAGTGATCACATTGCAGATTGTTTTCACAGAACCAGATGGAGTAGTGTTCGCGATCGAAAGTGGTCAAAATGTAAGGTGCCCTTGGGCATGGCATCGAAGAAATCCTTTAATTTTAGTTCTTCTTCATGCATGTTTATCTTGCTTTGTATTTTTCATGGCAGATTTTCTAAAAATAAAAATAATAAAATAAATAATCAAAAAGTTATTTGCGAAAAACTTACGATTTACGAATGAAGGAAATCCCAATGAAGATATGAAATGTATTGACAACAACTGCCATTTTAAATTCACAAAATGACATTCCGAATGACTCCGAATTAAGCTGTTTTTGTTCAGGGATGTTATCGTTTTGATAATGATACGTCATTTCGAAATTGCGTTACGTAATTGTTTATAATTTTTAATTTGTTAAATAACTAACAAATTAAGATTCACTAAATTCGGAAAATAGTTACGATCGATTCACCAAATTCAGGCGCATCTTTTGGTACCAAAATTTTTGAAATTCAGAACAAGTGCTGCTAGGTATACGCCTTACGTTATTTTGTTAATAACTTTTAAACTATGATTCACCAAATTCTAAAATTGATTCACTAAATTTCACCAAATTCTCACCTAATTATTTGCATCAAAAAAATTGAAATTCCTCACAAAGTGCTGCTAAGTATATGGCGGTATATTTTCGGTCTGCGGAGATATGACCATATTTCCGCTTATTCAAAAATGATACATGGCATGAGCTTTGAAAACTTATGTGCCTTTAGAACACTTTTAATGCTCAATAATATCTTGCAAACACGTAAACCACAATATCTCTATAACAGAATTCAGTTTCCTCGTTCCATTAGAAGCAGCGATCTGACACCTGTACGCTACTCATATCTCACTTCCAGTCGTCAATTTTTTGTACACGCGATTCGATTGTGGAATTCCCTTCCCCAAAACATAAGGATGATAGGATGCACCACTCGGTTTAAGATGACACTTAGGCAATATTTTGAGGCGCTTCGATGATAAACACCTATTTGCATATTTCTGTTTTTGTTTTCTTCTTTACGATCATGTATCATAGTATCATTGTTGAATGTATATTATTTTCCTTTTCCTCTCAAAATAATTAACTTAATTTTTTTTTTTTTAATAATGTAATAATTGTTGTATATTTTCCTTTATTGTTATTTACCATTTTAAAATTATATAATCTTTCATTCTTTTTTACAATAGTATTTAAATACTGAAACTTGCGCTATTTTAAAAGATATTGTATCTTACTGTGTAAGTTAAACCGTTATAAATAAATAAATAAATAAATAAATAAATAAATAAATAAATAAAATCGTGTCACAAAATCAAGCCCGCTTGAGCTAATGATTGGAAAAATAGCAAGGCCCCTTGACTTGATGTTTTTAGAAAGTGAAGATTCTGATATTGATTTAATTGAGATTCGAGCACAGTCTATTGACAACATTAACAAAAATGCTGCATATGATAAGTCTAGATTTGACAATACAAAAGCAAAGTTAGCCAAATTCTCAATAGGTGATTTTGTATTATTACAGAATGAGGAACGTAATCAAACGAAACTTGACCAAAAATATAAAGGTCCATTTAGTGTCATAGAAGTTCTGGATGGTGATAGATATGTTCTTAAGGCTCTTGATTCTAACCGCACTTATAAATATGCTCATGATCGCCTTCGAAAAATGCCTTCTTATGAAAAACTAGAAAGTAATGTTAAATTAAGTAAACAAACAGCAAACAAAGAAAATATTAATGTTTTAAATGAAGAAGAAAATGTTTATGTTTTAAATGAAGAAGAAAATCGTAATATTTCAAATGAAAAAGAAAATGTTAATGTTTTAAGAGATGATGAAAATTTTAATTTGCTAAATGAAGAATGTTTAAATGAGGAATATTTAAATGAAGAATATTTAAATGAAGAATATGTTGATGAAGAACATTTAAATGAAGAATGTTTAAATGAAGAATATTTTGATGAAGAACATTTAAATGAAGAATGTTTAAATGAAGAATATGTAATTGAAGAACAATTGGAATGAAATACTTTTGGAAATATTTTTATTTTGTTTGTGAATAAAATTTATTTTTTTGTAACGTTTAATAAAGAAATTATTGAATTGTTACGTAGCCGTAACTCAGTAAAAATCGGTATCTCTTTAATGCAGACCGTGAGTGCGCGGTGTGCGTCAGATTCAATAAGATATGAGAACTGGATGGAAGTTCTTTGTGGATTACTACCACTTTAGAAGTTGGTAATGAAAATGAATAATGTTTGTAGCTTGATGCATAGCCGTAGCTTAATTGAAATCGGAATCTCTTAAATGTACACCGTGAGTGAGCGGTAAGCTTCAGAGTTAGAGATGGAGATGAGAGAACTGGATGGAAGTTCGTTTTTTTGTTGTTGTTGTTGTGTTGCCACTTAGTTGGAAGTTGGTAATGAAATTAAGAAATGGTTTCAGCAGAGGTACTTTTAGTGTTGTTAAATTGAAGATTAGAGGTTGTTGTAAAACTTTGGGAATTATGAGTTATCAAAAAAAAAAAAAAAAAGGTTTAAGTCAGGGTTGGCCGAGCACATGAGGACATGTGATGTGACAGGATGGCCGTGTCGCAGTGCGAGGTAGGTATAAGAAATGCTAGACACTACGCATTTGCGTGTGCCTAAGTGAAACCGGAGCATTAAGTCATGGCAAATGTAAACCCGTTCGTCGCTTTGTGTAAACCCATGAGATGTCAACACATCGAGACTCTAGAGTATCGAACTGAATGATGGCGTGGGTTTTTAAAAGGAGAAAAAGTTAGTTAGAAGAACGGACGACTGGCGATTGCAACTGCTCTGCGATTGCTGCATTAAGTAAGATTAAATAATTAACCTCGTTATGGACAAGGATGCGACAAATATATTTGGCGTTTTTCTTTTTTACCTTCGAGCAGATCAGATCAGATTCCAGAGCTGTCAAAAAAAAATCTGTGTTTCTTTTTTAGCCCAGAGAAAGGGTTTTGCAATAAGAGGTGTTATTTTGATATTCAAAGAAAAATGGCATTTTTTGAGATAAATGATCAGATGTTTATTTCATTATAAAGAGGAAGGTATGCCGTTAATAATGGAACACGCTTACAGGACCACGAAATTTTGCATAACCAAATCACAAAGTGGCTGCCCTATGTCCTCGATAGCCTCACGAATTCCATCTTGAATCGACGCTGGGCTGTTGGCGTAGACCTTATCTTTCACGTAGCCCCAAAGGAAGTAGTCGCAAGGTGTTAAATCACAAGATCTCGGTGGTCAATTGTGATCACCTCTTCGAGAGATAACACGGTCCGGAAACTTTTCCCGTAAAAGATCGATGGTTTCATTGCTTGTGTGGCACGTAGCGCCGGCCGTCTTGTTGAAAATAAACGTTGTCTAGATCAATACCATCCAATTCCGGCCATAAAAAATCATTAATCATCTCTCGATAGCGCAATCCAGTGACCATAACTGTTGCTCCAGCCTCATTTTCGAAAAAGTAAGGTCCAATGACCCCGCCAGACCATAAACCGCACCAAACAGTCACGCGTTGAAAATGGATAGGCTTTTCAATAATAACTCTTGGGTTTTCCGAGCCCCAGATGCGACAGTTTTGCTTGTTGACGTAGCCTCCGAGGTGGAAATGGGCCTCATCAGTCAAGATGATTTTTCGATGAAATTCCGGATCATTTTCATGCATGGGATGGGAGGAATCAAGAGATAGTGGGCTGGGCAAGGTACGCGTAGAGTTAGAATTTAAAGGCCGGAAGAGTGAGATAGTGCCCAGTTTAGAGCAGGAATTGTACCTGGGGGTAGATTTCTGGAAAGAATTCAAGATAGCTCCAAACATTGTAAGTTCAGTTTCTGTTCCGCAGGTGGACGACGGTGGTATTAATGCTCATCTTTTGAGCGAAAAGGAACAAGCCATTTTGGAAGCCATCAAGCTGAAATTTTTAGATTACGATTACGACCGTCATGGTCTTGGGAAAACGGCAATCATGGAGCATGTCATCGATACTGGGGACGCTGAACCTGTAAAGCAGCGTCACTACCCAGTCTCCCCAGCTGTACAAGCGGTGCTGTATCAAGAGAAAGACCGAATGTTGGAGATCGGCGTTATTGAGGAGAGCGAGAGTCCTTGGGGCTCGCCTGTAGTCCTTATAAAGAAACCAGGAATTGACGGTGCTATTAAGTATCGTTTTTTCCTGGATTCCAGAAAGGTCAACGCTTTGAGCAAGGAGGATGCGAACCCGATCGCCAATATCGAGGGATCTTTTCCGTCGGCTGCCCGATACGCACTTTATGAGTAGTGTGGACTTGAAAGAGGCTTTTTGGCAAATACCACCGGAGAGACAGAGTAGGTAGAAGACTGCGTTTCCGGTACCCTTATACCAGTTCAAGCTAATGCCGTTTGCACGACTCAGGGACAACGTCTTCGTGTATTTAGATGACTTGCTGATTGTCTCGTCGGATTTCCAGACCCATATTGCCATGCTAGGAGAAGTAGCCGATTGTTTGAAAAAAGCAAACTTAACCATCAACTTGAAGAAGTTGAAGTTCTGTTTTAAAGAATTGAAATACCTCGGGTTTATAGTAGGAGGAGGACCCAAAAAAGGTCGAGGCAGTGGTTAACTTCCCAATACCGAAGAATCCAAGACAAGTACGTCGGTAACTTGCCCTAGCAGGGTGGTATAGGCGGTTCATCCAGAACTTTTCTACCTTGATGGCTCCCTTAACGGACACTTGGAAGAAGGGAAGAGGCAAATTCAAAATGACGGAAGAAGCGCTAGCAGCGTTTGAAGAACTTGAAAAAGCCCTTACGACGGCCCCTGTTCTTGCCAGTCCCGATTTTAAGAAGAGATTTTTTATTGAGTGCGACGCGTCCAACTGCGGAATAGGAGCTGTCCTGTTCCAGAAGCTTGAGGAAGGGGAAGAGGCACCAATCGCATATTTTTCGCAAAAATTGAACCGATGTCAGAGGAACTACAGCGTCACCGAGAAAGAGTGCATGGCTGCTGTCATGGCAATTAAGAAGTTTAGGCCCTACGTTGAGGGTATGAGGGTGATAACTGACCACTCAAGTTTGAAATGGCTCATGTCATTGAAGGACTTGAGTGGAAGGTTAGCCCGAAGGAGCCTAGAATTGCAATCATACAATTTTACAGTCGAAAACGAACATAAAATTCAAAATGGATTCCCAAGACAGTCGCGCGTCTATTGTAGGTAAACAAAAAATTGTTTGAAATGTATTAAATAAAGGCAATGTATTTTTGAAAATTTTATTTGAGTATATCTAGTAATATAATATAATATAATTTTAATAATTCTTCTTGATTGAACACGTTTTCTCTTCGACGAAAATTCTAGAATGAATCCATTATTTTTACAAAAATGGTTCTTCTTTCTTTTTTATTTAGTAGGCCGTGTGCGAATTGGATGAATTGTGGTTAAGGCCGTGTGCGAATTGGATGAATTAAGGTTAAGGCCGTGTGCGAATTGGATGAATTGTGGTTAAAAAATAAAAATGGATGAATTTTTAACCACTACTGTCATTTTTTAACCTGCTTAGCAGCTAGGCAAATTATGCGAAGTGTCAAAATTTAACCAAACGTCAAGTTTTAACCCATTTTTAACTGAATTCGCACACGGCCTTATTCTACTTTAAGTTAGATGCGGTTCTTATATTTCGTCTTAGGACCCGCTCACAATGACAACAATTTTTAAGGTCTGTAACTACATTATTTAGATTATTTCATATTCTTACAACTCGGCCTTCCTGACCATTTGATCGACCCGATCAATTTATGGATCAGTGTCACTCTTTTGATCTGTAGGGCTCAGTGCTGGGGCCAACCACCGGCGTAAACGATTCGACTCAACCACTCCGTCATAAGGTATTTGGCTTACTTGAAAACTCTCAATATCCTTAAGAACATATCTGTCGTTGGGTAATTTCTTTTCTATAACATAAGGACCTTTGTACTTAGGAATAAACTTTTTATTTGTACCAACTGTGGTGTCTACATTTTTCATAACTACAAATTCTCCCTTTTCAAATGTCTTTGCTGGTACACTGTGCTTTAAAAAATAGTTAAGGTTGTATTGCTGTGATTTCTCTATGAAACACATTGCTTCCGATCATTCCTTTTCTAAGTCGCGACTGTGGTTTTGTTTTTTCCTCAATATATTCAGTTAATTCATCTATAATCCTACCTCTTTGTTCTATACCAAATAGCAATTTACAGGGAGATGTCCTCGTTGAGGAATGAACTGTGTTATTTATAGCAAATTCTACATTAGCTAATTTAGCAACCCAATCGGAATGTTCAATTGGCTCAGTGAGCTTGGCTAACATCGACTTCAACACTCGATTAACTCTCTCCACTTGACCATTGGCCTGAGGGGAAGCTACAGCAACCTTTATATGTTTTATATTGTTCTTTTCCATAAACTCTGTGAATTCACTAGATGTAAAACATGCTCCTCTATCACTAACTATTCGCCTTGGTCGACTAAAGTTGTCAAAATATTTTTGTAACGAGGCACACACTTCTTTAGCGCTAGTGGTCTTGACCGCATATAATTTCACATGTTTGGTAAAACCATCTACCACTACTAACAAATGCTTCCTAACAGAACGTACCGAAGGTAATGGGCCAAAGTGATCTATATGAATCGTGTCAAAAGGAATAGGCGATTTCGGAATATTATAGAGATTATGTTCATTACATCTCGAAGCTGGTGAATAGATTATGCATTTAACACAATTCTTAATATATTCATTTACTTTTTTCCTCAGTTTTGGAAACCAATAGTTTTTCTTGATCTGATCAGTTGTTTTATCTACGCCTAAGTGACCAATTTTCTCATGAATGCTTCTTATTATATTGTTCTCCATCTCACAACTCACAAGGGACATAGAGCTGGAAATGATTTGAATTCTTACCTATTTTAAAAACTAATCCATCTTTAAGTTCAAAATGCTGAATAAACTCGATTTCAAGTCTGTCTTTAAGTGCCTTAATTCTAGCATCACGACTTTGTGTGATTTGAATATTTAAATCTAACTCATCAATATCATCACTAGTAACTAAATGACATCTACTAAGTGCATCTACATGCCCCATTGAAATCCCGCTGCGGTGCTTGATTTTGTAATTATAGTTTTCAAAACTAAAAACCCACTTTGCAATACGTTGATTTACTTGTTTCTTTTTTATCGCTTGTGCCAAAGCATTACAATCTGTGACTATTGTAAACATTATTCTCTTTAGTTGCGTTTTAAATCGTTCTAAGGCATAAACTATAGCTAAGGTTTCTAATTCAAAACTGTGTAAATTAGTCTCATTTTCAGAAGCGGTTTTGGAAAAATACGCAATTGGATGAAACTTCTCGTCATCTTGTTTTTGCATCAGGGCAGCACCAAAACCTAACTTACTTGCATCAGTATGTAACTCGGTTTCTCTATGAGGGCTATAAATAGCTAAAATAGGTGCGGAAGTCAATCTGTTCTTAAGTTTACGGAAGGCATCTAAACATGTATTGTCAAAATCAAAAGTTACACCTTTTTTTAGCATCTGAGTGAGTGGCTTAGCAATCGTAGAAAATGAGGGCACAAATTTTTGGAAATAAGAAAAAAGGCCTAAACACTGTTGTAACTGCGTATAATTTTTAGGTGCCGGAAAATCTCTGATTGCTTCAATATGATCTTTGTTCGGACGCAAGCCCTTTGAATTTACAATATACCCTAAGAAATTGATTTCCGAATATCCAAACTTACACTTGCTCATTTTTAACTCCAACCATCTTTTGTATAATCTTCCTAAAACTTCAGCTAAAATCGTAATATGGTCTTTAAAATTTTCAGTAGCAATCACTATGTCATCCATAAATACAACAATTTTTCTCGACTTAACTAGATCTCTTAATATTTCGTTAATAAATCTTTGAAAGAATGCTG
This sequence comes from Sphaerophoria taeniata, assembly GCA_943590905.1. NCBI lineage: Eukaryota > Metazoa > Arthropoda > Insecta > Diptera > Syrphidae > Sphaerophoria > Sphaerophoria taeniata. The sequence continues at coordinate 3,570,289 of OX016543.1, forward strand.
GAGCATTCTTTAACCCAAATGGCATCTTAACATACTCATACTGATCTGAAGGAGTCACAAATGATGTGTATTTAATCGAGTCATCGTGCATTTCCACTTGGTGAAATCCGTTCTTCAGGTCTAGTGCGGAAAAATAGTTTTTTCCCTCCAGATATTCTATGCACTCTTCAATTATAGGCATTGGGAAATTATCTCTAATAGTCTTCTGATTTAAAAGTCTATAGTCTATACAAAGCCTACCTTCACCGCTTTTTTTTCTAACCAAAACTATCGCCGAGGCATAAGGAGAATTACTATATCTTATTATTCCTTTACTTAACAAATCGTCAATGATTGATTGTACTTCTGTTTTTTTTCATGGTATGAAAGTCTTCGCGGCGTGCTGTAGAAAGGGATGTCGTCAGTTAAATTTATTTTCATCTTACTTTCGTAAGGTTTTATTTCAAAGTCTCGTCCTGGGTTACAGTAATTGTCATAAATTGTAGAACGCAAAATCTCTTTCTGACTGTCATCTAATTGAACATCAATGTCTACAATCACTTCTGCCTCGGATTCCACAATGGCAGAAATTTGCTCTAGCTCGAGGTAACAATCTTCAAATTCTATTCTTTTTGGATCAACCAACTCAACTGCATAAACTTGTACCCTATATTCTTTAACAGCAGGCAAAACCGAAGACCTAAGACTAGGAACACTACTAACCACCTCTTCTGTATTTAAAACTAAACTATCGGGAGACTGCGTCGACCCACCACCGCACGCCGGAAGTGACCCCGTAAAACACCGAGCACCACTCTTATCAATTTTCCTTAAATTAAATCGATCAAACCAGGGTACAGAAAAACTCGCTCCCGAGCGCTCTTTTAAGCTCTTTTAGCTCTCAGCTCGCGAGCCGGAGCTCCTTTTTCAATATTTTTGGCTCCGGCTCGCGAGCTCTTTTTTTAGCTCGGAGCCAAATAGGCTCCCGAGCCGGAGCTCTTTTTTTAATATTTTTGGCTCCGGCTCCCGAGCTGGAGCTCTTTTTTCAATATTTTTGGCTCCGGCTCCCGAGCTCTTTTTCAGCTCGGAGGCCAATAGGCTCCCGAGCTGGAGCTCTTTTTTCATTGGAGTATGTATACTTATTGTAAATAAGGGCAATCATCATCAGCGGATGGCAATGATTAAAACCTAATTTTTCCATTTTTTATGTGTTTTCTAAACTGATTTTCGGGGCAATCCGGTAGTTTTCAGAACCAAATATATATATAGCGATCTAGATTCATATCTTATCTTTCTATTGAGCCATTAACATTCAAATTTCATCAGCGGATGGCAGAGATTTTGACGGATTAAAAACCTGGTATTTCCGACTGGCTCAATAGAGAGATAAGATACAAATCTAGGTCGCTAGAGGTATATTTCGTTCTAAATGTTACCGGATTGCGCCGAAAATCGCTCTAGAAGACACTTAAAAAACCGAAAAAATGATGTTTTTAATCCGTCAAAATCTCTGCCATCCGCTGATGAAATTTGAATGTTAATGGCTCAATAGAGAGATAAGATACGAATCTAGGTCGCTAGAGGGATATTTCGTTCTAAATGTTACCGGATTGCGCCGAAAATCGCTCTAGAAGACACTTAAAAAACCGAAAAAATGATGTTTTTAATCCGTCAAAATCTCTGCCATCCGCCGATGAAATTTGAATGTTAATGGCTCAATAGAGAGATAAGATACGAATCTAGGTCGCTAGAGGGATATTTCGTTCTAAATGTTACCGGATTGCCCCGAAAATCAGTTTAGAAAACACATAAAAAATGGAAAAATTAGGTTTTAATCATTGCCATCCGCTGATGATGATTGCCCTTATTTACAATAAGTATACATACTCCATTGAAAAAAGAGCTCCGGCTCGGGAGCCTATTGGGCTCCGAGCTGAAAAAGAGCTCGGGAGCCGGAGCCAAAAATATTGAAAAAAGAGCTCCAGCTCGGGAGCCTATTTGGCTCCGAGCTCAAAAAGAGCTCGGGAGCCGGAGCCAAAAATATTGAAAAAAGAGCTCCGGCTCGGGAGCCGGAGCCAAAAATATTAAAAAAAGAGCTCCGGCTCGGGAGCCTATTTGGCTCCGAGCTAAAAAAGAGCTCGCGAGCCGGAGCCAAAAATATTGAAAAAAAGAGCTCCGGCTCGGGAGCCTATTTGGCTCCGAGCTCAAAAAGAGCTCGCTAGCCGGAGCCAAAAATATTGAAAAAAGAGCTCCGGCTCGCGAGCTGGAGCTGAAAATGTGAAAGAGCTGGCTCCGGCTCGCGAGCGCTCGCGAGCTTTTCCGTACCTTGGATCAAACACACCATGATTCAAAAGCTCTGAATTAAAATTTTTATTATTATTACATTTTTCTTTCAAACAAAGAAGTTCATTTTTTGTATATTTCTTAATTTTAAGTTTACATAAGAATATTGAAATTTTTTTCAATAGGTCTCTGTCTCTACCAATAAGCATCGGAACAGATAAATCAGAAGTCGGCAAAACAGAAAATATTGTTTGGTTTTCAATTGTAATTTGGCAAAAAACTTCATCAAGAATATTAAGGTTTACATTGCCGATGGCACGATACTTCGATGGCTTCAATGTTGAACTGATTTTAAATGGTACAGCAGATGCATTAAGGAAACTCTTCGGGCTACCGGAATCAAAAAGAGCCAGAACATTTTTACTACTAGTGTGTTTGCCCGATTTATTCAAAAAAGTGACACTTACCATCTGTAAAGCGCTTATGGCTTTAACTACTCTTGACTCCTCCCTGGACATTTGAGCTTCAGCTTCAGTTGCGTCTTCGATAGCTGCAATCATGTTTTTCTTCTTTGGACATCCTTGATAAAAGTGGCCTACTTCGCCACATTTAAAGCAAGAACCCGGTACACGCTTCGGTTTTGGGCATTGGGACTGATAATGCCCGTACTGGGAACAGTTGTAGCATCGCGGGTTTTCATTAAGTGTGGCCGGAGACTTATTTGCACTGGCAGCCAATGTCACACTCTTCTGTCTCTGGGCAACAGTAACACCAGCCTGTTGCGAAGTATGTGCAGTTAATTTTGGCCGTAATTTTTCATACCGATCCAGCTGCACCCGAAGTTCACGAAGATTTGTGGCCTGGTACAACATCGTTGTCAGGGACGATTTGTCATTGAGGCCGCCAATAATGATATCAACTAAGTCAAATTCTGGTATCTCTGCTTTTCCGGCAATGTTTCTCATTTCGATAACATACCTTTGTATTGACTCGTTAGGTTTCAGTTTCCGAGCTCTGAGTTCTTCATAAACATCGATGAGTGAATGCGTTCTTCCAAACTCTTCCAACAAATTACGTTTCAGGTCGCTGTACGCATAAGCACCAACGGTTCGGACAAATAACTTGGCGGTACCATCCAATAAGCGACGCGCACATACAAACTTGGTGCGGTCATTGCACTGCATCAGTTCAAAAGCATCTTCCAAGTCGCGGAACCATTTCTTAACGTCATAAGAGCCATCTCCAGAAAACCGATGGACTGATTCAATGATGAAAGGATCCATTGGCATCTCGTGTTGAACCTGGTCATGAAGAAGGCCAATCTCTTTTCGCAACATCAACAACTCCTTCTGTTTGTTGAGTAAATATATCTCCTGTTCAATGGTAACTACAGCACTGTTCATAGGCACTGAGGAAGGGACTTCTTCAAAATTATGAGTAGCGTCTGTTTTGTTTACATCTTCGGTTACAGCAACAGCGGGGGCATAAGTTTTAGCAGCAGGGACTGAAGTTTTTGGAACAGAAGTTTGGCCACCAGTATTAGTTGTACCGGTCAATACGGCTGTGATAGTAACTTCAACTGTTTCTTGACTCGGGGGCTCCGATTTTTTGTCGGACACATCATCGACGGTTCCCGTCTTTTCACTGTTGAACATAAATTTCATAGAGCACAATCCCAATTCATCGTAGAGAGGGCGAAGCTGTGCGATGGTTGCAGTTTCTGGGAACTCGATTCCCGCATCCGTTAGCACACGTGCCATCTCCCCTCGTGTTATGGATCGTGTCATTTTTTCCATTTTAATTTCTATCCCACTTCTGAGGTGAAATGTATTTAATAAATGCAATGTATTTTTGAAAATTTTATTTGAGTATATCTAGCAATATAATATAATATAATTTTAATAATTCTTCTTGATTGAACACGTTTTCTCTTCGACGAAAATTCTAGAATGAATCCGTTATTTTTACAAAAATGGTTCTTCTTTCTTTTTTACTTATTATTCTACTTTAAGTTAGATGCGGTTCTTATATTTCGTCTTAGGACCCGCTCACAATGACAACAATTCTTATAAGCTGTTTCCACTGAACGATAATCTGAGATTATCTCAAATCTACATGAAATCTATTCGAAATCACTAGATTTACCATACAAAATTTAATCATCTCGATTCAAGATTTCAAATTAATCTACTTGATTTGGAATGTGCTGAACGGACTCACTTTCCAATTTCCAAGGAATCGGTGTAAGAAGGAGAGAAGAAAAGACAAAAAAAAGAAGAGACAGAAGGAGATCGGAAACTGACTTACGTTTTACCCTCCGGATACCGCAAATTTCATTTTACTGTAACTTCGTGTCTGTGAATAAATGAGAAAAAACAGCAACAAAAATGAGGTGGTAGGACCACATTTACTGTGATAGTATTGGTAAAAACACGCACATTATCGCAGTTACTATGGTCCATAGCTTGTAGGCATTGTAATTTTGACAGCTCTAATCTAACAAAATCCAGTGGAAACACTACTAGATTATTTTAAATCAAACTGGAAGATAATCTAGATTATCGTTCAGGTCTGTAACTACATTATTTAAATTATTTCATATTCTTACATGTTAAAATAAAAATAAGTAAAAAAATGACATTTCAGTGCTCAGGTTTGTTTCTTTATTAAATCGGAGGACATTGGATATGATGTGCTCAGAGCTTCACTTTGACACATCCGTGATCTGATCTAATCTGCTCCGAGAAAAAAAAAGAAAAACGCCAAATGAGCGCGTTCATTTTGACTATCTTCGGATGCAAATATCTCCGCAACCAGGGCTCGGATTTGAGATTGTCTTTCAGTGTTAGGCTCAGGATGATGAGAACTATTAAATGTGTTGAAGTTAGCGAAATCTATTTCTCACGATTTTTCCGAAAAATATCATGGGCAACAAATATTTTGGGCAACAAATTTTGTTTTTGAATTTTTTCCAAAACCTATCGAATCATACATCAAAAGAAAGATCTGGCCGAGCTCTATTCATTGAAATAGGTTTCAAGCTTTTTGCAGGGCTAGTAGCCGATATTGGCATTTTTCGATTTCTGCCTTCTGGAAATTTCCCGCGATTTCAAATCGCCATATCTCCCAATTTTCTCATGCAGCTTTTTTCATATTATATACGAAATCAAAGGCCTGTTTGTCTTCTATCAGTCACTGAAAACCAAAACTGTCTGCGAGCACTGGTTACCGAGTTATAATTAAAAGGACATTTTTTTCGATTTCTGCCTTCTGGAAATTTCCCTCGATTTCAAATCGCTATATCTCTCAATTTTCCCAGCCAACCTATTTCAAATATTGTATGAAATCAAAGGTCTGTTTGTCTTGGATCAGTCACTGAAAACCAAAACTGTCTGCGAGCACTGGTTAACGAGTTATGATCAAAAAACCATTTTTATTGGTTTTTGTCCTTAGCTGATTGTAATCCCATAGAAGGAATATCTTCGGATGCAAATGGGCACGTTCACTTTGTCTTGGATAGGCTATCCGGATAGCTTTTTGTTTTTATTTTCCATGTAAATAAAAATAGCAGAGCTTCAAAGCAAACTTATCCAATTTTATCCAACAATTTCTGGTATAGGTTGCTATCTGATCAAATGTCAAAACCATTCGGAGTAAATATGTGGCGCCATCTTGAGACATGTGTGAAAAATTGCTTTCTCAAGATGGCGTTTTTTCTATCTGAAATGTTTCGATATTTGACATTCCAGTGAACGAAACTCAGTTTTAAGTCGTTTTCCATTAGTCGTCCAGAAGTCTTCTGAAACCATTACATTATACTGACTTTGACAGACGGAATGCTTCTGAAAAGAGCAGAACTCTTTTTTTTCAGAACAGAATCGTCCGAAGAATGACACATACACCATAATCGCGTTAAATTGGAGGTAGAAGAATAAAATAAATAAATAGAGTGGCGCAACAGCTCTTGAAGAGCCAAGGCCTAGGTGGCTTAAGCTAGCCCTAAACGACGAACATGTTTGTCAAACATGCTTGTGCGCGCTTTAAATTTGTCGTGTAGGGGATGGTTTGCCAACTGTTCACTGTTGGCAAAAATTTTCGATTTTCTTGTGTTCGTCCGTTTCGTTGTTTGCCATGTAGGGAGATGTTCGCGGACAAATTTCATTTTTTCTATATGATAACCAGAAGCGCAACGAATTGCTTCTCCTTTTGACACATCCTCACACTTTCAAGAATCAACACGAAATGATGTTCGCTAGTTATGTGTTTGCCGTGTAGGGAATAAAGCTAGCCCTAAACGACAAACATGTTTGCCGAACATGCTTGTGCGCGCTTTAAATTTGTCGTGTAGGGGATGGTTTGCCAATTGTTCGCTGTTGGCAAAAATTTTCGATTTTCTTGTGTTCGTCCGTTTCGTTGTTTGCCATGTATGGAGATGTTCGCGAACAAATCTCATTTTTTCTATGTGATAACCATAAGCGCAACGAATTGCTTCTCCTTTTGACACATCCTCACACTTTCAAGAATCAACACGAAATGATGTTCGCCAATTATGTGTTTGCCGTGTAGGGAATAACGCAAACGAGCATGTTGGGCAAACGTGTTTGTCGTTTAAGGCTACCTTAACGCAAACGAGCATGTTCGGCAAACGTGTTCGTCGTTTAAGGCTACCTTTACTCTCATCAACAATTTTCTGAGTACGTGTGAAGAATTGATTGGTCCTACAATTTGTTGCAGTTGCCCGTAGCTTAGTTGGTAGGTGCGTTGGCTGCTAAGCAGAATGTCGTGGGTTCGAGTCCTACTCAGGCCCATACAGTTTTTATTTCATCTTTCACGGGTACTGCCTCTTGCGAAGACCTGAAAAATCTTCCAAGAGTATCAATCTGTCATGAAAAAGTGCTTCTCAACTTTGCCGTTCGAAATCGGAGGTAGAAGAAGAACCGTCAAAAAAAGACCAATGGAAAACGACATCGACTGGTTGTTTCTCATCTCTTTACGTTTATCAGTGGGCGAATTCCTCTTGAATGAAAATCGCCAATCAGTTCGAGTTTGAGATTTGAGTTTAGTTGATTTCCAAAATCTGATTCATCTTGCTTCTCAAATTCTCAGATAAACTCATTTGTTTTCATTTGTTATTTTGTTTACCATTTTTTTGTTTTTCATTTCGTTCTACTTTTAGTTTGTTGTAATTTGATTGGATGGACACATATTCATTTCGGCAGTGGATGAGTGTTGATTTCTTTAAAATACATTTGTGCTTTTGTTAAATGCTTTTGCACAGCAGTCTGAATAGTTTTTTTTTGTTAAATTGTTTTTAATCTGCACCCCCCGCACCCCGCACTCGAAGTATTGTAAGTGATGGTTGCTTGTAATTCACTTATTTTGGAAGCTTCATGCCATTTACAGGTCATGTTTGCGTTTCGTATTGTAAAAAGTCCACCTAAACGACAACAACAAATTTCTTTATTCAATTTTATGTTTTAGGTGTGGGTTTTATTTTAGGAAAAAGTGTCCCCTTTCGACACATTGATTGCTGGTTGATTCCCTAGAAACGGAACCCACAAGAAACCTAACATTTCCATATATGGACAAACGTGACCGTCAAGTCAAAATCCACCAAACAGATTCTGTAATTTAGTGTAGGTGTAGTGATGCGAACGAATGACAGCTGCTAGTAGTCAATGTTTTGTTAGATCTTCCAGAATCGGAGCATTTCTGACTGTTCCGATGGCTATTTTGTGTTACAGAGGCGATGCTTGAGTTATCCAAAATGATAATCTGACAGTTACATGTGGGCGTATTGGTAATTTGACAATTTTTATTAATAAACCGTTAAGTTTCTTGTTTAAAATGTAACTCAGTGACGTACCCCACTGTGTAATGTGTATACAGCAGAGTGAGTCACTCACTCTAACAACAAACAATCTATTCTTAGTTTCAGCTTTGGATCATGACGCATTTTGTTGGCAGCGATCCCATTTCATATCACATACACAGCTGGTCAAAAAAATAGGTTCAGTAGAATAAAAATTGTTCACGGAGTCGTAGCTGGACGGAGTGGTGGCCGGGTGCACAGACGCATATTGGAACATTTTTGTTACCACAAGCTTCCTAGGAGTCATCGCCTTCTGAGTTGCAATGCTTTCGGCAGAATTGTCAACGCAATGCTACTCACATCGACACACTAGCCATTTTCACCAGACAAGTTGGTGGGTGTGGCACTTCTTCAGTTCATCAAAGTCCTCATCTTTACAGTCTCTATGCTTATTGCATCACAACTGGTTCAGCCCACATTGCAGAGACATGACACATGAACTCCGACAATTACACGAGTCTTCTTTGTCTTCAGGTCACATGAATCCTCATCAGACCCATTGGGACAATCCTTGTTGCCATTGCAATGTCTCGACATTATAAAACATTCTCCCTACTTGCAATGGAACTCACAGTCTAGGGCTTCAATGCAGATTTTGTTGCGCAAATCCTTGAAAACCAGACACACTCCTGAGACATTTCCCCCGGAAGAACACACAAATTATGAGAACACCCACCATAGGTGGTCAAAAATGGTCTGAGGGTGGCTTGACAAAGTTGGATCTTATCGAGCATTTTCAGAATTGACACTTCTAGCTGGAACCCAAGTTGTGTGAAGACCCGTCAGACGAGTTCTTGATGAGGTCCCGTGTGAATTTCAGCAGGTGACTTCTCAGGAATTGGTGCTGCCATCCATGTGAGCGCATGGTTTGATGCTTCAGCAACATATTTTCTTATCCATAAGCTCCATTATGCGCTGTTGATCACCCCAACAGTCACGGCGTTCAGCTTTTTGAAAGGGGACTTCTACGGTTGGGTGGGATATAGCCATGCCGAATAACATCACAGCACCATCTAGCGGCAACGTCCGTCTGCTGCTTTAGTTTGTGTTCTCTTTCGTTTAATTTGGATCAACTTTATGGCATGAGAAGATCCAACGACTCCGGCGAGCTCGAGCCGAGTAATCGCAAGCATGCCAGTCCTCAGACCTAGCGAAAACAGTACTTAACGCACAAATTTTCCCAAGGCTTCCCTCCTTTTGCCTCGCAACAATTTCGGCCATTTCTTTGCTGCTGTTTGTCTCAGAGTGCTGTTCTTAGAGCTCACTTGGCATGCTTGCATCTGCACGGGCGGTAGTTCTTGCTCTTCAGAAATTCAAACGGGCATCTTTCTGCCTGCCAAGGGCGACGGATGTTGTGATCGCCTGACGTACCTATTACCCTCTCTATCAGCATTCGCGAACTCCTTGACACATCGCGTACCTCTTGTAAGGGTGGGCGATTTGTCCCTGATATGACTTACGTTTCTCCTCATGGAGATCCTTCTGTAGTTCAATAGAAGAATCTTCGGATGCATCGAGATTAAGGAAGATTAAGAACTCAGATCGTACATGGACTGAACGCTAAACCTGCTACTGGACACGCACTTCCCCAGATAGCTGCAAATCCATTAATACAAAAAACCCTCCTAGGTCTGGTGTTAACTTAAGTTTCCCTCAAGATTTAGTCACAAAAGAAACATCGACATGGGCTCTGGTCCAGAAATCTCCAGGTCCAGATCGAATCATACCAGCTGAGCTACAACATACCAGCGATATAACTTGGTATTCATCCCCTAGGCGGGCAAATGCTCGCAGGTCAACCCTAAAGATCTAAGACCTATCATCATTCATTCTCAAAGCTCTGGAACGATTGGTCGAGCATTGATGAGAGACTATCTATGTCTCAGGATGCCTATTGCATAGGGAAATTGGTAGAAACAGCCTTGCTTACTCCCTAGAGCACTATGGTTGCTTTCCTGGACATTGAGGGCGCTTTGACACATCTGCTATCACTATGACGACCCTGAACGTCGAATACTCGTTGATTAATCTGAAGCAGGATCATCAACTCTAAGATGGGAGATTTTTGTACGAGAAGGTCTGTCAGCGTAGGCACTCCGAGAGGTGGTGTCCTGTCCCCTCTCCTGTGGAACATAGTAGTCGAGAAGGAAGGCTACAGAGTGATGATGTTGCTATCGCCGTCACAGTAAAACATCCTAATACCCTGAGAGACCTCCTCCAAAACGCACTAGATGCTCATCCGACCAATACTCATGTACGGGATTGCAGTATGGTGGACTGCACTGGATAAAGTCACTAACTGCGACAAACTCAGCAGAGTCCAACGCACTGCATGTCTCTAGATTCATGTGGTATCACAATGGGCCTTTTCCTATGGCCCCAAGTGTTTGGATCCAATCTGCTGAACTCAATAGTTCAACAGTGATGTAAGAGATTCTCTTTCCAGTCCATGTCCATGACTCATTCAAGGTATTTTTAGTCACGTCAATCATGTGTAGATCATTTGACGTAACCATATGCTGGGGATAGTCTGTAGCTAGTTGTTTTTTGTTTAGTTCAAGAAGAAAGGCAGGCAACTAGAAGCAGCCAGTGTTTACATGCAATGAATACTTAGTGTGTGTTTGAGCCAAATTCAGTGTTTAATTTAGAAATTCTTGTGCTTTTCAGAATCGGAAATCGGGAATCATTGCCAGCGTCTACGAATAGAACAACAGAGACATCATGCCTGTCTTCCATACTAAAACCATAGAAAGTATTTTGGATCCTGTTGCTCAGCAGGTAAGTTTCTATTTTCTCATTTAGCTTGTTTCCAATTGTGGTTGCGCTTAAGTCAAGGTCGGACCTGGGCCTCACCAAACAAACGTCTCCAGCCAGCTCGGTCCCTAGCTAGCTGTCTCCAGTTTCGCACGCCAAGTTGGTTCAGGTCCTCTACCACCTGTGTGCTCCACTTGAGTCGCGGTCTTCCTCTTCTGCGACGTCCTTCCGGGTTGGATTCGAAGACTCTACGAGCCGGAGCATTATTTTCCATTCGCTCTACATGACCCAACCATCTAAGTCGTTGGACCTTCACTTTTCTAGGTCGGTGTTTCTGAACAGCTCGTAGGGGGAAGTGGCGAAAATGACTTTTCAGGTTCGATGATGACCGATTAGAGGAGTACCAGTTAAGAGAAATCCGGACTTCCAACGGCCTGCCGGATTCCACTGAGGGGTGGGAATATTGGGCCAAGCTGCCCGTTCACCTGCAGCCCTCAAGTGTGGTGGATCACCAGTGGTGGTATCGCTTTTTGGTTTTTAGATCTCTCCAGGCATGTTATATGTTTTGAAATAGGAGGAGGTCCGTTAGCGAGGGCAAGATTCCCCCCATTCCGAGCACAGCAAGCATGCCGCGACCCTCGCAGCGGACATGACATGAGTGATTCTTCGTTTTATTTCAGCGCTGCTGTTGTTGTCTGAGTTGATAGCGTATCCCAGGTAGACAAAGTCCTTAACTACCTCGAAGTTAAATCTGTCTATGTTGACGTTTGCTCCAAGACGTCGATGTTGGTAGTCCTTTCTTGTGGACAGAATTAACTTGGTCTTGCCCTCGTTAACCGCTAGACCCACCTTCGTGGCCTCCGCCTCAAGACTCACAAACGCTCCACTGACTTCACGCTGTGTTCTTCCAAGTTGGTGCAGTTCAGGGGATCTCCTTGCTGAGGTTCCATTAGTCGGACATGCTTTCCTCCGACCGAAATTTGCAGATGAGCTGGTGCATGCTCCTAACCAAATCATCTTCAGCTGCTTTGTATAGTTCGGTGGCTAGCCCGTCTGCTCCAGCGACTTAAGTTGAGATATCGCTATCTCTACAGGCTTCGGTTCGGGGTGTATTAGCCCTGGAGGTTTGTTTCACCTTCTTGTAGAACTTTTAAACCTCGTTCCTCTTGTGACATCTCTCTATCCGCTCCCTCTTTTTCTTTCTGAGAAGTTTGTGCTCCTGTCTCCTTTTCTCCTCGTAGAGCTCACGAGCTGCTCGTGTCCTTGTTTACAGCGCGCCGCTTTGTATGCCTCTTGTTAAGCTGCATGTGCTCGCCAGCACTTTTTTTTTTCAAAATTCATTTTTTATTCATTCACTTATATCTACTTACATACTAGACAAAAGAATTCAAACTAGCTTATGATCTAAATCTTATATTTAACTTACTGGTCCCAACCGGGCACTCTAAGAAATTCAGGGTTTACTTAAAACTAATGCCTTTCGGCCTATGAACTATTTTTTTTTTTAATTAACTTTATTATTTTTTTATGTTAGAAAATTTTAAAAAAAACTAACTCAAGATCATTTTTATGTTTTCTTACATACTACTTAAAATTAGGTCTTAAAAATAAAACTTAAAATTAACTAAAACTACCTAATCTATCTAACAACTACTTACAAACTAGAGCAACCACAGCAGCAAATCTAATTTTTTTTTTTTTTTTTTCATTTCACTTTTTCATTTTTTTTTTTTTTTTTGATACATATTTTTTTTGTCAATATTATTTTTATTTCATTTTTTCTGTTTTTTGTAATTTCATATTCGTTGTCCTTTTCAATGTGTGTGCCACCATGCCTACTCTACTTAAACCTAAACCCACAACCCTTAGACTAAAACAAGTATACAAGCCGGCCAAGGCTTTAAACCCCACCCCGACTACCCATTATCAAGTGCTGACTGAAGCCACCAGAACTGGTGCTCCTGCTTCACCCTATCAATTCGGTCCCGTTCGGACACAGCCCTACTGAACCGCAGGAGCTCTGATCCGTCCTGTGCGAGGACGTCTCGATGGTAAAGGAGCCGCCGATCGACGGTTCTCCGCCTGACGTGATAGATTAGCGGGATCGCCAATCTGTCCTGTATCAGACCGAATTTATCTAGGTGGAGGAATGCCTCTGGTGGAATGAAGCCGCTCGAGCGTGCACTATCAAAATATTCGTCGTTCGGATAGAACGCCCCAAAGATCAAATTATTCGTCGAAGTCATAGCCCTCGCAATGTGACCCCGAATAAGTTTTATCACGAAATTGTCAATTCTGTTAATCCGAGCCTCGTTGTACAGAACCTCGTTAGAATAGTAATGTACATAAGAAGATTCCGGTGTCCGATACAAACCGAGATAGCGCCGAAGACACTGCCTCTCGAACACCCGAAACTTCTCCATTTGAGATGGTGCAACGTTGAACCACACTGGACAGCCATAAACGATCATCGGCCGTATGAGGGCAATGTAGCAAATTACCTTCACTCTGGGGTCAAGCCGACTGTTGTAAAACAGCCGTTTCGTCAGAGCGAAGACTCCTCTGGCCTTAGTCAGAGCAGCATCTATATGTCTGTCGAAATACAGATACTGGTCCAACCAGATACCGAGGTACTTCACTTCACTTTTGCTCGTTAATCGCTGTCCGTGAGGCCCAACGATGACCATCTTGCGCCAATTCTTGCGCGTATCCCTCGTGGCCCCAGCCAACGAGGTCCGGAACAGAATTGTTTCGCATTTCTGGACATTTATTTTCAGTTTCCAGTCATCGCAATATCGCTGAATCTTCTCGAAGTCACGTTGCAAGAGAATTGTAATGACTTCGACCTTTGGGGCAGTTCTGTACGCAATCAGGTCGTCGGCATACGCAATTGCCTGGGAAAGGCTACCTATCAGATCGCTTTTGTAAATGCTGAAGAGGATCGGCGAGTTCACCGCTCCCTGTTGAAGACCGTTTTTAATTTCAAAGGTGGTGGTAGAAGTTACATTGCCACTTTTGACAACAAACTTTCTACCGTTGAGCATATCATGAAGCATATACAACAATGGTTTACTGATGCCTAGTCTGGTGAGCTTTAGGTACAAACCTTCTAACCATACGGTGTCGAAGGCCTTCTCTAAATCAACCAGAACAGCACCCGTGCATTGTTTCTTGGACTTATTCCATTGGATATCAGAAACGAGCTTAGACGCGGCATGAATGGTGTCATGTCCCGCCTTGAACCCGAACTGATTATCCGGAATTATACTGTTGTCCGCAGCCCACTCAGCCAGAGCCCTATTGATTACCTTTTCGAATACCTTGCTGATGCTTGGAAGAAGACTTATTGACCGGAGATTCGAAGGATTGGAGTTGTCCTTTCCCTTTTTCGGGAGAGGATGAACCACAGCTGTCTTCCAACGCTCTGGATAATATGCATTATTCAGCGCGTTGTTGAACAGAGTGGTGTAGATGTCTATTGCCTCAATCGGTAAGTGTCTTAGTACAATGTTGGATATACCGTCGACACCTGCTGACTTCTTGTTCTTTATTGAATTGAAGATGAGCTGGAGTTCTACCTTCGTGATGAGCAAGGGACTTGGGCCCGTTCGTTCGGCGATTATAGCGTTTGCTAAGAAATCGTCATTAAACCGGGTAAAACCACGGTTCTCGGATCGCCACTGCGAAATATCATTCCTCAGGTAGAAGTGATGAAGTAAGGCTCTGTTCTCCAGGTCGTGGTTCGGGCGAGTGCAAGCATTCACCTTATACACTTGCTGGAAAGCAGCACCAACTGTCTCCACTTTCTCCTGCGGATCTTCAATCACAAAGAAGTCATCGTCCAAGACGGCTTCCTCAGGATCAATTTGCGCTGTCAGGAGTACGTCTCTGTTCTCTATCGTTCTCTGGAGTTTCAGGCACGGAAGGTCGCTGTGATTATTTTTTCTAAATATCTTATTGATTTGGGGAAACATACTCGGGTCGCTAGAATTAACGGCCCGAATTTTGTTGTCCCAAAACAAATTGATAGATAGTCTATAGTTTTCTTTAATCAGTTGGTTGATGTTTTTGATCGACGACTTCAGCGCCCTAATCTCCAGCTCGTGTGGGTCTGTGAAGCGTCTGTACAAGTTTTTCAGTCTTGTCAGTAGTCCACTTTTATGTCTGTGAAGTGCGTCTATAGTCGCGTTTCTGTAGACGTCGTTTTGGTCGCGTTCCTTGTATTTCGGTATTGTCCGTTCCATCGTTCGTTTTATCGTTTCGTCCATCTGTTGTAGATGTTGGTCGATTTCGTTGTTCGTTAAGTTTCTGTTATTTGGTGGGGCTATGTCACTCAAACGGAGTTCTCTCGCTAGGGCGTTGGTGAAACGAGGCCAGCGCATCTTACTGTAATTGTAAGAATACGTTGGAACGTATTCATCCAATTCCACGCGCTCGTTCGGAATCTGAATTACAGCAGCCAAGCCACAGTGATCACTGTCGTACTCGATTGTCTGTAAACAGTTTCGAGGGTGATTACCCACTTTGTCCGTTATTGTCAGTCTGGTATCGTACAGCAAAAGGTCCAGGAAGGAACCGCTCCTTGGGAACGATGGCCTTTTAGTAGCCAACAGGTCGACACCATATTCAACACTGTGAAGATTCATCAAATTAAAAAGATGATTACCTCTTGGATTATTTGTTTGATTTCCCCAATCTCCATGTTTGGCGTTCAAATCTCCGGCCATAACAAAGTAGTTTTCTTCCAAGCTCAGTTTTAGTACTCTGAAGAGAATCTCGAGCTCTGAAATAAAGATAGTAGCCTGCGGAGCTTCAGCCGCATAAGCCGCAATCATATACATCCGCTTCCCTTGAGTGAGAGAGATGCATACGACGCAAACTTCTAGCGTCCTGAGCTTTCGCAAATCATTATTGTATATGACTTTATAATGAATGCCCTTACGTACGAAGATGGCAACACCGCCTCCTTGAGTAGAGCCGGGTCGATTCCTTCTTACGATATTGTATTTGTTATTAGTCAGTTTATGTTTCTGGTTTAGCTTGGTTTCGCTAGCCATGAACACATCGGGACTGTGGTCTTTCAACAGCTGGAACAAATTAGATCGGCGTTCAATCCTAATCAGTGAATTCACATTCACCGCTAGGATCTTAAGGCGCGTCTCCGGCAGCGCGCCCTTAACCGTGAATTTGCGGTTGGCCAGCCATCATAGAGTAGAGCTTATCTACTCTTCCGGCTTGCTCCAAGATCTGACTTTGCAGTCCTGCTAGTTGTCCTTGAATGGCAACCAACAAGGCCACAATGTCTGGCTGCCCCTCCGGTGCCTTAGGCACTTGGGCCTGTGGGGCGACCGGTGGTGGAGCCTGTTTCGTGTTACCCATTCCTTTCGCAGAGTTTGCGTAAGAAATATCGGGCCTTACGAATGAATTTGCTTTTGGAGCTTGTCGTAGTGGTCGACTTTCTACGGCCTTCTGACTGGCCTGTTTTTCTTTGATTTGTTGGAACTTAGGGCAGCCCCTATAATTAGCAGGGTGCCCCTCGTTTCCACAGATAATGCACTTGAGCTGGGTTAAGTCTTCAACCCGCTCCGTACCTAACCTGCATTCCCCTCTTATGTGGGTTTCTGCGCACTTGACGCAGCGCTCCTGCATTTGGCAGTTGGCTGCGGCATGGCCGAACCTCTGGCAGCGCATGCATTGTAGCATGTCGTCGTGCCTCATTAATTTTTCCCATCTTACAACTTGGAAGTCTAGGACGGAAATACTCCTTAGACTTTCCAGTTTGCTTTGGGGCGATAATGTTACTAGGAACATTGGGAGCTTGTAACCCCCACGCCTAGACTTGACCGTTGAAAACGGCTTGACCCCGATAAACTCGAGATCGTTACCCGCTTTTTGACGGAGCTCATCTAAGAGCGCCTCAGGTTCCGTGCAGGAACTGATGCCCTTTAGAAGGACCGTCTTCAATTTTTCGCTTGGAGGCGTGAAGCTGAAGAACTCAGCTGTGGCCTCCCTCAAGAACTCTTTAACCAAATTATATTCGGGCAATGTGAAGCATTGCACCGAATACCTTTTTTTCTTTTTCATTAATGATTTTTATAAAGAAATTATTATTTGTGGCCGACTTGCATACCTGTTTAACGTCTTCCAGGTCTATCTTGTGGGTCCTGATAGGTGGCACATTCTTATTTTTCCTTGTGGGCTGTGGCTGCTTCTGGTGTTGCTGTTGTTGTTGCTGTTGTTGTTGTTGCTGTTGTTTCTGTTGTTGCTGTTGTTTCTGTTGTTGCTGTTGTTGCTGCTTAACTGCTGCTGCCGACGTCGTCGTTGGGCCCTCTGCATAAGGGCCTACTTCTGCCGCTGGAGATTTTTCTGGTTGCACCGCTCCTGTGCTTTGTTTGTTTATGATTTTTTGCTGCTGTGGTTGTTGTTGTTGGTTCTTTGAAACCTGCGCCGAACTTGGATCTTGTTGTTTCTTTGCTTGGACTTGCAGTTGTACTTGTTGTTGCTGTTTTGGCTGCTGCTGCTTTTGTTGCTGTTGTTTTTGTTGTTGCCATTTCAGCTTATCGGCTGCCTCCGTTTGCCGGCGCGCCTCCTGTTTTTCTTTGAGGATGTTTATCAGGGGCTTCATGTCCGCCCTAAGCTTCTTCAGCAGCTCCTCACACTCGCTGATTTTTGTTTGTTTTTCTTGGAGGGCCTCTTCAACTTCTTCGTCCGCGAGGTCAGACGACAGCCCAGCGATCCTATTGCTGCCTCCGGACCTGTATAGACCCTCTCCTTCTTCGGACACATATTCCATCTCCTGCTCATCATCTGATGACGAGTCTGTATTCATTTGCCTTTGAATTTTTTCGTTTGCGGTAGTTTTCGCTGCTCTGGTGTCAACCACCCCAGCTTGCAGCAGTACTGAGGTGGTGGCTTGCCTTTTGCAATCCAAATTCGGCGTGGGCTTCAAAGGCCGCCTCCTCTTCGTTGCTACCTCGGTCTTGGTTGCGGTGGTTTTTACCGCTGCCTAATCGTCTGATTTTTGTTTTGCATTTGCAACGACATCTTTCGATGCCGCTGCCGCATTCCCCTTCACCATTTGGTGAAACCGAAACATTCACGGAAATAAAAAAAACTTTATGTTCCAACCAGGTTTTGATCCCACGATCTCTCGCTTAGTAAGCCGATGCGCTAACTTTGCGCTACCGAACACTTGAAAGTATCACTTGCCAAATTACTATATTAGACACTTGCTACTTGTTTACACTGTTTAAAGTCGATTTGATCCGTGTACGTCCTCACACTAGCGAAGTCAAATATCGACTGTGCTCGCCAGCACTCATCGTCAAACCATGGGCATCTTTGATGGCTTGTTGGCAGTGTTGCCACTGGTTCTCTATGTTTTGTGCCGGCAGCAAAGGACTTCTGCTCTTGAATTAGTATTTAAACACTCTGCTTACTTTTTTCAGGTTTCCCGGTTGGTTATTCTCCATGAAGAAGCCGAAGATGGCAACGCCATGCCAGATCTCAGTCGGCCAGTGCAAGTTGTCTCAATGGCCGTCACCAATCTGATTAAAGTCGGCCGAGAGACCATCAATAGTTCAGATGACGACATACTCAAACAGGACATGCCGACCGCCCTGAATCGTGTTGAGGATGCGTCTCAGCTTCTCGAAGAAGCATCTTCTATGCTACGAAGCGATCCATATTCTGGGCCAGCACGTAAAAAACTCATCGAAGGCAGTCGTGGCATTTTGCAAGGCACATCTGCTCTGCTTCTGTGTTTCGACGAGTCCGAGGTCCGTAAAATGATCCAAGAATGTAAAATGGTGTTGGATTATCTGGCAATTGCCGAGGTCATTGGATCCATGGAGGATCTAGTGCAGTTCTTGAAGGACTTGAGTCCATGTCTCAGCAAAGTGTCGCGGGAAGTGAGTGTACGTGAGAAGGAGCTGACCCACCAAGTGCACAGTGAGATTCTTGTGCGATGCTTGGAGCAAGTGAAGATTCTTGCTCCGATTCTGATTTGCAGCATGAAGGTCTACATTCATATTGTCGAGCAGAATGGAGTTGGCATCGAGGAAGCTGCTGAAAATCGGAATTATCTAGCGGCTCGTATGACTGATGAGATTCAGGAAATCATCCGCGTCCTTCAACTGACTACCTACGATGAAGACACCAGTGAACTGGACAACCTGACGGTCTTGAAGAAAATCAGCAATGCCATATTGAATAAGGTCGGTCTGGCCAATGACTGGCTAGCCAATCCGTATGCGCTGAAAGGTGGCATTGGCGAGAAAGCTCTACGTCACATCATCGAGAATGCAATCGAGGTGGCTGATAGGTGTCTGCCCCAGGATTCGATGCCGATACGTAAAATGGCCGACGATATAACAACAATGGCCAATGCCTTGTGTGAATTACGTCAAGAGGGTAAGGGAACAAGTCCCCAAGCTGAGAGCTTAGCCAGGCATATACGTGATAAGCTAGGCAGCTTACAACAGAGTCTTGTGAATGCAATAGTTAGGGTCAACAAAGCTGGAGTCCAACAGACAGCTCATACGATTCAAGGTCGCTTGGAGCAAGCCTGCAAATGGCTCCAGAATCCAGAAATCAATGACAATGGCTTGGGGGAACGTGCCATTGGACTTATTGTCGAAGAGGGTAAGAAAGTAGCTGATGGCTGCCCTGGCTACCAGAAGGCCGAGATCCTTCAGCTTTGCGATGAGGTTGAATACCTGAAAATGAATGCCGCTGGAACATCACCCAAAGCCAAAGAATATGCTAAAAAGCTGACTCACAAGCTACACGAGCTGAAGGAGGCCATTCAGAATGCCTTAGTGAATCGAATCGTTCAGGACTTTATGGATGTGTCGACGCCATTGAAACAATTCAGCGATGCCGTCAATGTTGCCCAAGGAACCCCAAATCGCGAACAGAATTTCAATCAAAAAGCCAACAATCTTCAAGCATTTAGCGACCGGGCCTCGAAAACCAGTCGAATGGTCGCCGCTGGCGGTTCAGGTGGGAATAAGAAAATCGCCGAAATATTGCTATCGTCTGCGTCTCAAGTCGATAGTCTAACACCACAGCTAGTTTCGGCTGGACGAATCCGTTCCAATTATCCGGGCAGTTCAGCCGCCGAACAACATTTTGCCAATTTGAAACAACAATACGCCGATACTGTGCTGCGCATGAGAACAGTCTGCGATCAGGCCACAAATCCAGCGGATTTCATCAAAACTTCCGAGGATCATATGCAGGTTTATGTCAAGTTGTGCGAGGACGCAATTCATAACAAGCAGCCACAGAAAATGGTTGACAATACTTCCAACATTGCGCGCTTAGTTAATCGGGTTCTGCTTGTGGCCAAGCAGGAAGCAGACAATTCCGAGGATCCCGAGTTCACGGCAAAACTGAATGCTGCAGCCAACCGTTTGGAGAACTCTCTGCCGGCTATGGTCGGTGATGCGAAGATGGTTGCCACTTATATCCATGATCCGGCTCATGCGAGCGCTTGGAGGGATTCCTATAAAAAGGTTTGTTTTTTGTTGTTTTTGTTTTAAGGCAGAACTTCAGAGATTTTTCAGCTCCTTGCTGATGTCCGGGACGTCCGATCGGCCATTGCACCTACGCGGAATGATGTGCCCTTGGCAGAACTGAGCGCAATGCATTTGCACTCCAATGAAAATGAAGTCGAACGTGCTCCACCACGTCCACCACTTCCACATGAGGGAATGGCACCATCGCGTCCGCCACCACCAGAAACTGACGACGAAGACGAAGTCTTCCGTACCACGCCACATGCTAATCAACCAATTTTGGTAAGATGACTTACTTACTTCAGGTGGCGCTACAGTCCGGTGTGGACTTGGTCCTCAATCAACACTTCAACAGTCTCTGGCAGCCAGATCGCTGTCTCCAGTTTGCACTCCAAGTTGATTGAGGTCCTCTTCCGCTTGTGTGCGCCACCTGAGTTGCGGTCTGCCTCCCATGGAGGGTTTGTTTCTAGAATTGACATTGACTCTCTTCTCCAGATCGCTGCTCGTGGACTTCATCAAGAAGTCCGTCAATGGTCTTCAAAGGACAACGAAATCATATCGGCTGCCAAGCGTATGGCTGTTCTAATGGCGCGACTATCCGAACTTGTTCTTGCCGATTCGAAGGGCAGTAAGCGAGAACTGATTGCAACTGCCAAACAAATTGCCGAAGCTTCCGAGGATGTAACACGTTTGGCCAAAGATTTAGCTCGTCAGTGTACAGACCGCCGGATCCGTACAAACTTGCTGCAAGTGTGTGAACGTATTCCAACAATTGGCACCCAGTTGAAAATTCTATCGACAGTCAAAGCAACGATGTTGGGTGCTCAAGGATCCGATGAAGATCGTGAAGCAACTGAAATGCTGGTTGGAAATGCACAAAATCTCATGCAGAGCGTAAGATTGTCAATTCATCCTGCCTCTCTGTCAATTCCTCATCTTCTTTTTGTATTTTCCCGCAGGTTAAGGAAACTGTTCGAGCAGCAGAGGGCGCTAGTATTAAAATTCGCTCAGATCAGACCAGCCATAGGCTTCAGTGGGTCAGGCGTCAACCTTGGTATCAATACTGAGCAACTGACAACGAATTCATTTTTTAAATTAACCAAAATCCCATGGGATATTATTTGCCTTATTATTCTTCGTAGAACTAAAACTAACTGTTGTTACCGGATGTATTTGTTGTTACATTTATGGATCCAATAAAGAGAACTCTATTCATTAAGTTTTTTGGCTTATAGCAAGCTCCATGACAGGTCTGGTCGAGCTCTATTCATTGAAATGGGTTTCAAGCTTTTTGGAGGAGATATTGCCATTTCTGGAAATTTCCCGCGGTTTCAAATCGCCATATCTCTGAAATTACCCAGGCAGTCCATTTCAAATGAGGTATAAGCCCTGGAGGTTTGTTTCACCTTTTTGTAGAACTTTCGAACCTCTTTCCTGTTGTGACATCCCTCTAAATCTAGACAAAACAAAAAATAAAAGAGAAATCCTTTTCAAGGGCGTTTTTTGAAAGTGCCACGGTTGGTGCGTAGTGTCACAACTCGTGCGTGTCCATCTTCACATGGGTGGACTGTCAAAATCTCTGGCAGCTTCCTACTAATAAGGGTTGTGCGGAGGAATAAATTGCCAGTCCATTGTTATCCGAAAGAACGCAAGCTGATACTCGAAAATTGGTAACATTATCGGAATAAATCCACGCTGCACTTACCACGACCAGAAGAGCTACCGAAAATGCATCTGTAGTCAGATCTGAGACCAATTCGAGGTGATGCAAACAAACAATGATGTGATGGGTTCCTTGCTCTTGACTCACTTTTAAACTGGTAAGAAAGCAGGAGAATGTAATGACTCATAACCTTTGTTTACTCTCTACATCATCTCATGTGCCTAACGTTAGCAGGCAGTCACCGTCCAGTACACCCCACCGCCCATTACACATCACAGTCTAGTACAAATCAGAAGGCAGGAACCTGTTGCTAACCAAGCAAACAACAAGCAGTTGCCAACCAACACCAAAACGGTATATCGCACAGGCAGTCAGCCTATAAATAGCCAGCTGCCAGCACTAGTGAAATCAGTCGAAGCCAGGCATTCGTAGCGGGCAGACGTGTGTGCTCCCGCAGTTGTGAGTATAAAACCGAACTAACCGGACAAGGAAACCTCCAAAGGCGAAGCATCATTCATATACCGAAGGCAACTTCCGACGCTGCAACAACGGAATTACAAAGTTCTGGTACACTTTAATCCAAACCGTGGGAAGACCGGCGCGCGAGCTTACCTCAGCCTTTGACAAAAGTACCTCACAAGAATACCAATGCATTGTTGTTGTTTTTAATAAGTTATTAATCTTTGATAATATTTGTTGTTTTATTGTTTAATAAGTACAAATGTTTAGATGTTGCGGGCTTAGTATAAGACGCCCTATACATTAAAAACAAATACTTACAGATTTCTTTAAGTTAAATACAATATACCGCTATTTTGTTCACCTACTTAAGGAAGATGTGTAAAAACTTTATAAGATTAACTGGAATGTATCTTAATTGCACAGTAAAAAGTATCTTAAGAGCTAAATTCGAGTTTTACATTCTATTTAACACTGTTGTCTGTAAAGAGCTAGATTTCTAACAGCTGGTGAACTTAAGATTAACGTACTATTATTTGATTAGAACGCGCTATCCGCTGCGCGTTAAGACCTTCTGTTCTAAAATTAATGAAAAATTTCGATGTTTTGCAAATTGTTGACTTTATTCTTTGTTTTATAAGAGATAGAGCCATCCAAAAGCATCCTGCGGAACTCTTTAAATATGGAGGAGATGTTACGGTAAACCACAAGTGTGGCCCACTGACTGGTCGATAAGCTCCATATGCCCCATCTACAAAAAAGGCGATCCGATGTCATGCAAAATCCTATCCAACGTACTGTGTGAGCGTCTTAAACCGTTCTGCAACACAGTAATCGGCACGTACCAGTGTGTCTTCAGGCCAGGCAGAACAACGATAGACCAAATATTCACACTGAGGCAGATCCTGGAAAAGATCAACGAATTTCAAGTCGAAACCCAGCATCTTTTCATCGATTTCAAAGCTGCTTATGATAGCATCCACCCCAAAGAGCGATGAATTCGGGATCACGAACAAACCGATCCAGCTGTGCCGCATGACGCTTAACAATACGCAGTGCAGTGTGCAAATGGGTAACAGCTCATCCGAGTTATTTCAAACATGCGCAAGGTTTAGACAAGGAGATGCGTTGTCATGTGACTTCTTCCTGGAGCAGATAGTGCGCAAGGCAGGTGCGAGCACGGAAAACACTATCTTCAACAAATCCACCCAGCTCCTAGGCTATGCGGACGACATAGACATCATCGGTCGATCCAAGAGAGCTGTACTTGAGGCCTTCACAGCGATTGAAACTCGTTGGTCTTGAAGTGAATGAGGACAAAACAAAGTACATGCTATCAACAAACAAAGCAACATCTGTCCACCACCACCGGACAATCCCACAAATGACACCTTAGTGGAGATCCGAAGAAGAATCACCGCTGCTGCT
Organism: Sphaerophoria taeniata; assembly: GCA_943590905.1. NCBI lineage: Eukaryota > Metazoa > Arthropoda > Insecta > Diptera > Syrphidae > Sphaerophoria > Sphaerophoria taeniata. The sequence goes on from OX016543.1 coordinate 3,594,248, forward strand.
TCGGTTTGGCCAAACAACTGGCTTCAAAACTCCTCACTCGAGAGACAAAGTGTCTACCAGTCCTACTTTACGGCGCCGAGTGCTGGTCGATAAGTAAAAAAGGGGAATTGATACTGGGCACTTTCGAAAGAAAAATTCTTCGACGCATTTTCGGTCCCGTATGCGACGATGGCGAATGGAGCAGAAGGTTCAACCGAGAACTGTACTAAGATGTGGATGTAGTCCAGATGGCCAAGAAAAGACGACTACATTGGCTCGGCCACATCGAGCGAATGGACGACAACGCTCCAGCCAAGAAAGTCTTCTCATCCCAGCCCCCAGGTTCGAGACGACAAGGAAGACCGAACCGAATAAGTGACTGCGGATGCCAGAGCGCTTGGTTTCGGCGACTGGAGAGTGCATGCGAGGGACTGTTCACGATGGAAGGCTGCAGGATCTCAGGCTGAGATCCTTCATGGATTGTGAGCCGGATAAGTAAGTATGTAGGCTATTTCGAGAGGAAAGTTCTTCGGGTCATCTTTGGCCCCGTGTGCATTGATGGGGAATGGAGAAGGAGATACAACAGCGAACTTTATGGGTTGTACAACGACATGGATCTAGCCAGAAGGGTCAAGGTCCAGAGACTCAGATGGCTCAGTCATTTAAAGCGGATGGACACCAATGCTCCGGCCCGGAAAGCCTTCGACACTATTCCCGACACTGGAGACAGCTAGCTGGCTGTCGGAGACTGTTGATATAGGCCCAAGTCAACAACAGACTGTAGCGCCACCTTCGTCTGGTTGGCAGCCTCGTAAACGAAAAAGAATACGAGTAGAAAGGCGCGAAATTGGCACCGATCCGTGCAAAAAGTGAGGCTGTATACATCGCGCTGCACTTGTTTGTACTAATGGAGTGGGGGAAATCTGATCAGCAATCCTAAAGGAGTAATGGGAAATGCTATTAAATGAAATGGTCAGACGGAGCATTTTTGAACTATCCGCTCACTCAAGATCGAAGCAGAGCCCGACAACCGAAGAGCAGTCTTAATTGGTCTGAGGACCATAGTAGACTCCAGTAGGTTGGACAACTAGATCTTATAAACCTGCCCAGAAGGTTCTTTTTGGTACAATTCATGAACACCACGGCAGGACAAAATTGCTTATAAAAGATGGTGTTGATCAGGACCAGGAAATTCTTCGAGTGATCTTTGGTCCTTTCTGCATAAATGGAGAATTGAGACGAAGATGCAACCAAGAACTGTACGAGCTGTTCAGCGACACTGACCTAGTCAGAAAAGTTTAGGTCCAACGACTTAGATGGTTGGGGCATGTAGAGCGAATGGAAAATAATGGAGTCTTCGAATCCAGCCCGGAAGGACATCGCAGAAGAGGAAGACCGCGACTACGGTGGAGCACACAGGTGGTAGAGGACCTGAACCAACTTGGCGTGCAGGGACCGAGCTAGCTGGAAAAGTTTGTTAGGTGAGGCCCTAGTCCGACCTGGACTGTAGCGCCACCATAAGTTTGTTTGTTTGTGTCTTGTAAGCCTCGTCAAATACAATTACACTTGAATCGTTCATTGAGTTGAGAAAAAACCTAAAACTAGAACTAAAATGCCAATCCTTACTACGTTTGCTGTTGCTGTTGTTTGGTTTCTGATTTAAGTGTCTTGTATCTCCCCTTTTCTTGAGTATTCTCGGGTGGTTCACATTCAAATGAAGCAATAGACAGCGTATTCTCATTAAAAACGGTACTCGATTGTAGGAACATTATCACTTTGGGGAGCTTCTCAAATGGACAAGTAACCTTTTTCCACGTGTTGAATTCCATTACTTGCTTTGCAAGTTGCCAAAATTTTTCAAAATTAATGTGGCCATTTGGTAACCTGCAAGAAAAAGACAAAAAATATTCACTTTATTGGAAACCAAAGCACTTGGGAACGTTAAAATTTTAGTGTCCGACCGAAGCCGAAGCCGAAGGTTTAATAAAGCGAAGAATTCTCATTTCGAATAAAATAACAGTAAAGGGTCCGCCAAATTTCTTTTTTTATTTGGAAATACAATCCTTCCGGTAGTGTAGTTGTTCGCCGCACGAGTCAGTTGAATCGTAGCGCCCAAACCGAACAGACGTGTCGCGGAACTCCTCTGATTAAATAAATGTTAAATATATTTACAAGCGATGTGACATGTGACAACATGTGTCTGGCTATTTAAAGAATTCAAAAACTGACATTTTTTTCCGCGCCGCCTACTACAATTTAACATCAACAAAAATTCAAAAATTGATTTTTGTCGGCGCCCACTACGATGCTCGATATTAAGAAACAAATTCTTCGGCTTCGGCCAAAACTTCAGCCTATTTTATACCGAATTGGCCCAATTCAACCAAAGCCGAAAAATGAAAAAAAGCTAATTTATAATATCCTATAGATAAAGCAATAATTTTTTTTAAATGAAAATGAAGCGAAGAATTCTCATTTCGAATAAAATAACAGTAAAGGGTTTTGTCAATAAGAGCGCTACAAAAATGGTTGAGCGAAGGATGTTGCCTTAGAAGACAAAGGGCACCGGAGGCAGGTACTGTAATGGCGTTCGGGGAGTCCCCGGACAATACGGCATCGGGACTCCATGGAAGGGTGGGTTAACGCCGCGGCGCACACTGGGAAAATTAGCATGGGAGTGCGGACAAAACTCTATAAAAACTGAACCACTTGATGGATTTGAATGAAATTTTCAGGAATGATAACTTGACACGAAAGAAGTCGATGGAATAAATTACCGCCCACTACCACGCCCCTTAAAATTAAAAAAAAATATATATTTTTATCCCAGAATTATAAAGAATTGAAATGAATTCCTTTAAAAATGTCAAAAATGCTATTATAGAAATATTATTCATAGCAGATACACTTTTGTCAATAAAATAATTCATTATTTATTGATTAGTAAAATAAAAAAAAGTTAAAAAGTACTTTGCAATGAACCTTTTCTGAAATTTAGAATAAAAACGTTTGTACACTTGGTCCACAACACATTCAAATTTGGATATCATTCAATAGATAATTTAAATCTACCAAGAAAAGCTTAAATTTTATTTTATCTGTGTCACATTCTATTAGCTTATTGCTTAAATCTTTGTATGAAAATGAAAATGTAAACCTTTCCATTATGGATTAATAATTTTTAATCAAGAAAATCTTAAGATCACTTTTCCACAAATCATTGACTTCAAAAGATGTAAATAAACGTGTAAGCAAAAGATAACGGACCATTTTGTCTTTGTGTCAAATTATCATGAAATTAATTAGTTAACTTAATTAATTTAATTCAATTTTAAATTTTAATTTAATTAATTTTTTTAATTTTTGTAGTAGATTTAAAAAAAATGAAACAAAGTGAACATAATAATAAAATAATAATAAGAACAATAATTTTTCATTTAACAATTTTTTTTTTTGACAAATCTATTATTTTTTACTTATATCGTATTGCATACAAATGCATTAGCATAGATGAGAGAGGTTGTGGTTAAATTTAAGAAAAAATATATGATCGTCAGCCAAACATGTTCCATAGCTCTTAAACGATAAGTTTTAATAAAAAAGTGGCTTCACAAATTCTATAGGAAATTAAATTTTCTACAACTTTGTCGAAGGTGATTTTTCTCTATCATCCAAAATTGAGCAAGCTACGAGCAGCTACTTAAATTCATAAAAAACAAAATGGCGGTCCATCCGGTTAAATTTTTAGTGAAATTTTTTGAAAATTTTGTTTGACTATTGATGTACTTCCATAGTTTCGGTCAAAAAAGAAAATATATTTTACTAAAATAGATTTTGTAACGTTTTGTAAGTTTTCCATCTGCAATTAAATACAGAGTGGCACCTGGTGGCACCTAAATTTGGTACCTGTCGAAAGATAAACTTGAAAGGATTATGATGACACTAGTCTCTGACTGTAGGCAAATGTAGCTAAAATTGTATGTCCAAAAGTATAAAAAAAGTTGCAAATTTTTGAGTGCCTTTTTAAAATAATCATACAAAGGCAACCAAATTTTCAAAATCAATTTTTTCTTCGGTTTAATATTGAGACAATATAGTTCGTTAAGGAAATAATAAAGAAAAACATTGGGGCGAAAAAGACGAAACCAATGATCCGATTTCAATAATTTTTTCTGATTTAGGTGCAGATTTTATTCTGGAATCTGAAAATATCCTCACAAATTTTGTTTTCAAAATTTTATTTTTAAGACTTTTTTCCGAAAAATCCCCAGTGTGCGGCGCCGCAACAACATCAGCGCGGCAAGAGTGAAGGTAAAGTAATGTCCTTGTTTCGTTTTGTGTTGTCCTTTTCAGGCACGATTTGTGTTTTGTGTGCCGGTTCCTGTCCGTCCAGGACCAGGACCAAGATCCCCTCCATTTCCGACGAGCTTAGCGTGCCACGGGAACAGACGGATGGCTGGGGTTATTCCCCGATGACAATTATGTCATCAGGAACCGAGCCGGCAACAAAATGCTACGTTCGATGCCATTATTAATGGAATTCGATTTCTTTTGCATAGCCACCACGGGCATGCTTGCAGATGTCCAAGCCGATACTGCTGCTATTTCACGTTTGATATTCGTACGAAGTTCATAAATCGCCGCTGGCTTGTTGGCATAGACGTTGCCCCACAGGAAATAGTCCAAACGGCGTCAAATCGCACGACCGAGGCGGCCAAGCGACTGGACAATTTCCTGAGATAACACGTTCTCCAAACTTGGCTTCCAATAAATTGATTGTGGCGCGCGCCGTCCTGTTGAAACCACATGTCCTCCAAGTCCATATCATCCAATTTGGGGCCAAAAATATTCGGTTATCATTGAACGGTAGCGATCTCCATTCACAGTTACGTGCTGGTCTTGATCATCACGGAAGAAGTACGCCGCCGGCGGCGGTCCATAAACCACAACAAACCGTATTTTTTTCGGGATGCAATGGATGACTCATGGAGTACGTGTGGATTGCTGCCTGACGAAGTTTATCGACGAAGCCAGAAATGAGCCTCATCGCTGAAGATGATTTTTCGATGAAAATCCGAATCATTTTCAAGTTGTTGTTCAGCCCAATTCAGGAACATACGACGCTTCTGGTGGTCAAGCGGCTTCAGTTCTTGCATCAATTTAATCTTTTAAGGATGTAGGCCAAGATCTTTTCGCAAAGTTCGCCACAACGACGTCACAGAGATGCCCAACGCTTGAGAACGACGACCAACGCGACACATTTTGAGCGGTAGCAATATTCTCGACACTACGGGCACTTCTTTGTCTCACTGGCACGTGCCTGTGGATTCAAATTTGTCAACCAGACGCTCAATTGTTGATCTGCTAGGACGATCATGAATTTGACGTAGCGCTCTTAACGTTGAGGCCACTGACTCCGAATTTCGACTCGTTGTTGGCTCGTATATCTTTCCATCATGACAATGGCAAACCTTACTGAAGAGAAATGTCAAAAGAACGGCAAGAAATATGGCGTCGTTTGCTGTCCCTGTCGCTCTACTTTTCGTAGAGTAGCGTCCCTGATGACAAAACCCCTTACAAACGATGTGACATAATGTGATCAAAAATATTCTTTATTAAAACACGAGACCAAATACCACACGTCCAACCGCTTCCACTGACAATTTTCAACTGACTGCTTTTCGGCAATTTGGCAATTTAAAGAATTCAAAAATGGAAATTTTTTCGGCGCCTACTACGATGCTCGACCAAACTTCGACCAATTTTATGCCGAAGCCGAATGTTTGGTTGAATGTTATTCTTTTAGCCGAATTCGACCGGCTACGCCTAAGCTTTGGTCGGAAACTATTAAATTTGCTTACCTGTTTGAACATCCTTCATTTAAAAAGTACAAATCCTTAACTAGTAAACTGAAAAATGGAATGATTATACGCTCCCGTTCGTTTGTAGCACCTTCCGAACGCCACATAGCTGCCTTTAAGGTCGATCGATAGCTGTTGAAATTACTTGTTGGATCCATTTGATGTTCGAGAACTGAAAATTTTGCCGATTGTATTTTCGACCACTGGAAAAAGATGTAAATGTTACAACAGAAGAAGAGGGCAAAAGTAGACAAAGTGATTTACAGTTTTTTTCAATCTGGATATTGGTGATAGATTTAGACCAGCTATTATTGCCATCAAGCTGTTGAAGTTGCCAATGTTGAAGCATTCACGAGCAGTTTCAATCCAGAATTCAATTATTCGGACACGCTGTTTCTTTTTCGGGTACTGAAAAATATGAAAAAAGTCAAGTAATTTACGGATATGGTTTCGCATTTTGTTTTGTAGTTTTTAGTCGTATGTTTGGCAACACTGCCAAACAGCCATCAGAGATGCCGCCTCTCAAGTGCTAGGGTTTACACGGCCACCACAACGAAACCCCTGGTTTGACGATGAGTGCCGGCGAGCACATGCAGCTAAACACGAGGCATATAAGGCGACGCTGCAAAGAAGGACACGAGCAGCTCGTGAGCTCTACGAGCAGAAAAGGAGAGAGGAGCATAAAGTTCTCAGAAAGAAAAAAAGGGAGCGTGAGAACCGAGCGATCGTGGAGATAGAGGGAACGAGGTTCGAAAAGAGCGTCTCTAGAGACCAATTGTATGGAGCAATGTCTATTTTTGGCATCCCAGAAAAACTCGTCCGTCAGCGTAAGATGACAATGGAAAACTCACGCTGTTCCGGACGCTTTTGATGTCAAAAAAGGTTTTAGACAAGGCGATGGGCTGTCATGCGATTTCTTCAACATCATTCTTGAAAAGATTGTGCAAAACTCCAACGTCAACACCAGAGGCACAATCTTTCAAAAATCCGTCCAGCTACTAGGATACGCAGACGACATTGACAAAATTAGAAGAACACAGCGTAAGATGTCAGTGGGGCGTCCGTGAGTCTTCAGCCGGAGGCCAGGAAGATGGGTTAGCGGTTAACGAGGGCAAGACCAAGTTAATGCTGCCAACAAGAAAGGACTACCAACATCGCATAAATGGAGAATGGAGACGAAGATTCAACCAAGAACCGTACGAGCGACACTGACCTAGCCAGAAAAGTTAAGGTCCAACGACTTAGATGGTTGGGTCATGTTGAGCGAATGGAAAATAATGTTCCGGCTCATAGAGTCTTCGAATCCAACCGGGAAAGACGTCGCAGAAGAGGAAGACCGCGACTCAGGTAGAACTCGGTGTTGGGGCTGGTGTCTTCTCCGAAGAACTGGGTGTAAATAAATCCTTTAGACTGCCCGACAGATGTAGCATATTTCAAGCTTAAGTTCTAACGATTAGACTCTGGAGGGTACACCTACGCGTGCGAAGGTGGGAAGTTGCTAAGCGCAACAGGTCTCAAGATGAGAGAAACAATGAGAGGTTTGCGGGTAATCAAATGTGGCGATAGGTTTATGAAGGACTTCCTGGCTAAATGCGTCGCTAAGATTAGTGACGCTAGAGCTGTGGGCATGAAGCTTGTGCTCATCCAGGCCAAGGGGACATCCCTAGCAATCGTTTGGTTACCCAAGTTGGAGACCAAATTGAATGGGGAGAGCGTTTTAAAAGTACTCAAAAGTCAGAATCCCGAGGTCGATATGGAGGACTGGTCGATCATCAAAATTGATGGCGAAGACAAGTCTCAGACCCAAAACGGCAAAAAATCGTCTTAAATTCGGCATCAGAGAAGTCAAAATTAAGTTACTGGCTGACTGTCAAAAAGGTGGGACCCACAAGACGCCGGACAATGTAGTGCTTCAGATAATCTTCAAATTCTTCTGCAAAAGAAGGATATTGACATTGGCATCGTCCAAGAACAATGGGTCAGCAATGGAAGAGTCCAACAACTCAAAGGTAAGAACTATGACCTCTTCTATAATACTTTAAGTCAAGACCAAGGTAGGGCTCGGACTTGTGTTCTTAATTGCGTTCCTGGGCAGAGGCTACCCTACCTATTAGAGGTGTTCATCATAACCCGTTTTGGATTTGGGTCTCATGCCACGCGACTGTAGTTGCCACCAGTGCTGTCGTTTCAAAAATGTAATGGGGAGTATTTTTGAATTATTTTGAGGAGTATTTTCTATATTTGGGTAGTATAATTTTTTAACTATAGGAACTTAGCCCGATAAATCGCCTCCGGAAAAAAGTATCCCTTATAATGGGTTTTGCAGATCGTTTTGAAGTTTCAAAAATGATGTGGTTGAAGTTTATTAGCAAACGATAGTTTCTTATTAATTTTTGGGAGTTCTAAAACCCAAATTGTGTGTTTGTCGGATAGGAGGAGCCTTTTATACAATCGAAGTTGATATCAACTTGAGGATTTTATCCTTAAATTTCGATTTAAGTTGTCTTCATAAGAAGCTGTCACTGTCAAAAAACTAAATTAGATCATTAAACATACGTACAATTTTCTGTCAGATATTGTGTGTTTTCTGCATTTAGTAAAAAACTTTTTTTAATTAAACAAATATTAAAGTTATCATCATAAAGCGAAGAGAAAATTACGAAGACTTGAGCTTTGAAAGTATGAATAGAGTAGGGAAAAAAAGTTTAAAAATCTAACTGACTAGTGACTATACACTATCTGTATGCACACAATTATGTATTGCGTTTATTTTTCAGGGTTTATACTCTTTCCCAAGAGATTTCTTTGATTGGCGGGTCTTCGAACACAAAAGTAGTTTCCTGTATGGTCATTTTGGCCTGGTACTTCCTAGAGAACATTTTTGCCGGAGGAGGCTATTATGTCATTATGAAGAGGTATCTGTCGTCTTTTTTCTTCTTGATTCAGAATTTCATCGCGCAGCTGCTTTCGCCGTCTCCAAAAGCAAAAAATCATGTTTCTAACATAACTACTCCAAATTGTTATGACTTATGAGTTTCCCGGTGGCTACTACTTTCGAATTCAAAACTCTGAATTAAAAGTTACGTAAGTAAAGAAAAACAATCTTCAGCTAGACTTTAAAATTCAACTCTTGAGTTTGTCAACTGCAAAGGTTCACAAGTTGAAATAAGTGAAAAAAACGGCTCCAAATCAAATGTTTTTGCCTATAATTCTTTTTCGCAAGTTTCCCACTTTTCTGACGAATTGATATTTAAAGGTTCCCCAAGTTGTCCCTTAATTATAAATTTAACCACGGAACTGCACAGAAAATATCACTTCAGATTTGAAAAAGTTGAATGCATGCCACAATGGTCTTGTGATTAAAAAGGTTAGGTTTTCTTACAGTTCTATTTATAGTAATTCCACCAGTTGAATTTTATTTATTTCATTACAAAATGTTTAATCTAGTTTTCAACTTTTACCTTTCTGTTAATGCTTATAATTTCGTTTCTGGATCTTCAGTGTAGGTTGTAGTGATCCTGATCTTGATCAATAAAAGCGTGTTTAAAAAATGCAGGCTCATTTTTTCAACATTTTCGAGTAATTAAGGTGTGGAACTAGGTGTGTAGTTTAAGGAACCTTAAAATGTACGTTAAAATGTTTGGCAATTTTCGTAAATTGGTTACTTTGACTTAAATTTAGGCCAACTATCTCACTGATTCAACATAAATGAGCTAAGAAATGTGAGAATTTTGATTTTCTATTCTTGTTTTATCTCATACTACATAGAATATAGGTAGATTTTGTTTACTAAGATTGGGGAGTATATTTCGTCTAGGGGTAGTAGAGTAGCATTTGACTCTCGAAAGGAGTAAAATACTACTATAGTAGCAAAAACGACAGCAGTGGTTGCCACCCAGATTGTCATCGTAAGCGAACAATACCGCGATAAAGATGGACCCAACTGGATACCGGATCTGCTCAGAACTGCTGCAGTCTGGATCCCTGACATGAGGAATTTTCTCATCGAGAGAAAAGGATCAGAAAGAGGCTTCGTTTGGGTTAAAAGTGGGATTCTGACAATAGTCAATATATACCTGACTCCCAATGAAAGGATGGAAATGTTCCGTAAAAAACTGGAAGATCTAGAGGACTTCCTAAATCAAACCGAGGGAGATATCTTAGTGGCTGGAGACTTCAACGCCAGAGGACGGGAGTGGGGTATGCCAACTACAGACTCTCGAGGAAGACAAATACTTGAGATGACCGCCAGACGTGGACTCTACGTAGATAATGTTGGAGAAACCCCCACCTTCAGGAGACCAGGACATAGAGGAACTATACCAGATGTTACCTCCGCGACGGCAACCGTACTTGCAAAAATAAAGAACTGGAGACTATACAGGCAGCGATCACCAATACATCGTTTTCGACCTGGAGGACTACCAACGGACTTCAAACCATCGTCACCAACCACGAGCTCCAAGGTGGAATAACAGGCTAAATGGAGATCTTTTTAAGAGAACAATCGAGGACGGCGCGGATACCGTGCTCCAAGTTAAAGTATCTGCCGAAACAAAAGCTGAAGCCACGATGCAACTCATTCGGCTGGCTTGCGATTCATCAATGCCCCGAACGAGAAGTACCAACAGAAACAGAAACCCAGTGTACTGGTGGACAGAAGAGATAGCTGCGCTTTGCCGGAGATTCTTACAACTCCGACGCAGAGTCACCAGGGGTAGAAGAAGAAGAAATGCTGAACACATGGAAGACACATTAGCGGAGTTTAGAACCAAGTGATCCGAACTCAAGAGGGCCATCAATTCGAGTAAGAAAGAGAAATGGGAAGATCTCCGCTCTGATGTTAACAGCGACCCCTGGGGACTAGGCTACAAGATTGTAACGCGTAAATTCGGAGCCCAGATGACACCCCCAGTTTTTAGTGAAGAAAAAATATGGAACGTATTGTGGAAACACTATTCCCAACTCATCCTCTAAGACCAGGATATTCCACCTTTTAACGAGGAGGATCTTAACACAGCTGTGTAGTCCCTGCAAAACAGAAAAGCCCCTGGTCCTGATGGAATTCCCACAGAAGCCCTGAAAGCAACCGCCCAAGCATGTCCTAACTTGCTATTGACAGTCTCCTTGAGGAAGGGGTCTTCCCAAAGAACTGGAAGAAGCAACGACTGGTGCTCATCAGCAAAGGCAAAGGAGATACGTCTTCCCCATCGTCGTACAGACCCCTGTGCATGCTAGACATCGCGGAGAAGCTCCTGGAGAAGCTATTAAAACCTCGGCTTACAGCGGCAATACAGGCGTCGGGCGACCTATCAGAGAGGCAGTACGGTTTCCGGAGAGGCCGTTCTACCATCGGAGCAGTAAAGGAAGTAGTGCACGCCACCCAAATCGCCCAACAAGGAAACCACTACTCAAAGAAGATCGTTCTGCTGGCAACGCTGGATGTACGAAATGCTTTCAACTCGGCCAGATGGAGTGATATACTTGGTGCGCTCGAACGCAGATTCCAAGTGCCAGCATACCTCCTGCGGATGGTAAAAAACTATCTCAGGGCTCGAGAGCTGCTTGACGAGACCACAGAAGGCCGGCGAAGGAAGGAAGTCACATCTGGTGCAGCGCAAGGGTCAATATTAGGACCGGACCTCTGGAACATCTATGATGATATCCTCCGCATGGAGATGCCTGACGATGCCTTTCTTGTCGGGTACGCTGACGACATCGCCGCGCTAATCACGGCACGAGACACCGTAGCCAGCTCTTACCGAACGGTATCGGAACCAGCCGTCCTTGTAGTCGCTGGAGTGACCCCTATCGATCTCCTAGCGATGGAAAGGAAGTACGTGTACGACAAGAAGGCGGAAATGGGAATGGCAGCGGCAACTGAGGTAGCTAAGCATCTGACGAAACAGAAGTGGCAAGAGCGTTGGAGCTCGGAGTTCCAATACGAACTACATACAAAATGCGAAAGCGAGATGAAGAGAGGCTAAATGAAGAGTTGCAATAATTAAAATGCTGAAATAAAATGTTCACCCACCTTAACAATTTCCGTTGCTGTAAAATAACTCAATCGATTGAACCATTCGACATATGATTCGAGATTTCTTGTCTTCTTCATGTCACTGAATGATTCCAAATGATTTTCCTTAGCAAATGCCTGAACGAATTCTTCAGGGCCGATGTGTGAGAGGCGCTCAAGCTCTATATGCGTGAGTTGGTGCGCTAAAAGGGCTGCATTTGGACATAAATCACAAATTCCAATCAATTCGGCACCGTAACTTATTCCACTGGAATTTGAACTTGTACATCCGCTTATAGCGAGGCCCAGTCCACCGCCGACTCCTGAACCTGAACCTGGACCAACGGTGTTGACTGAATTTGAAGAACTATCACTTTGATGATGATGATGTTGATGATTGTGGTGAGGTTTGTTATGGTGGCAAGTTCCAGGCGGCGCTGCTGACCCACCATCCAGAGAACAATATCGTAATGGTTGGGATTCTCCTGCTGATATTTCAACTTGGTCGGACGTCGAAAGGGCATGAACATAACCACTGTTAGTGTGACCACCGCCGCCATGTGATGTTGATGGATGCATTGATGATTTTTGGTATGTTGAGGCAGTTGTGTCTTCGTTTGTTGTTTGATTCTGTTGTTGTTCGATAGCTTCTTTGGCGGCAGTGAGTGTTTGCAGGAACTCTTCATATTTTTCAAGTACGGTTAGTCGTTGCACTAACTGCTGCAGAATGCTGGATACTCGCTTTCCAAGTCGATTATCAATGAAAACACACTTTCTGGCCAAAACTCGAACATGTTGCATGAGTCGTTCATCACGAAAATCATAGGGAAAAGTGTCAATCCATTCGGACAGTAATTGAATACAATTTTGAGCAGATTTGGTCGCTTTATGGTGCGTTTGTTCGTCAGTGAATTGAAACATTTGTCTACTGCCGCCGCCGCCGCCTTGATCAGAAGCGTATGGAGTGTATTTCTCGTCAACAACATCGAGTGACAGTTGTTGCTGCCATTGATTCTCCCAAATAAATGAAATCCGAGAGAGCAATTCGTGTGGCCTTATGAAAAGGCGGGCACTTAGAAGAAATGAAAATATAAACGAACGATCTGGATAGTAAGTAGCTGATGGCACCATATGCGCTATGAGAGCTTCCAATGGCCCTGATACAAGGTTTCCATCTCTGAAGACTAAACCATTTTCAACAGATGTTGAAGACGAGACTGCAGATGATGAAGCAGCTGCTTGTTGTTCCCTATGGCTTGATGGCTTCACGGGATTTGAAATTGATGTACTAGCAGCTTCATTGTCTTGTTTTGGCTGTGATGATTGAGGCTTAGACTTTGAAGAGCAACTGCTTGATGACATTGACAGTTTTTTACCCAAAATCGGGCTATTTACATTCTTGTCGTGCACTGACTGCAAATTAACCTGCAATTGGAAGGATATTGAACAAAACTGTTAGTATTTTGCTACTAATGGGCATCAGTGATGATTGGAAGACAATATTGAACTCTTCCTATTTGAGCTTGGTTCGGTTGGCTAGAATTGTACCCGTAGGCTAGCTCGACCGTGGGGTCTTGAACCTGACGAAGTTTATAGACAAAAATCCAGCCTGTGTCAACCCTCCCTACCTTGGTTGCTTCTCTCGCTAGAGCAACCCCTTTTCAAGACTTTTTCTTACCTTTCTGCCATCACATGCTCACCCTCATCCTAAAAATCAAAAATTAGTCCTGTTGACTCTCATGTAGTTCAATAATTTGTCGGAGTAAGCCTTGACGTGGCGGAGCGGCTTAGAGCTATGCGATCGCGAAACTCGCCTCCCATGGTCGACAGGTCGAAGCGGAGTAGGCTGTTACCACAGATAATAAATTTATACAGATGTCTCACCCTTAAGGCGAGAAATGGTATATGAAACTGAAAGCTACCAAAAAAAAGTGCTTTCCAAAAGCTTTAACGCATTCACTCAATGCATTAAAAATCTATTTTCGCTCGCCCCATTGTCCATAAATGAATACTTAGGCAAGGAAAAAAGCTTCAAAAAGCTCCTTGTCTGTTAAGGCGTTGTCTGTTAAGAGCAAAATATGTTTCATTTTTTTCTGCAGGGATGAGACATCTGTATAAATTTATTATCTGTGCTGTTACTACTAATTACCCCACAACGAAGGAGTGTTCCCACCAAGCTACTCCCAACGAGGGACGGCAGCGAATGAATTTCTTTTTTGGAATCACCGGTGGCGTCTTCAGTTCCAGTTAGGGCGAACTACTTGGGGAACACCTTTACGGGCTACTTCGACTTATTTGAAGCCCAGGCTCTTGTACTTGGAGTCACATCAAGTGCCTGGTACTCCAAGTTGGGGGTGACTTCCCGGCTATGTAGAAAAAGTTTTAGTTGCGAAGCAATAACAGGCCTCGGAAACGGACGGATACACTGATGACGACCCAAGCAAATGTATTAAGGACAACGAATTTGTGGAATGTTAGGTCCCTTAATAGACCGTGTGCTGCCGAACAATTAGCGGAAACCCTCAACTGCTACAAAGCAAACATCACCGATATCCAGGAAATGCGATGGGATGGACCGGGCAAAAAGAGGATGAAAAACTGCGACATCTACTACGGTGATTGCTACCAGGAGCAACAGCAGCGGCTTCGCTGTGGGAAGCAGACTAAGGCAAAAAGTCTTGAGCTTCAATTGTGTAAGCGAACGCATCACAACGATCCGAATCAAGGCTAAATTCGGCAACATAAGCGCCGTGGGGCGCGCATGCCCCCACAGAAGAGAAAAAGGACGAAACCAAAGACGAATTCTACGACACTGCGCTTTCGACAGCGGATTCAGGCTGATCGATTTTGCTGCGGGGCGAAATGCTGTGGTAGCAAGCACCTGGTTCCCACATCTCAACATCCACAAAGGAACATGGAGATCTCCTGATCAATCAACCGTCAACCAGATTGCGATCGACGGAATGCATTTGTCCAGCATTCTAGATGTTCGAACTTTCCTAGGAGCCAACATCGACTCGGACCACTACCTCGTCGTAGCCAAGGTAGTGCTACGAATATCCCGACAAAACGGCCAAAACAAGGAAATGCTGCAAGAAAATTCGGCGTCGTCGGACGGCTACAATCGCAAGAGATCGCCAGATCCTTCTCTGATCGAGTGTCAAGAATCCTATTCCGCCAACATCAAGTATCGAAGACCAGTGGCAACAGTGCCAGAAAGCAGTTAGAGATGCCGCCTCTAATGTGCTGGGTTTCACACAGCCACCAAAACGAAACCCCTGGTTTGACGAAGAATGCAGGCAGGCCCATGCAGCCAAACAGGAGGCATACAAAGCGGCGCTGCATAGAAGGACATGAGCTCTACGAGCAAAAGAGGAGAGAAGAACGCCGGCTTCTCAGGAGAAAAAAGAGAGAGCATGAGAAGCGTCAGATCGAGGATGTTGAGAGAGCCAACAGCAGGAATGAAGTTCGGAGATGACTCGGAATGACCTTGTCTATTACTTTGACCCGCGTTACTTAAGCCGAATGGCATTACCTTAAATTGGTAGAGAAGCCAACCAGGAACTGCAAAGACAGTTTTCTCTCTTGAATTCCCGTGTAATGGAATTTGCCAGTATGCGTCCCCCCGTGATAAAATGCCACTTAACAAACCTTCAACGTGAGGCAACGGATACGCATCCTTAATAGTGACTTTGTTAACCTTTCGGATTATCTAGGCAAAGGCGAACTTTTCCCGGTTTTCCGATAGGACAGCTCCAGACAGAACCCCTAGTTCCAACATCCTCTTTATAAACTTCCCCTTGACGAACAGGGCGACAAAGGATAGTGTGTCGTGATTTAATTGGGTTAGCGTTTCCGCTGTCAATTATCTGGCACCCGAATAGGAATAACAGGGGCTCAGAGATCCGCACCACAAACTGGGTTGGAAATGATCTTGGATCTCCTGGCTCTGGATGAGTTCATACGGTGCACGGCAGCCAAAACTGCAATTCGCTTAAAAGTACTGAGTTTTTGGAAGCACAGCACTTATGGACACGGGTTAGCCTTACAAAGATTTGACACAATTCCAGGACTGATGGAGACCACCGATTACATTCCCCTTTTACTAAATTTCGATCGGAACTTTTCTATTTGCATACCAGAAAGACAGGGTATCCCTTTTTACACTGACCGTTCAAAACTGGAATCAGGAACAGGTGCTGGAGTGTTTTGCCAATCTCTCAACATCAGAGAGTCGTATAAGCTCCCAGCTGACTGTAGTGTCTTTCAGGCCGAGATCTTTGCCATTGGAAAAGCAGCTGAATTGGCACATCATGAAAAGCTAAGCTCCTCGGAGTTTACTTTTTTCGTGGACAGCCAGGCTGCTATCAAAGCCTTAGCCAGTGAGACGATAAGATCAAAGTCAGTTTTAAACTGTAGGAAGGAATTAACCAGCTTAAGCTCTGCTGGGTTCCTGGACAAAGCAATATAGAAGGGAACGAAATAGTAGATGAACTAGCCAGGAAAGGGTCAGAAGCAGATACAAGTAGCGACCATTCAGATAGGGGACCACTTGTTCAGATTGGGGTACTCAAGAGGAAGACACACTCCTCGAAATCCAGAGATGATTGTGTAATCTCTAGAAGTTTATGGCCTAACACTAATGAAAAGGAAACTCGGTATATTCTATCGCTGAGTAAAAGGAACATTAAAATCCTGATAGGTGTGCTAACGGGTCATTGCGCCATTGGCTGAACAGACTGGTAATAACACGACTGCTCGGAATGACAAGGGAAAAGTTCAGGCGACTTCCAGTAAGAAACAGCCAGCCAACGCTAATAAAGAGCAAGCACTGGCAAGTACCTCTTCTGGAACGAAACCAGGAAAATCCAAGAGAATAAGATCGGAGGAGACAGTCAAGCAAGACGGTGCTAAGAAACAGAAAACCAGCAGCTTCGACACCACCCCTATTGAACTACAAATCGGCATAATAAGCCGTGACGACCCAGATGGGAAAATCTCGGCAAAAAACTGGCTTCTTGTGGAAAACGAGATTCTCAAAGCTATGATGGTGGCATCAGAGAACGATAGTTCTGAGGACTATATCTTTGACAGTGCCGGATGGCGGCGAGGAGTCTGCGGTGACCAGAAATCACGGGAATTACAATCGCCAACATTGGCGTACTATGGGAAGGTTCCTCCCTTGAAGTTCTACCCGCCGCAGCTCTACCACTCCGCTAGCAGTTTAGTATTTGGATCAAGCTGTTGGCGAAGCAGAACAAAGAGCTTCCCATTTTAGAATGGAAGCTCCAACATTCAAGAAAGAGCCATGGTTGCGAAGGGAAGGACCTCTTGTTTGTGGAAAACAAGAAATCTTAGAGAAAAAGGACGTGTTGAGGAATGGTCTCAGTACCGTACTCGCTGAGTAAAAGGAACATTAAAATCCTGATAGGTACTCACGGCCAACAAGATAGGGGCATTTGCACCCGATTTCTGTAGCAGCTGTCAGAATGAGGAGGAAATAGAAACCATTAAACACCTGCTCTGTGACTGTCCGAACCTGCAAACTAACCGACTCCGTCATTTCGGAAACAGGTTTGTTGGGGAACTGGATGATCTAGCACAGGTCTCAATGGCAAACATGAGGAAATTTATAGATCGCACAGACTGGATCGTTAACGAGCCAGTCGGCAATTTTGAAGAGCATCGATGCTACCTTTTATGATTTATAGGGGATCACAATGGACCAGTAGGCCCCCGTGTATGCAACAGTTTCACGCTGTGCACACCCCTCATCACCTAACCTAACCTTAACACAACAAAATTAGGAAATTGCCTCTTCTCATTGTCCAATTGAGAGTCTCTTCCGGTGAAAGTTTCCTTATCCTCATCTGAGTTGTGGTCCAATTTCTCAGTCTACCAAGGTTGGCCACATTCCTTAATTGTGGACACAGTAAATAGATTGCTTCCTAAGACGTATTTAAAGTTTCAAGCACATACGAGGTGTGACAATTAAGTAATGAGACTGATTCCATAAAAACCGTATTCTACAACTCTGCCATCCCCTTGGGCAGCTTTACAACGATTCCAGCGCGTTTTCCATGCTTCGTAACATTTCTGGAACGCTTCGACTGGGAAGTCCGCGAGTACCCTAGTCACGGCCGCCTGGATGTCCTCAATCGACTCAAACAGGGTGACAGGCAGTACGGCTTTCGCAGCAACAGGTCCACTGGTGATCTGATGGTTTATCTCACCGAACAGTGGAACAAATCTTTACATCGTTTTGGAGAAAGTAAGATTGTTGCACTTGATATTTCAAAGGCATTTGATAAAGTCTGGCATCTTGCTCTTTTATCGAAAATGCGTGCTTTCGGTATCGACGAATCTCTCCTTCGTTGGATTAGCAATTTTCTTTCGAACCGTTCAATACAAGTTGTATTGGACGGCTTTAAGTCTGTAACCCACAACATAAATGCTGGTGTGCCCCAGGGCTCCGTTTTGTCTCCGACCCTCTTTCTCATTTTCATAAATGATCTCTTGTCTGTAACTTCTAATCCAATTCATTGTTTCGCTGACGATAGTACCCTTAGTTTTTCATATTCGTACCCAGACTCACATCCCTCCTCTTCGGATGTGGAACTGCAACGGCAAAATATGATAAGCTCATTAAACTCTGATTTGAACAGCATTGTACAATGGGGAATAAGAAACCGTGTAGAGTTTAATGCTTCGAAAACCCAATGCTGTCTTGTATCGTCAAAGCGAGATATACCCCCCTTGCCACTGTCAATGAGTGGCACTTGCATCAGTGAGTCCGAACATCTCGAGATTCTTGGTATGTGCATCACTGACCACCTTTTGTGAAGCGAGCACATTTGCGATGTCGCCAAAAATGCCGCGAGATGTTTGGGCTTCTTAAGACGATGCAAGAAATTTTTCTCCCCGTCTGATCTGGCTATTATCTATAAAACCTATATCCGTCCAAAGCTTGAGTACAATTCCCATCTCTGGGCTGGTGCTCCAGCTACTTACTTAAGCCTCTTGGATGGAATACAAAAAAGAGCTGTAAGAATGATTGGTGATAGAGAGATCACTGACTCATTCACTTCTTTAGACCACCGTCGTAACGTTGCGTGTCTCTCCTTGTTCTACCGTTACTTCTACGGTAATTGCTCTAGTGAAATAGCCAGTTGCATTCCTCCCCTCAAACAATTCACCCGTAATACTCGCGCTTCTAGGAATGCCCATCAGTTCACCCTCGAGCCCAACTTTGGACGTACGCTCAAGTATAGAGAATCATTCTTTAGCCGTACTACGCGAATGTGGAACTCTCTTCCACACTCTGTCTTTCCCAGTCATTACAATGTTCAGGAGTTCAAGACCAATGTACACCGACACCTCCTTTCCAACCCCTTCCTTTCTTCCTAATGCACTCACTGTGTCTCTGGCATAATAAGGGTATAAAAAATCCTTTGAGTGGGTGCAAATTATAAAAAAAAAAAAAATAAGGCGGTTGTTACAACACGGCGGGGGGGGGGAGGGGGGGGGGGGATTCTTGCGATACCACCACTGTTTCTCGGTTCATACCCAGTTTCGACGCCAACATTCACACTGTTAAACACCGATCTTCACGGATCAGGGCGCGCACACGCTGCGCATTCGTGGCAGTCCGCACCTCGACTGGTCTCCCGCGCTTGTCTTCCACGCAAAGAGCACTATCACCATGCACTTTTACAATTTTAGCGTACGTTTCCGAAGCTGTTTCACCCAATTTGATGCCTAATTTTATCGCGACGCGTTGCTCTTGATTTCGTTTTTTCCATTTTCGTGACGAGCACCACGAACACACGTTTACTCAACACGACAGCAGCAGTTGAACTAAACAAGCCAGAGCGATGGCAAATATATCAATGGAGAGGGGAAGGACGCCGGAAGAAGGGAAAGGTCACAGGGTTACTACAATCGTCATACCATGTAATAATCGTAAGTTCAAATCTACTGCTAGTTCAGACAACAAGAGGCACGTCAGGTTCAAGACCCCCCACGGGTTCAGTTCAGCCAAACATTTCTTTACCACATGACTTCAATAAAAGCAAAAAAAAAACTAACGTAAAGCAAAAAAATAAATAAATAAATGAAAACCCTTACCCGTTGTTTCAAATCGTCATAGCCTCTATGCTTGATTGGTGGGTGATTGGAATCACAATATTTACCCAAACACGAAGAACAATCATTTGTGAATGTCAAAAAGTCAGCTTCATCAGAACTAGTGAACTCATAGCAAGACGATATGGAATGGTCGGTGTTGTTCGTGGTCAATTGTGATTGGGTTGATGTCGACACTGATTGATTGTTATTGAAAGTCTGTTGCGACGGACTATGGAATGCACCATCGTGGCCAGAATCGATACTCAATGAACTCGATTTTCTTTCAGTTGGTTGAGAACTCAACCGCAAAAAGTCTAAACTTTGGTTTACAGCTGCGGCAGTTGAAGAACTGGTGGCTCTACTGGTTGACGCTTGTGCTGTCGAGGATGATTCAGATTGGTTGTACTGAATTGGATTCAACACGTACAATTCTCCATCTTCATCATTGTCATCGTCATCGTCTTCATCATCATCACTCACACTCACATTCGTAAGGTGTTGTGCTTCAGAAGTCGTCGGATAAAACCGACTCTTGGTAGAGATTGATGATGATGACGTCGGTCTACAAGCTGCTTTTGACTCCAACAAAACTTTTGGAGTGCTGGACATAGCTTCAGTTGCAGTTGTTTTATTTGTGTTTGTTGTTTTGATTGGATTCCAAATTTCCTTCTTCGAACTACTGTAGGTGTAGTCTTCTTTTGTTTCACTCGTCCGACCATCGACTATTTCACCGCCTCGTTCAACTGACACTTCTTCAGTTGTTACCATAGACGACTTGACCGATAGCGATGTTTCCAACTGAACCGACTGTTTCAAGATTCCAGCTTGATATAATAATTCATTCAATAACTCAACTGATGGCATCTGGCCAGTGAGGAGACTACTTTTGATTTCTTCCCCAGCATGTCCGTCTAGGGAAACTGGAATTCCATTGATTAGCAAAACTTCTTCCTGTTGAACCGATGATGTTTTCTCGCAATCAACTATTTGGACGCTTTTGCCGAACATGGAATGTACTGTCTTCAAAATATCATCGTCCATATTATCACCAGTTTCTCTATTTGATTTTATTTGATTTTAGTCGCTCTTCACCGGCTTATTTCTTTGACAAAAATGAAAACAAACTTCTTCGGTTTGCATAGAGGAGTCACTCCAACAAGAAAGCATTGCTTGTCGTCTCATATGTTACTCCATCGTTGCACTTTAAATGAAAATGAATAAAACAAAACGAGTGTAAACAAAAAATCGTATTAAGTTTAATGCAAAACAAAATGAAAGAAAAAGAAAGTCAGGACCCCTGGTTTGACGAAGGGTGCCGGCGAGCACATGCAGCTAAACAAGAGGCATACAAAGGACACGAGCAGCTCGTGAGCTCTACGAACAGAGAGAGGAGCATAAACTTCTCAGGAAGAAAAAAAGGGATCGAGGAGATAGAGGGATGTCACAACAGGAACGAAAGGTAAAACAAACCTCCAGGGCTTATACGTCCCGAACCGAAGCCTGTAGAGACCATCTTGGGAACATCGTAGTGGAACCACAGTCAGGGCTGAGGATATGGAAAGACCACTTTTCCAAGCTGTATAATGGCATGACGCTGAACAATACGCGATGCAGTCAGTGTGCCAATGGGTAACAGCTCGTCCGAGTTGTTCCAAACATGCGCAGGGTTTAGACAAGGAGATGCATTGTCATGTGACTTCTTCAACATAGTCCTGGAGCAGATAGTGCGCAAGGCAGGTGTGAGCACGGAAAACACTATCTTCAACAAATCCACACAGCTCCTAGGCTATGCGGACGACATAGACATCATCGGTCGATCCAAGAGAGCTGTACTTGAGGCCTTCACAGCGATTGAAACTCGTTGGTCTTGAAGTGAATGAGGACAAAACAAAGTACATGCTATCAACAAACAAAGCAACATCTGTCCACCGCCTAGGACAAAACGTCACTGTTGGTAGCAGCAATTTCGAGGTAGTTAAGGAGTTCACCTGCCTTGGAACAAACATCAATCCCACAAATGACACCTTAGTGGAGATATGAAGAAGAATCACCGCTGCTGCTTCGGTTTGGCCAAACAACTGGCTTCAAAACTCCTCACTCGAGAGACAAAGTGTCTACCAGTCCTACTTTACGGCGCCGAGTGCTGGACGATAAGAAAAAAAGGGGAATTGATACTGGGCACTTTCGAAAGAGAAATTCTTCGACGGATTTTCGGTCCCGTATGCGACGATGGCGAATGGAGCAGAAGGTTCAACCGAGAACTGTACGAGCTGTACTAAGATGTGGATGTAGTCCAGATGGCCAAAATAAGACGACTACATTCGCTCGGCCACATCGAGCGAATGGACGACAACGCTCCAGCCAAGAAAGTCTTCTCATCCCAGCCCCCAGGTTCGAGACGACAAGGAAGACCGAACCGAACAAGTGACTGCGGATGCCAGAGCGCTTGGTTTCGCCGACTGGAGAGTGCATGCGAGGAACCGAAGGACAAGCAAAACTCCGCCAGTAAAACAGAACCATTCAATTTGGATGCAGAAGGCCAAACATTCCACCCACCCGACATTAACGAAGTGAAGACAGCGATATCTAAACTTAAGTCGAACAAAGCCGCTGGAGCAGACGGGCTAGCCACCGAACTGTACAAAGCAGCTGGAGATGATTTGGTTAGGAGCATGCACCAGCTCATCTGCAACATTTGGTCGGAGGAAAGCATGCCCGACGAATGGAACCTCAGCATCGGATGCGCGATCCTCAAGAATGGAGATCCCCTGAACTGCACCAACTACAGAGGTAAAAGACTCCTTAGCATCGCCTATAAGATCTTGTCTGCCGTGCTGTGTGAACGTTTGAAGCCCTTCGTCAACAACCTGATAGGTCCTTATCACTGTGGTTTCAGACCTGGAAAGTCCACCATCGATCAAACATTCACCCTACGGCAGATCTTGGAGAAGACCCAGGAACTTCAAATCGATACCTACCAACTTTTCATCGATTTCAAGGCCGCGAATGACAACGTCTATAGAGACTAATGTCTAGTTTTGGCATCCCAAAAAAACTCGTCCGTCTGTGTATGATGACAATAGAAAACTCACGCTGTTCCGGACGCTTTTGATGTCAAAAAAGGTTTTAGACAAGGCGATGCGCTGTCATGCGATTTCTTCAACATCATTCTTGAAAAGATCGTGCAAAGCTCCAACGTCAACACCAGAGGCACAATCTTTCAAAAGTCGGTCCAGCTACTAGGATACGCAGACGACATTGACATAGTTGGAAGAACACAGCGTGATGGCAGTGGGGCGTTCGTGAGTCTTGAGGCGGAGGCCAGGAAGATGGGTCTAGCGGTTAACGAGGGCAAGACCAAGTTAATGCTGTCAACAAGAAAGGACAACCAACATCGACGTCTTGGAGCAAACGTCAACATAGACAGATTTAACTTCAAAATAGTTAAGGACTTTGTCTACCTTGGATCCGCTATCAACTGAGACAACAACACCAGCGCTGAAATCAAAGGAAGAATCACTCTTGCCAATCGCTGCTTCTTTGGATTTAGAAGGAAAGCTAATGGTGACATCTGTGAGCGATTTACTGCCTCGTCTCAGAGTCGAGACTTCGATTGTTAAGAAGCCAAACATCGTCGTTCTGAATGAAAGCATCGTCAAAACGGCTTCGGCCTTTCAACTTCATCCATGTTCCATTTGCCAATCGCAATTTTTCTCGGCTGAAAGCTTAAGCCACCATGTAGCCAAAACTCATTTTCCGATGGTTTGCTTGCCCTCAAACAACGTTCCAACTTCATTTTCGATGCCTCAATACGACCTGTCGCCAAATCTCAACCACAAGTTGACGTAAAGTCCATTAACTGCCCTTCCTGTTCGAGCTATTTTTCCAATATTCACGTTTTCTTAAGACACAAATCAAGATCCATGCCAAGGCCACAAGTCGAACGCGGAAACGTGGCCGTGAGTGTTCGGCTTGTGAAAAGTTCTTCGTTACATCGATGGCGGCCAGGAACCACCGAAATTTCGTTTGTCTACCGAATGCGAACGTTAACTCGCTGTCTTCATCGAAAAAGACCTTTAAATGCCGTCTCTGCTCCAAGGACACTTTCAGCCACTGGAGAATCTACCGGAACCATGCTTCCCAACCATCTAAGTCTTCGTCTCAAACCCGGACGTCACAGAAGAGGAAGACCGAGACTCAGCTGGAGCACGTAGTTGGTAGAGGACCTGAACCAACTTTACGTGCGAAACTGGAGACAGCTAGCAAAGCACCGAGCTGGCTGTAGAAGTTTGTGGAGATGAGGCCCTGGTTCGACCTGGACTGTAGCGCCGCCAAGTAAGTAAGTATGTTAAATCGACTGTCTTCTTTGAGCTTTGAGATCTTTGCAGCGACGGCAACACGGAAGAAGAACTCAAGGCATGCTTCCTTAACGTGCAAGCGTTCACTCGAGATACTCTATTCAGATATCATGAAATTTCCCGCTGGAAGACACTGTTGAGAAGCACAGTTTTCGCTCTTCGTTTCATACACAATCTACGAAGCAGAAAGCGTGAACAAGAAAAACTGTTGGGTACCCTTCAACAAAGTGAACTTCAGTCGGCCGAAATTCTTCTTCTTAAAGAAGCGCAACAAAGTGTGTACGGGGACGAGATCGCTGAACTTCAAGGCAACCAGCGCGCCTTAAACAACCTCTGCCCCTGTCTGGACGAAAATGGAAGTGTAGCGAAGAACATCGGCGAAGACACCAAACGTCCCATCATTCTACCAAGAGACCATCGAGTTACGCACTTGATAGTGATTGACGTTCTTACCATGAAACGGTTGTAAATGAAATCCGCACCTCCGAGCGACACTGGCAAAGCAGCATGGAATTGTCAAAAACCTTGTCAATTCCAGTCGGAAAACTGATTTGCGGACAGCAATCAGCGACTAGCCAATCCGCCGACACCATAAGTTGCCTTTATGTCAATGAGAAATGTTTTTTTCATAGACGCTGGAGCTACAATTTCAGTCATTCCTCCTACAAGTACAGATAAGCGGAACAACCAATCAAAACGCGTTCTCTACGCAGCGCCCACCATCTGAGGGGTAAGAAAGTGTTCAGCGTCATAGATCTGACTCGAGCATACCATCAGATCCCTGTGGAACCACAAGAAGGAAGCAAAGAAGAAATGCGCCCAGCATAAAGCAGAGAGTACGGAAAGTATGTATCGCGAGCTTGGGGAAATATCTGATCCAGCTGCTGATGCAAAACAGGCTCTCCAGGAACTGCGACATGCCAAGATGAACAAGGGTGCAGCTATCTTCAAAATTGCCGCTCATAGGAGAAGGAATGCTCAGGAAATACGTTCACCAAAGTTTATTAACGATGATCAAGGCCTACTGCTTGTGAATGACGACAAAATTCTTCACAGGTGGCGACAGTATTGTGATGAACTCCTAAATTTCCCAGGATATACTTTCCAACAGCCGAACCTAATTTTGAAGAAGTACCCCCGACCTTACAGTCGAAGAAGTTAGCGTGGCGGTGAAAAACTCCAAGAAAGGAAAAGCGATTGGTCCAGACGAAATACCCTCTGAGTTCTGGAAGAAGATGGAAGACATTGGGTGTAAATGGCTCAGGATTCTCATCTCCAAAACTCATTAGCGGTGACCAAATGCCAAATCAGTGGAGAGAATGTTACCTTCTCCCAATCTACAAAGGAAAGGGACACACACGATCGATTAAGATGATGTCACACACCATGAAGATCGTTGAACGGATTTTGGATGGCCGACTGCGAAAAATAATACGGCTGTCTGATGACAAGTGCGGGTTTGTCTCGGGTAAATCAACCACAGATGCCATACAGAGTTTAAGAATCCGAATGGAAAAACACCGTGATTCCTCAGGGGATTTGCATATTGTGCTGGCATTCGATAGACAACCACGGGATCTAATACGGGTGTCCCTGAGACAGCGAGGGGTTCCGGAAATCTAGGTGCGGATGATCAAGGACATGTACGAGAAAGTAAAAACGAAGGTAAAATGCCCCGCAGGAGTCACCGAAGAGTTCCCAATCAAAGTCGGTGTGCACCAGGGAAGCGTCCTCAGTCCTTTGCTCTTTATCACAGCCCTTGACTTTGTGCTTGAAGGAAAAGTGACCGATCCGAAAGTGAATCAATTATTCTTTGCTGATGATGGAGCCATCATAAGTGAAGATCCAACATCCTTGCAACGAGCACTTGATGTATGGGTGGATGTTCTGGAGCGAAGTGGGTACCGGATAAGCGCGAAAAAGACAGAATATCTCTGCTGTCCATTTGCTGACCCAGACGGCCCTATTCCGGACATTTACTTGAATGGAACAATACTTCCCAAGTGCGAAAAGTTCAAATACCTTGGATCTATGATCAACAACCAAGCTTCTTGTGATGAGGACATCAACCACCGAATAAGTGTAGGGTGGATGAAGTGGCGCGAAAACTCTGCCATCTTCTGTGAGCGAACAATGCCCCCTAAGCTGAAAGGAAAGCTCTATACTGCAGTTGTTCGCCCAGCACTTACATACGGTTCACAATGTACAAAACTTATGAGAGTAAACTGACAGCAGCTGAGATGAAGATGCTTCGTATGACAGCAGGAGTAACAAAGCTTGATCAGAAGCAAGAAAATCCGAGGAAGTCTACACGTCAAAAACACCGTCTTGGATAAAATACAGCTGGTACTGTCATGTACAAAGAAACCCTGAGAACCCAGTTCAAAAGGCGATCGCTTACGACGTTCCAACGCAATCGCGAAGAAGAGGCAGGCCTAAGAACTCATGGAGAAGACAAATGCAACGACAACTGCATTCAGTTGGCCTTAGACATAGAACAATTCAAAATCGAGAAGCCTGCCGACGTTTCCTGAGGTCAACCCGGCGAACCCCACATGCGGAGCCGTAGTGTGAAGCAGTAGAGAGAGTTGTGACCCCATCCGAGATCATGACTATCGTCGAGAAGAAGACTCCTCCTGGATCTCCACACATGGATGGAAGTTGGTAAAGGCTGGTCAGATCCGTAAAGACTACGCTCTACCATACGATGCCATCCGAAGAACTCCTCCGTAGTGTGTTGAAAGGTTAAAACCCCACCAAAGTGTTGCGACAAGTTTTTCATTTTTTGGGAATTCTTCTTGTTGGGCCAACTGAGCCAACAAGACGGCTTAGCCATGCTTAAACGCTTCAATTGTAAATTTTATGAACGAATCAATAAAGAACCAAATAATAAAATAAAAAGAAAACAGCAGTGGGTAACATTATGTTGGCCTTACTGTCCTACGGATATGGAAGAATTCATGCAACAAACACTAACCTTTTGCATTTCCCATACGACGACCTCTATCCACCTTGGCTTTTTCAGTTTTTTGATCATCAGTGTCCTTCAGAATATGATATCTAGCTATTTTGTTATTCTTCCATAAACTAGCTACCCATCTTAATATTTTTAACCTTTCGTTCTTTGTTTTCAATAATTTAATAATTTGTCTGCTCTATCGAGTGTAAAATGTCAGTGCGACGCTACAATAATTTTCATAAAATATTCACTTGATTAAAAGGACACAGCCTTATTGAAAAATTAAATATATATATACATATGTACCGTTTCCATTTTGTAAATAAAACAAATAAACAATACTATGTACACAGGGCAAAAATTGCTACATAGAAAAAAAAAACACAAACACAAACGACATTTCAATTTCAACTTACGCATTTATTTCATTTGTTGCTAATTAATTAATAAGAGATGGCGTAGTCTTTAATGTTTTTACTATTATTGCAGGCAGATTCACTTGTTTATGGATTAAGGCCAGTGTGGTTTATTTATTAGTCGTTTTTGTCCACAATCCACACACCCAATTTTCAGTTTGCACAAGATTTGATAAACCACAAAACTTTGCTTTAATTATCTTACCATCGCCTTTGTATGTATATCGCTTTGTTTGAGTATATATATACAAAAATATTATTGAATGGTTGTCTTGTCTTCTCTCTCTTCTTCGCATGTGTACCACAGATCAGAGAAAGGGCGATCGAAGCTGCCTCTTGTTTTACTGTCAAATTACTTTTTTTTTTACATCAGAGCTTTGCTTTGTATATGGATATATACAAAGGAGCTTTGTTTTTGCGTTTTTCTTTGTTGCAGATTAGATCAGATCACGGATGTGTCAAAGCGAAGCTCTGAGCAGATCATATTCAATGTCCTCCGATTTAATAAAGAAACAAACCTGAGCACGGAAATGTCATTTTTATAGTTTTTGTTATTTTAACAATTTTTTGTTTACCTACAATAGACGCGCGACTATCTAGTTAATCCGTTTTTAATTTTATGTCTATGTTTGTCTGTAAAATCCGAAAAAACAAGTGAAGTTGTCTTCGCTTAGCTATTTGCTCGGTTGATTTAAAGCAGAAACACAATGGCGCTTTGCCGTCGATTTTGACAACTGCGAAAAGTTCAGCTATAGGAAATCTGTGTCTTTGTATATGGATTTACCAGGTAATATCAAGAATGGTTTTCTGCTTGGTTTGACAGTTTTTTGACAGTTTTTTACATAAGTTTGTAATGTGTGTTCTCTGCTTGCTTTGACAGAAAACCATTCTTGATAGTACTAGGTAAATGCATATACAAAGATCTGTGTAACCTCACACAATGACGCTTTTCCTACGTACGCTTTTTTTGACAAACGTAAGAAAACGTAAAGAAGCCACCATCTGTCAAAAAAAGTTCAACTTGGTTGAACCTTTGTATATGGATTTACCAGGTAATATCAAGAATGGTTTTCTGCTTGGTTTGACAGTTTTTTGACAGTTTTTTACATAAGTTTGTAATGTGTGTTCTCTGCTTGCTTTGACAGAAAACCATTCTTGATAGTACTAGGTAAATGCATATACAAAGGGTTGAACTTTTGCTTTGTCTGACAGCTCAACAGCTGTTTGTTCATTTGTTGTTTGGAGCAGCGTTACCATTTAAAAAAAAAATGGAAGCGAAGTAAATTTGGGAATAAAGCGAAGTAGATTGAGAAAAAGCGAAAAAGATTTTAAAATAGTGTATTTTATATTGACCATGAATACATAGACAGATCTACAATTAGAGCCGTGTGTGAATTGTATTAAAATGTGTATACAAACCCTCCATGGGGTAAGCCTTGACGTGGCGGAGCGGCTTACGGTAACTACTACTGCGATGCTTAGAGCTATGCGATCGCGAAACTTGTTTTCGCAGCAGGGCCTCCCATGGTCGACAGGTCGAAGCGGAGTAGGCTGTTACTACTAATTACCCCACAACGAAGGAGTGTTCCCACCAAGGCACTTCCCACGAGGGACGGCAGCGGATGAATTTCTTTTTGGAATGAACGGTGGCGTCCTCAGTTCCAGTTAGGTCGAACTACTTGGTGAACACCTTTACGGGCTACTTCGACATATTTGAAGCTCAGGTCGTAAAAGGAGCGGTTTTGCGGCTTTTGTACTTGGAGTCACATCAAGTACCTGGTACTCCAGGTTGGGGGTTGTACGTCGGGGTGACTTCCCGACTATGTAGAAAAAAGTTAGTTGCGAAGCGACAACAGGCCTCGGAAACGGACGGATACACTGATGACGACCCAAGCAAACGTATAAAGGACAACGAATTTCGGATATGCACGTGGAATGTTAGGTCCCTTAATGGACTGCGTGCTGCCGAACAACTAGCGGAGACCCTCAACTGCTACAAAGCAGATATTACCGCTATCCAGGAAATGCGATTGGATGGACCGGGCGAAAAGAAGATGGAAAACTGCGACATCTACTATGGGGATTGCTACCGGGAGCAGCGACTCTTTGGATGCGGATTCGTCGTGGGAAGCAGACTCAGGCAAAAAGTCTTGAGCTTCAAATGCGTAAGCGAACGCATCACGACGATCCGAATCAAGGCTAATTTCGGCAACATTAGCTTAATATGCGCGCATGCCCCCACAGAAGAGAAAAAGGACGACACCAAAGACGAATTCTACGAGCTCCTCGACAAAACATATGAGCAATGTCCTAGCTATGACATGAAAATTGTCCTCGGCGATTTTAACGCAAAGCTGGGAAAAGAAGGCATCTTTGGAAGAACAGTCGGAAAGCACAGCCTGCACGACACCACTTCCGACAACGGATTCAGGCTGATCGATTTTGCTGCGGGGCGAAACGTTGTGGTAGCAAGCACCTGGTTCCCACATCTTAACATCCATAAAGGTACATGGAGATCTCCTGATCAATCAACCGTCAACCAGATTGATCACATTGCGATCGACGGGAGGCACTTTTCCAGCATTCAAGATGTTCGAACTTTCCGAGGAGCCAACATCGACTCGGACCACTACCTCGTCGTAGCCAAGGCAGTGCTACGAATATCCCGACAACGGCCAAAACAAAGAAATGCTGCAAGAAAATTCGACGTCGGACGGCTTCAATCGCAAGAGATCGCCAGATCCTTCTCTGATCGAGTGACAAGTAACCTCTTAAAGAGTCCTATGCCGCCAACATCAAGTATCGAAGACCAGTGGCAACATTGCCAGAATGCAGTTAGAGATGCCGCCTCTAATGTGCTGGGTTTCACACAGCCACCAAAACGAAACCCCTGGTTTGACGAAGAATGCAGGCAGGCCCATGCAGCCAAGCAGGAGGCATACAAAGCGGCGCTGCAAAGAAAGACAAGAGCTGCTCGTGTGCTCTACGAGCAAAAGAGGAGAGAAGAACGCCGGCTTCTCAGGAGAAAAAAGAGAGAGCATGAGAAGCGTCAGATCGAAGATGTTGAGAGAGCTAACAGCAGGAATGAAGTTCGGAGGTTTTATCGGAAGGTAAAACACCTGGCTCAAGGTCATCGAGCAAGAACCGAAGCCTGCAGAGATCATCAAGGGAACATCATAGTAGAGCCGCAGTCAGTGCTGGGGATTTGGAAAGACCACTTCTGTAGACTGTATAACGGCGACGACGAACAAAATCCCGCCGTCAGACAGGAGCCTTTTATCATACACGATGACAGCCAACAATTCTGTGAACCCGACCTAGAAGAAGTGAAAACAGCAATATCACGGCTGAAATCCAACAAAGCCGCTGGAGCAGATGGTCTAGCTGCCGAGCTGTTCAAAGCCGCAGGCGACGAGCTAGATAGGAGCATGCACCAAATCATCTGTAAGATATGGTCGGAGGAATGCATGCCCGATGAATGGAACCTCAGCATTGTTTGCCCGATCCTGAAAAAGGGAGATCCTCTAAACTGCGCCAACTACAGAGGAATCAGTCTGCTTAACATCGCCTACAAGATCCTCTCTGCCGTATTATGTGAACGTCTGAAGCCTTTCGTCAACAATCTGATTGGTCCTTATCAATGTGGCTTCAGGCCAGGAAAGTCTACCATCGACCAAATTTTCACGTTGCGGCAGATCCTGGAAAAAACCTATGAAATGCAAATCGATACCCACCACCTCTTCATTGATTTTAAGGCCGCGTATGACAGCATCTACAGAGACGAACTGTATAAAGCTATGTCTAGCTTTGGCATCCCTGCCAAGCTCGTTCGCTTGTGCAAAATGACGATGGAGAACTCACGCTGCTCTATCAAGGTTGGCAATGAGCTTACGGAATCATTTGACGTCAAAAAAGGATTCAGACAAGGCGATGCACTGTCGTGCGATTTCTTTAACATCGTTCTTGAGAAGATAGTCCAAAACTCCACCGTCAACACCAGAGGCACTATGTTCTATAAATCTGTTCAACTTCTCGCGTACGCCGACGATATTGATATAATGGGAAGAACACAGCGTGATGTCAATGGCGCCTTTGTGAGGATTGAGACAGAAGCGGCAAAAATGGGTTTAGCGGTAAATGAGGGAAAAACGAAGTACATGCTGTCTTCGAGTAAGGACACCCAACATCGACGGCTCGGACAGAACGTCACAATAGACGCATACAACTTCGAGGTAGTTAAGGAGTTTGTCTACCTAGGCTCCGCTATCAACACGGACAATAACACCAGCGCTGAGATAAGACGAAGAATTACTCTTGCTAATCGCTGTTTCTTTGGGCTAAGAAAGCAACTGAGTGGAAAAGCCCTCTCTCGAGCAACTAAGGTTAAACTGTACAACACCCTCATCATCCCTGTCCTGCTGTATGGTGCAGAAGCATGGACCCTAACAAAATCGGATGAATATGCTGTTCACAAAAATGTTCACCAAAAATGTTCAATCGAAAAGAAAACCAAACTTTGCCAAAACGTTATAAATTTATTTTAATGAATGCCAAGAAACAAGTTGCCTTAATGCCAGACTGAAATCGAATGCCAGAGAGCAAAAATTACAAACATGAAACTATCGAAGCCAAAGATAAAACTAAAAAGATGATGATGTCAATGACAGCTGGGCGCGTTCAGGATGCCATCGTTTTTTGCTCATGAATCTCAAACATCCCGGCCTCCTCTGAAACACTAGTTTCTGAATCCTCTGTGGTAAGTAGAATGACGACTTTTTGGATCGGTCGTTGCTTCGTAAAAGTCTTGCCTGTGATCTTGTCATAATGCTGTGTGGTAACTACTCGCACCAGCTGGTCCTCGCCTGGGTGTACTGCTGTTACTCGGCCAATACTCCATTGGGTTGGTGGAAGATTTTCGTTCTTGATTGCAACAATATCGCCTATCTTTACGTTTTGCTCTGCCTTGCGCCATTTGCTTCTCTGCTGAAGAGTTGAAAGGTATTCCTGATGCCAACGTTGCCATATGTCTTCAGTCCACCTCCGGACTAAGTTCCATTCCTTAACACGGTTCGTAGGTAAGTTCATATAGGTAGGTTCCGGAAGAGCAATAAGAGGACCTCCAGTCAGGAAATCAGCTGGGGTCAATGCCAACTTGTCATCCGGATCGTCGTATAATGCCACCAATGGTCTGGAGTTCAAGCAAGCCTCGATGCGTATTAACAAAGTGTTGAACTGTTCATAGCTCATCGTCTCGTTGCCAACCACTCTCACTAGATGTCTTTTCAACGCCTTGACAGCAGCCTCCCAGATTCCACCTTGGTGTGGTGCAGCCGGAGGAATAAAATGCCATGTTGTACCACGATGTGCCAATTGTTGCTTCACATGCTCGTTCTGCCATTCCTTTAAGTCTTCTTGAAGTGGACGATTCGCTCCATGAAAATTAGTGCCATTGTCAGAGTGAAGTTGTTCACATGGGCCTCGCCTGCTGATGAATCGTGAAAATGCGTTTAGAAATGCCTCTGATGATAGATCCGATGCGAGTTCAATATGGACTGCCTTCGTTGCTAAGCATACAAATATCGCCACGTAAGTTTTCGTTGTCGTCTTCGATCGCTTCGTGCCCAAACGAATTAGAAATGGGCCACAATAATCTACGCCTGAGATTAGAAATGGACGATGTCGAGTTACTCGATACCTTGGTAGGTCGCCCATTCGTTGCTTCGCTACAGCACCTCGTTGTAGGCGACAAATGACGCAGTTGTGTACATATGACTTCACAAGTGCCCGGCCTCCTATGATCCAATGTGTTTGTCTGATGATCTGAAGCATCAACTGTACGCCACCATGTAAAGTTGTTTCATGAACTTCCGAAACAATCAAGTAAGCAAGCCTGCCTTCCCTTGATAAGATTATGGGATGCCTTTGATCTGCATCTACGGCCGCTCGTTTAATCCGACCACCAACTCGTAAAATATGCCTGTCATCGAGAAATGGGTTTAGCGAAAAAAGTGGGCTATTACCTGGTAAATCCTTTGCCTGATGACATGAGTCAATTTCGTGTCTGTACCATTGCCTTTGGTCCAAGCGTGATAAGATGATCATTGCCTGATGCAAACGTTCTACACTGCATATATCGGAATCTGGCACCGTATGTCCCTTGCTGCTTGTGAAATGAAGTTGAAGAATGGAACCACCATAAATAATATGGGCCATGATTC
This sequence comes from Sphaerophoria taeniata, assembly GCA_943590905.1. Taxonomy (NCBI): domain Eukaryota; kingdom Metazoa; phylum Arthropoda; class Insecta; order Diptera; family Syrphidae; genus Sphaerophoria; species Sphaerophoria taeniata. The sequence goes on from OX016543.1 coordinate 3,628,182, forward strand.
GTTTAAGCTTCGTTAGTGTGCTATTACACGATGAAACTAGTTTCATGCAACATCTTCGAATTCTGCTTTGTTATCGTATCCTGTTTCTCAACTGCTATTGCACGTTGAAACTAGTTTCATGAAACTAATTTGACATTTCTCTTTAAGTTTCATTCTGTTGCCCAAAACTGTCAATGCACCAATCAATTGTGAAAATATTCCAATAAAAGTTCAATTTCAAATTTAAAAATGAAATTTAGGACCTAGGACGTGGATCGAAAAGATACATCTTCTAGGCAGCCACACTCCTGGATGCCATGCATTTTAAAGCGTCTAGAACTGGAACTGCTCCAAAAGTCGTTTTGTTCTTTTGTATGTTTTCTGTTTATTTAATAAAAAGTTTGAACTTAGAAAAAACTAATCGATATGAAAGTTTGTATAAATATTTCATTAATGCCGCAGAGCGCCATAGCTTCATATCGAAGATTATTTCCTGTAGGGAGAAACAAAGGTCTTCTCTTTTGTACTCATCGTCGGAGTCCTCCTTCTTGCGGTTTTTCTTTTTTTTACCTGTATTGGCTATGTCTTCGATGTTTGATGACTTGACGATATTCTTTTGTTTAAAATCACTGTAGACATTTGTGTCAATCGTTTAGCCAGATCGTTTACCGTTTACGACGCACGTAGGACAAGTTTATGAACTTCTTGCCGTTCTTGGAAAACTGTTCGATGTTGAATCCGAGACTTAGATTATTTGTCTGCTTTATAGTTCGGGCAAATTAATCCAAGAAATTGGCAACAGCAAAATCTTATTGATTCATCTAATCTTTCAGGCTCAATATTCAAGCTTTCAGAAGCGTCGTCTATCGTCTTTGAAAAATATTTCTGGTGAAGCTGCAGCGCACATAACGACACTGAATGAAATTGTCTTGACGTAGAAGCGGTTGAGCGGTGGTCTTAACATAAATGGATACCGTCCCGATGGTGGTGGTATCTAGGCAGACACAAACCTGGTAGCTGCAATTTAGAACGATAATGGATGAGAAAAGAATTTTTCAATTCAGACAAATAAATACCTAATCAACTGGTACTGGTATCGTATCTAATGAATTTTGTTGCTGGCCGATTACGGTGTCTTTCTGTTGATTTAAATTTGAAAAATTCCATATTTTATGGTGAAGAACCTGGGGATACTGACAATTTGTTTGGACTGGCCGTGGAGAAGTTTTGAATTGAATCGTCATCGGATTGATTTTTTTTTGTAAACATATTCCTACAGAGAAAAACATTTAGTCGAATTTTAAGTACCTTGTGAAGGCTAATATTACCTCAGTGTCCATTGTTTTGAACAATTTATTCTTATCGTCCAAGAATACGCATCGGTTGGCTTTTGAAAACAAGATTTATTAAATTAGAATAAAAATAAAGACCAGTTTCGCCTACGATTTTGAAAATTTTTAAATACACAACGACAACTGACTGTTCAATGAAGTTTTCTGTCGCGAAAATAAATAAAAAAGAATAGCAAAAAACAGAAAAGAGCAAAGAGAGACGTCAAGTTGTTGCACGGAAAATTTTACCCGTGCGACACGAGTCGATTTTCTTCCGTCTCATGTTTTCGAATTTTATTTCTCTTTTGCACTTATGGGGTTCGAAAAGTTGCACGCAACCAGTTTCATCGTGTAATAGCACACTTAGAGAATTTGTGCGATCTAAGAAATTGTAGAGCTGGCCATCCCGTCGTCTTGTCATTAGTAAATCGATTTGATTAACTCGTGTGTGTGTCATCAACATGACCGCTGACCTCTCCTTTGCTTGCAACTGTTGAATATCGTCTGGTGTGTATGTAGTTTCAATGCCTTCCGACCGGTAAGTGTTGCTTCGTTGTAAGAAATCGGGTCCAGACCACCAAAGCGTATGAGCCTCCAACTGCGATACTGATAGACCTCGACTAGCGCAGTCCGCAGGGTTGAACGTTGTAGGTATATGATGCCAAGCTGATGGTTCACTATTTTGCTGTATAAAGCTTACTCGATTTCCAACGTAGGGTTTGAATCTGACTGGTAATTGTCGTAACCATGCCAGCACAATTGTAGAGTCAGTCCACAGAAAATATGGAACGTTCAGTACCTCTATTGCCTCTCGTATTGTCTTCATTGTTGACACCAATAGTTGAGCTCCACAGAGCTCGAGCCTCGGTATGGATAAAGTCTTAACTGGTGCTACTCTGGTCTTGGACGTGAGCAAACGTATTGTAACCTTGCCTTCCTCGTCTATGGTTCGAACATAAATAACGGCTGCATAAGCGTGAAGTGATGCATCACAGAAACCATGAAGAGTTGTTTCCTGGCCTGGGTGCATTCCAAGATGACGTGGTATTGACAAATTTGCAAGCTGCCAAAGATCCTGACGAAAGGTCATCCACTCTCGTAATAACTCATCTGGCATATCCTCATCCCAGCCAATGCCTGCTAACCATAGCCTCTGCATGAATATCTTTGCCTTGATGACGACTGGAGCTAGTAGTCCCGTCGGTCGAGTTTTGCTATGTCGCTGAGGCATTTACGTTTGGTACCTATTACAGCGTCATCTAATTGTACTTCGAAGGACAGCATGTCAAACTCGCTATCCCATTGCAAACCTAAAACGGAAAGATCTTTTGTATTTATTAGTAAAGGGTTCTTGCCTGAATCGCCTTGGCCAGTTTTCGCCTGAATGACATCTTTGTTGTTCGACTGCCACTTTCGTAATTGCATGTGGCCTTGTTGTAAGATAAGGTCAACGTTCCTTGATCTGCAGATAGCGATCGCTGGAGTAGGAACGCTTGAGAGGTAGTCATCCACGTAGAAATCACTTTCGATGCTTCGCCTCGCCTCAATCGACTCGACCTCTGATTTGATAATACTGTAGTTGTCTCGAGCACATTGTTGTAGTGTGCGAACTGCCAAGTATGGACCAGAGCGTGTGCCATAAGTCACTGTTGTGAGTTGATACGTCTTAAGTTGATCGTTAGGGTCCTCTCGCCATAGTATTAGCTGCCATCGTTGATGATCGGGATTCACCATAACTTGTCGAAACATTTTCTCGATGTCTGCTACTATAGCCACTCGATAAAGCCTGAAGCGTTGGATTATATTTGCCAATTTGTCTTGTATCACAGGGCCAATGTGTTGTACGTCATTGAGTGATACACCGTTGTCTGACTTCGCTGATGCATTAAATACCACCCGGAACTTGCTAGTGACTGCATGGTGAGGAATGTAGTAGCTCTGAGTGTCGTCGTTTGCCTTCGCCTCGTAGATCTTCATGTGGCCTAATGCTTGATACTCCTTCATGAAAGTGATATATTTTTCCAATATATCTGGTTGTGAATGCAGACGTCTCTCGTTCCGGTAAAACTGCTGCGTTGCCATTCGACGTGAATCACCAAGCTTCGGTTCGTCCGTTAAAAAAGGTATACTAACTACATACCGGCCATTTTCCTGTCGTTGCACTGTCTTTGCATATTTTCGTTCGCATTCATCTATTGCCTCGCCATCATTCTTCGGATAAGTTGGTTCCTCCACTTGCCAAAAACGTAAAAGGACTTCTTCTAAATTTTCATCGCATCGTGTGTGCATACTTCTCGCCAAATTGCAGTGAACGAAATCAACTGGACCTGAGACCACCCAACCGAGATGTGTGTTCTGAGCATGTGGTTGGTTTGCCTCACCAGTAACAAGTCCATCCTTAACGATTAAACCCCAAACATCAGAGCCAATCAAAAGATCCACTGCGCCAGGATTGCCAAAGTTAGGGTCTGCTAGAGGGAGACCTTGTAAATGCTGCCATTGATCGGTGCCAATACGATAGGTAGGTAGGTCTGCAGTAATCTTCGTCAGAACAAAAGCATCAACTTGAATACTGAAGTCCTGTTCCATTCGTGATTGGAGCTGTAACTTGGCTACGCCTCGTGCCTTTGGTCCTGGTACATCACCTGCGCCAGCGATGACCATGTCAAATTTCTGCCTCTTTATTCGTAATTGTTGTACGCATCGCTCGACGATAAATGTAACCTGAGAGCCTGTATCGCATAATGCACGTGCCAAAACTGGATTGCCTTGTGAGTCCAACAGAAGTACGTTTGCAGTTGCCAATAATGTAGTATGACCGTTGTAAATGAATGATGAAACAGCTGGAGCCTTGTCTGTCGCTGACGTACTGACGGCACTGGACCTGAATTCGTATTCATAGTAGCCTGGTTTTGTATCTTCGTTCGACAAAGGATTGTATGGTGCATGCCTTGACAATGCATACATTTACGTTTCGATAGGCAAGCTCGTGTGGCGTGACCTGGAGTCAGACAATTGAAACATAAATTCGTATCTTTAATCTTACCAAATCTCTCTGATGGGTTCAATGCACTCAAAGCTGAGCATCGTCCAATGAAATGTTCACCGTTGCAATAGTAGCAGTGACCTGGATCTGCTGTTGGTAAGTTGGTTCGTGTTAGCCTCGGAGTCGTGCTCGTAATTGTATGTGCCTTTGGCCTAGGCGTGGATTGTTGTTTATTGAAGCCTGCATTGCTCATTCGTTCTGCCAACGTACATCCCATGTGATCCAGTCCTCGTGCTCTGCCTTCGATAAAGTCAAGAAGCGTCTTCAATTTAGGGAGCTCAGTGCCCTTTTGCTGCATTTCCCAATGGATAATGGTACTTTCGGGAAGCTTCGAAACCAGGATATGTACCAAGATGTCGTCCCATGTGTCAACTGGCCTATTCATTGCAGCCAAAGATCTCGTCGTCTCATTTGTCACATCGATTGCACGACGTAAGCCTGTATTGGTCTCTTTCTCGATTGGCTCCATATTCAAAAATACATTGAGATGAGCTGATACAATCAGTCTGTCGTTGTCGTCCCTTGCCTTTAACGTGGTCCATGCTGATTCGTAGTTCTGGTCCGTTGGAAGAAAGCCAGCGACCACCTGAGCAGCAGTGTCTTTCAATGCCCTCATCAGCCTTGTATACTTCGCTGCCGTCGAAAAATGCTCCTGTGTATGGACCATTGCCTCGAACATATCGCGGAAAGCGATCCATTTGTTGAATTCCCCATGGAATTCAGGGATGGAGATTTTCTCCAATCGCATATCATCTGCGTCGCATCGTTGATTGCGAACCGAACGAAAAGTGCCTGCCTCCGAAGCCTGATCTTGTAAAGCCAAATCGATGGCCGCTACAAGCGCTGCCTTAACCTTCGTATACTTCTCTTCGACCACTTCAAAGAGAGTCGCATGGTCACCCAGTTCCGTATCTTCAGCTAGGCTAACAAGCATAAAATGTGCATCGCTAAACCTTCGGAAATGGCCTTCCAAATTATCTAGTGTCACACGCTTCGTAGAAACATCGAGAGCAGCCAAAACACCAGACTCCAGTTGTGCCACTAACTTGGAAATTGATGTTACTGCACTGGATCGTAAATTCAATTCCGCCATAATCTTTCCCGAAACAATAAAAACCAGCGTGCGTCGTGTGCAAATTGAAAAAAACTTTCGCCAAAACCAAACCGAAAACTGTACTTTTTACCGTTCGTCGTATGCTTTACAATGCAAATATGTGTCTGTATGTATAACGGGACAACCGTTAGCCGTTGGCTTTGCTCACGTATATTCACGAAAAATCACAAAATTGCCTTGAAATTTGTTTTTACGTTAATTTTATTGAGTTTCGTTATACTTCAACCAAATGTTGAATATTCCTCACAGGAGGCACCAAAAATGTTCACAAAAATGTTCACCAAAAATGTTCAATCGAAAAGAAAACCAAACTTTGCCAAAACGTTATAAATTTATTTTAATGAATGCCAAGAAACAAGTTGCCTTAATGCCAGACTGAAATCGAATGCCAGAGAGCAAAAATTACAAACATGAAACTATCGAAGCCAAAGATAAAACTAAAAAGATGATGATGTCAATGACAGCTGGGCGCGTTCAGGATGCCATCGTTTTTTGCTCATGAATCTCAAACATATGCCTTAGGCTGTTTCGAGAGGAAAATTCTTCGGGTCATCTTTGGCCCCGTGTGCATTGATGGGGAATGGAGAAGGAGATACAACAGCGAACTTTACGGGTTGTACAACGACGTGAACTTAGCCAGAAGGGTCAAGGTCCAGAGACTCAGATGGCTCGGTCATTTAGAGCGCATGGACACCAATGCTCCGGCCCGGAAAGTCTTCGACACTATTCCCGAGGGACGCAGAAGGAGAGGAAGACCGCGACTCAGGTGGCGCACACAAGTGGAAGAGGACCTCAATCAACTTGGAGTGCAAAACTGGAGACAGCTAGCTAGGGACCGAGCTGACTGGCGGAGACTGTTGATTGAGGCCCAAGTCCACAACGGACTGTAGCGCCACCTTAAGTAAGTAAGTAAGTAAGTATACAAACTTGACTTTCGATTTAATTTTGACACTACATGGCGGATATGATGTGTTAAAATTTAACTAGCAAGCTAAAATATGACACTAGTGCTTAAATTTAACCAACATTCCAACCCAAGTTGCGCACGGCGTAAAATATTAAACACTTTAATACAATCACGTAACTCATACTTTGCGTATATGTATGGGTTGACATTTCGTGTTTGTAAAGTGTGTCCGCTTATTGTTCGTGTATAAGGATAGAAACTTATCGATTATATATTTTCCTGATGAAAATAAGAGAACTGTAGGCATAAAACTACTCAATGAGTTAATCGAAGCAGATTTTGGAAATATCAAGTAAAATAAAATCGAGTGAAGTAGATTTCAAAACATTCTTGATGGTGCGAAGTTGGAATAGATATTCAAAGTTTTTCAAAAATCGAAGTAGACTACTTCGAAAGGAGTAAAGTGGCAAATCTGTTTGATGATGATGGAGGGAGAACTGTCATTCAAAGCACACGTGAAGCGGGTGCATCGTAACGCAACGACGCGTCTGCCTAAAGCGCCATTGTGTTTCTGCTTTTATCCTGAGCAAATAGATTAAGCTCAGAGCATGAAAATTCTTAGCTCCGATATATATGAGCTAAAAAAGAAACACAGATTTATTTTTTGACACCTCTGTAATCTGATCTGATCTGCTCAGAGGTAAAAAATGAAAAACGCCATTTTGATAGCCCGTCGCCCGACTATTGTGTTCACGAATTTCTCAGCGATTTGAGGCGTTTTTCTTTTTTAGCACCGAGCGGGGCAAAGAGCGGGGCTCGAGCGAATCGAGCGAGTGTCGATTCGAGCGCGACCTGAGCGCTCAGAACTATTTGAGAAACACAATTGAGCACTGAACTGTCATAATTAAGTAATATAATTAAGTAATTATAATTTTCTAAATTCAAAATATTATTTACCATCACTGGAAGAGCAACCAGCTTCGCCTTCCATTTCTTTTGTTTAGTTTGTTTGTTTTTTTTTTTCGTCCCTTGAAAACTCAACGCTCTTTATTCTGCTCTATCTGCTCGATCATTTTTGACCGATCAAATCGAGTCAGCCCCGAGCGTGTTCGGTTCTAAAAAAGTAACACAGATCGAGCGCTCCGAGTGCCCCGAGCTAAAAAAAAATGCCGATCTTTTTTTGACAGTTCGATTCCCGGTCCGTGCTAAAAAAGAAAAACGCCTTTGGAAAGCGAATTTTTGACAGCTGTCACTTCCGTCGCCGGGCGACTGGCGACTGTTCAGCTCTTAACACCGCTTCATGTACTTCTTATTCAATGGACTTATGTCGTTTTCCATTGGTCGTCCAGAAGCATTCGGAAGAGTCCACAAGTCTTCTGAAACCATTCCATTGGACTGACTTTGACAGACGGAATGCTTCTGAGTAGAGCAGAAATCTTCTGTTTTGAAAACAGAATCGTCCGAAGAATGACACATACATCATAACCCGTTCCATTGGAGGTAGAAAAAGAAACGTCAAAAAAAGACCAATGGAAAACGACACTCGAGATAATAGTCGTGTTTTTTTCACTGCTCAGTAGCCAGAACAGCAAAATTTCCCTTGGCAAGCAACAACAATTTGGATTGCAGTCGATAAAAAGGCCAGTAAAAAAATGACAGTTGTGCTGGCGATAGAACTTTCAATTCTTGAAATGAAGACAGCGCTGAATGCGTTAAGAAGCATTATTTTGCTACGCAAATCTAATGATCGCAGCTTATCTGAGCACTCGCTTAGGTTGAAGAATTTGCTGATTTTGTCTAAACCCTCAGGTCAATTTTCGACGTTTTATGTAACAATTGCCATACACAATGAATTTGACAGATAAAGTGAGTTGGAGCGTTTTATTCGCCCCTGATTACTGTGCTGGCAACTGAGTAGTGAAAAATAACGACTAATATAATAACATCTCTATGGTTCCTTGGCAAACACCAACAATTTGGATTGCTATCTCGGTCGGACTAGTCATTTTTAGTGACAGGTTATTGACAGTTTATCTTCGGATGCAAATATCTCGGCAACCAGGGCTCGGATTTGAGTTTGGCTTTCAGTGTTAGGTTCAGGATGATGAGAACTATCAAATATGTTGAATTTAGCGAAATCTATTTCTCACGATTTTTTCGAAATTGCCAAAATTTTGGGAATGAAAAAAAATTCTTCCAAATCCCATCGATTGATACATCAAAGGAAAGGTCTAGTCGAGCTCTATTCATTGAAATGGGTTTCAAGCTTTTTAAAGGCATAGTAGCCGAGATATTGACATTTTTCGATTTCTGCCTTCAGGAAATTTCCCGCGATTTCAAATTGCCATATCTCTCAATTTTCCCAGCAAATAATGTACAAAATCAAAGGTCTGTTTGTCTTTTATCAGCCATTGAAAACCAAAACTGTCTGCGAGCACTGGTTACCGAGTTATGAACAAAACACCCATCGATGGAAATTTTTTCCGATTTCTGCCTTCAGGAAATTTCCCGTGATTTCAAATCGACATACCTCTCAATTTTTCTATTCACATGAACTGCCCAGCCAATCGCGATGGCCTCAGTCGCCAGTGCTGCTATGTGTCTGTCTCTGTAGTTCGTTACATTCATGTGCGAAGTACTGTGAAATGTCAATGTCCCATGAACTGCTTCTGTGTCTGTGGTAGGCCCAAGATGGCACTACAATCGATTTCCATGTTGTTTTCTATCTCCTTGGTTTTTATATGTGGATTTGATCGTCTTCTCTTTGTGTTTAGCAAAGGCAAATGTTATAGAGAGTTGGCACTTTACTTTGGCAGTGAACACGGATTTAATAGCTGTGCTTTGTGTTGTGGCAAATTCGATTCGTTTTCGATTGTTTTTTTGTGTGATAGAGGAAACAAGGTATTTTGCTCTTTTCTGTTAAACTGACTCAAATTTTGTCAAATATTATTTTAACGAGAAATTTAAACTTAAATCATTTCTTCAGATTTTAAGAAGAATAAAACAATGGCGCCACCCCAAAGGATGCGAATTGCTAACGAAAAAGCAAGCAAAAATGTTGTAATGCGGGGAAATGTACCAAAATCATCGGTAAGCTTAACATTTATCCAAAAAATTTTGTTTTAAAATTGATATTGACGTGTTGAGACACCAAATGTTTGTTTTATAAACAAAAAAACTCGCATGCATTTTGCCACGACAGCAGATGCTGCGGCCACATTCCTCTTAACTTGTGGAAAATATCTTATCGCCCCGTCAATACCAGGCATAAGAACTGGTAACTTTTGGAGACGTGTCAGATGCGTAATTAGATTTGTTTGCGTTTGGCAGCGATAATTGGTATGGTGTCCGTGGCTTAGTGATTAGGTGCGTTGGCTGCTAAGCAGAACGTCAAGGGTTCGAGTCCTACTCGTGCCCATGGTTTTTATTTCTTCTTTCATGGACACTGCCTGACACTTCCAAAACTTCCAAGAGTATCAATCTGTCATGAAAAAGTGCTTCTCAATTTTGCCGTTCGGAATCGGCGGCAATTCTTCACACGCACCCAGAGAATTGTTGATGAGAGTAAGCCACTTAGGCCGTGCTCTTCAAGACCTGTCGCGTCACTCGATTTATTAATTTTTTTTTCTACTAAAATTTGATTGCAATTTTCTTTTCAATTCCAGAAAGTAAAGGAAAGCCAGTACCCGGTAGGACCATGGCTCTTGGCCTTGTTTATCTTCGTCGTGTGTGGATCGGCCATCTTCCAGATAATCCAATCTATTCGTGTGGCGTAAACTTTATGACTTCTTCTTTATTATCTTAGCTCTTTTATACAAAAAAAAAAAATTTAAACAAAAAAAAAACTCCCTGATGTAAAAACATTAGCAACAAAAGGTCTTGTAAAAACATAGATTCCTGAACATAGGAAAATTGTACCCGATTCTCTTTCAATAAAGTGTTGATTTTTTTATAATTTCTTGTGACTTTACTTACTTGCTTAAGGTGGCGCTACAGTCCGGTGTGGACTTGCCCACTTGGGCCTCAAACAATAGTCTCCGCCAGCCAGCTCGGTGCCAGTTTTGCGCTGCAAGTTGATTGAGGTCCTCTTCCACTTGTGTGCTGTTGGCTCTCTCAACATCTTCGATCTGACGCGTCTCTTTTTTTCTCCAGAGAAGCCGGAGGCGTTCCTCTCTCCTCTTTTGGTCGTAGAGCTCACGAGCAGCTCTTGTCCAGCAGCGCCGCTTTGTATGCCTCCTGTTTGCCTGCATGGGCTTGCCTGCATTCTTCGTCAAACCAAGGTTTTTGTTGTGCTGACATTAGAGGTGGCATCTCTAACTGCATTCTGGCAATGTTGCCACTGGTCTTCGATACTTGATGTTGGCAGCATAGGACTCCTTAAGAGGTTACTTGACACTCGATCAGAGAAGGATCTGGCGAGCTCTTGCGATTGTAGTCATCCGACGTCGAATTTTCTTGCAGCATTTCCTTGTTTGTTGTTGTAGGATCTGGGGGCTTATGCTGTAACTTTTCCTTCACACCAAGTGCTTACTTTACCTCCTCGTGGTAACCACCGGATACTGGTTATATCTCTAGATATAACTCGCGAAACTTGTAAGCGCGGGTGCAAAAACGGGAAAAAGCACCTTATCAACGGCCTAACAAATTTGGAGGTTAGTGCGCTAACTGGGCTAACAACCCCTCCACAGTGAAAAACTTGAACGTTATGAGAGAGAGATACCAGCCTCGGATAATGAACCCCCTCTTATGGTAACCAGACCCGGAACGACAACGGACTACGTATTGAGAGTTTGTACCCGGAATGTAGAACACTCTACACTCCAGGTGCAACTCAGAAACTTGAATCTATCCTCAGACATTACTGCGATCCAGGAAATACGATGGATAGGATCAGGGACAATAATGACAGCTGTCATCAAAGAATGCGGATTCGTCGTGTGAGATCGGCTTAGATCGACAGCCATGGATTTCAAGCCAATTAGTGATCGCCTGGCTGTGATCCGCATCAAGGCCACACTACAAAACATGTGCACACGCCCCAACCGATGATGCTGAGGAGTCTAGCAAGGAGGATTTCTACGACCTCCTCGATAGAGCCTACGGAGCCTGTCCAGAGTACGACGTCAAAATCGTACTCGGAGACTTCAATGCAAAAATCGGGACGGAAGCACAGCCTCCACGAAGAAACAACAGATAACGGCTTCCGACTAATCGACTTTTCTGCAGCTCGTAATACGGTGATAAGTAGCACTAGGTTTCCAAGACGGAAGATCTACACAGCAACCTGGCGATCTCCAAATGGTCGAATCACCAACCAAATCGACCATGTGCTAATCGGAATCCAACATCCTGAACGTGCGCACTTTCCGAGGAGCAAATGTCGACTCTGACCACTTTCTGGTAGTGGCTAAGTTTAGAGCTCGAATATCAAACGACAAAAAAACACGTGCGGCCCAAAGAAAGAAGTTCAACATCGGTTGCCTTAGCACATTGGAGAATTCCAGAGACTACAGTGAGCGCCTGAGCGAGCGACTCTCCGCCGCCGTAATCCCAAATACTACAGACGTCAACACATTGTGGAACCAATATCGCGAAATAATAAAAAATGTAGCCGAGACCACCATAGGTTACCAGCCACCCCCGAAAAAGAACCCGTGGTATGATGATGAGTGCGTGATATTGAAAAGAGAGACGGAAAATGCACGTGTGCAGATGCTGCAACGGAAAACAAGAGCAGCAAGGGAAGAGTACCGCACGAAAAGGAGAAATGAGAAAAAGACCCTGCGAAGGAAGAAAAGAGCATCCGCAGTTTCTCAGCTCAAAGATCTAGAGGAGTCTCGGGCCAAGAACAACACCCGACGTTTCTTTAAAAGGTCGAAGCAATTAGCTTCTGGTTTCAGAACCGGGACACAAGCTCTTCGAAACAGTGAAGGAAACCTAGTCACCGAAGCACAGGGAATTGTAGATGTTTTCAAGCAGCACTTCCAACAGCTGCTGAATGCGGAAAATGTCGAGCAAGATAATGACGAAAGAGAAGCAAGACCAGTCAATGAAGACCCAGTCCCAGCCGCCAGCACAGAAAGAGCCATCCAAAAGCTAAAAAATAACAAGTCCGCCGGGTCGGAACTCTTTAAACAAGGAGGAGGTGTTTTGATGAACCGCATGCACGAGGTCATCACCAAAAAGTGGGAGGAAGAATGCATGCCCACTGACTGGTCGATAAGCTCCATATGCCCCATCTACAAAAAAGGCGATCCGATGTCATCTACCGTGGCATATCCCTGCTTAATGTTGCATACAAAATCCTATCCAACGTATTGTGTGAGCGTCTTAAACCTTTCTGCAACACAGTAATCAGATCCTGAAAAAGACCAACGAATTTCAAGTCGAAACCCAGCATCTTTTCATCGATTTCAAAGCTGCTTATGATAGCATCCACCGCAAAGAGCGATGAATTCGGGATCCCGAACAAACTGATCCAGCTGTGCCGCTAAACAATACGCAGTGCAGTGTGAAAATGGGTAACAGCTCATCCGAGTTATTCCAAACATGCGCAGGGAGATGCGTTGTCATGTGACTTCTTCAACATAGTGCTGGAGCAGATAGTGCGCAAGGCAGATGTGAGCACGGAAAACACTATCTTCAACAAATCCACCCAGCTCCTAGGCTATGCGGACAACATAGACATCATCGGTCGATCCAAGAGAGCTGTGCTTGAGGCCTTCACAGCCATTGAAGAACAGGCGAAACTCGTTGGTCTTGGAGTGAACGAGGACAAAACAAAGTACAAAGCAACATCTGTCCACCTCCTTGGACAAAACGTCACTGTTGGTGGCAGCTATTTCGAGGTAGTTAAGGAGTTCACCTGCCTTGGAACAAACATCAATCCCACAAACGATACCTTAGTGGAGATCCGAAGAAGAATTACCCTACCGAACCGCTGCTGCTTCGGTTTGGCAAACAACTGGGTTCAAAACTCCTCACTCGAGAGACAAAGTGTCTAACAGTCCTACTTTACGGCGCCGGGTGCTGGAAGATAAGTAAAAAAAGGGGAATTGATGCTGGGCACTTTCGAAAGAAAAAATTTTCGACGGATTTTCGGTCCCGTATGCGACGATGGCGAATGGAGCACAAGGTTCAACCGAGAACTGTACGAGCTGTACCAAGATGTGGATGTAGTCCAGATGGCCAAGAAAAGATGACTAAATTGGCTCGGCAACATCGAGCGAATGGACGACAACGAGTCTTTTCATCCCAGCCCCCAGGTTCGAGACGACAAGGAAGACCGAACCTACCAAGTGACTGCGGATGCCAGAGCGCTTGGTTTCGCCGACTGGAGAGTGCATGCGAGGGACCGTTCACGATGGAAGGCTGCAGTATCTCAGGCTGAGATCCTTCATGGATTGTGATAGCCGGAACTTAGGTAACCACAAATGATGCTCATTCATTCAATGAAAAGTTTAAGGCACTTTTAATGTCTCAGATCGAAACTTGGTAAAAAATAACAACAAAAGTTTTGTGTATAAAATTTCCAACAGTAAAACAATTAGACTAAACATTTCTCCTCTCAAGAATATCACGTAGTTTGTTGAACGCGTAACTCAAACTCTCGACAAATTGGCTGCCGTCTCGCTTGCCGCTGTATGATGTGACAACTGCTCCGCATTCCTGGTCCAGAATCGAATACCTAAGCAGGCAGGCGATTGAAATTTCTGGTATTGAATACAAAATTACAAAATATCCTACCCAATTCCAAGTCCATCCGGTACCACTGGTCCAAAAGAACCTGCCAATACAGAATTTGACGCCAAAGTACTCGTACTTATGATGGTGTGGTTGATTTTTCTAAATGCCGGGTCTTCATACAGTTCCGGAGTTTCGATCCCATTCAATTGGGCCATGTGACGAAGAGCAAACAAATGACGATCGAATCCCTGACCCATTGCAGCCTCTTTTGTTAACTTTCCATGGATTGTCGAACAACTTTGGAGCATCCCAAGCAATGCCTCATCATTGGCCGTGGCATCAAGCAACGATTCACAAAATGCTTTTGTTGCAATCGAACATGGCCGTATGGTCTCAGTGCGACCATGTCGAAAAGCCGCTGTGCTACAGGACTCATACGACCCGACATATTCACCAAATGCTTTCTTGTAAGCCAACTGGAAAGCCAGTTGCATTATTGAATCCGGACTGATTCTATTTCGTTTGCATGAAATCTTGTTAATGCCACCGGTGTAGCGAACAATATCCACGTCCAGCCCAGCCACTGTGAGGTTATGTAACTCGCTTGCCTTCCGGATTTCGTCTTGAACTCGGGAGTCGAAGGTTAAATCGATGGAACGCACTGAATTGTCTCCTTGATTTGGCATTTCGGGTATTGAATCGGGATGAATGTAGGGATTTTCAGTCGAGTCTTTGTAGATTTCGTTGAAATAACGGAGAACAGCAACCCCATCGCCCCACGAGTGTTCAAAGTTGATGGCAGCCGTTCCGTCACCGCTGACAATTAGTGAAATTGACTTGTCGAACCACCTGGAAATGTCGAACCGGTTAGAAATTAATTAATCCATGGAGTGTACCTTACCTGTTTATACCATCGCCAGCTAGGAAGTGCTTTATGAGCTCTGCAGGTTTAGTGTCGTCATAGCCAACTTTGTCACCATCCAAGGACAAACAGAATAGAGCCGAGTCGATTGTGTCCAGTTGCTTGGCATATCCGACCTCCAATAGATGCTGGCGAGTCTTAGCCCAGACATCACGATCAGTTGTTGTCATCAATCCAAGTGGCTGAGGTTCGCGAACGTCTCCAGAAGGATTCTCATCAATAATAGCTTTTAGGCGTCCAAGTATTTGATTCGAAGGGATTATGCTGCCATCGGTATTCAACACATTCACCGCAAAGTATTTTCCACCGCGAATAACAAGAATATGACGAGAGGAGTCTCCTTTGGCTTGATACAAAGTGTCCTTCTTGATTTTTGGTATCCGAGCAACACCAAACAGCCGATTGTATTGACTCATATCCAGAGGAAATGCTTTGAAAGCATAGGCAACATACGTTGCACAAAAACCAGGAGCCAGGCCGCATATTTTCCGGAACCTATCGTTGTCGCTCTTGGCAGGGTTCATGTGGTAAACCTCCGGTTCGAGTATGTTGGTTTGCAACGCACGCCAAAAGCGCAGTGAACTTATAACAAGATTTGCTGATCGAATCAATTGTTGATTGTATTCCGACCTGCTGTCATGTTTCATTACGAGCAACGGATTGTAATTGATTGGCAATGGCGAGCGATCACTGAGGTACATATCGAACCAGGGCTGTGATATGTAGCTGGTGTGCTTATTTGAAGCATCTGATTGCTTGAGAAGATCATGGAGTTCTTGTCCGGTTCCCTTGGAAAACTTAGAAACAATTGATTTGGTTTTGTTGAGGGCATCTGGTGTGACAATCGGTTCAACAGCAGCTAAATAACGTTCGCATGTTTTCTCTAACTCCGGTATAGGCAGACGTGGAAGGGACTTTTGAAAATAAAGTGTTGGCAACTTGGAATTCTGCAAGAACTGGTATTTTCTATCAAAAGTGCCACCTTTTTTGCCTTCAGTTGAATAATTTTTTCGAGATTTAAAATACTTAGCGGCTGTTACTGAAGAGCAAACGGACTTTGGACTTCGATTTCCCAGATGCAACATTTTGTTCAGGTAAACTGACTTTCAGGAGAGAATGCGAAGCGAAAATAAAGTCACAAACGAAAGGCTTATGTTGTTATCATTTGGTGTTAACTTAATTTCATATTAATTTTGCTAAATGGAAAGATTTTACTATTTTAAGGAGCATAAAGCGATTTTTGCCTAGAATTTATATACAATGGTACATTGATGCGCAATGTCAGAGATAAGAAAGGAGAATTAAGTAAACTGTCACTGCTGTCACTGATCATTATCATTATAGAAGTACTTCTTATTCAATACCACAGATGAGTTTAAAAGGGAGATGGGAATTCAAGCTGTCAAAATAACAATGCCTACAAGCTATGGTTTCATGTTTACTGCAAGAGTATGCGTGTTTTTACCAATACAACTTGGGCATACCACCTCATTTGCGTTGCTGTTTTTTCTCTAGCTACATCTACAATGTACGTGATTGAAGCAACAAAAATCACTTAAGATATCAAATTTTCTGCCGGTGCTGTCAAACTTTGCCTGTGTTGTCATTTTGCCGAGCTGTAAAGAAGAGCGTTAAAACACCATGTAATCCACAAGAAGAATTGAAATTGCAGCAGGTGGCCATGGTTCAGAGGAATGAGTAGTTGACTGCTAAGCCAAATGCTGCGGGTTCAAGCCCCAGCTTCGGCAGCATTCTTTTTCTACGAAAATCGCCAGCTTATCTGAGGCCACCTGTGCGATAACATGAGACAATATAACATATATGTCTCCTCCTCTGAGCCACGTAGGTTTCTGTTATGTGTTTTCCTTCTATGTATCTACCTGTCTCTCTCTGTTGTATTAATGTCTTGTTCTGTCTCAGCCGATGGTCTCAGTCACCAGTGCTGCTATGTGTCTGTAGTTCGTCACATTCATGTGCGAAGTACTGTAAATTCAATGTTCAATGTTCAATTGAAATTGCAAAATAGGACAAAAACCAATGAAAATGGTTTTTTTCATCATAATTCGGTAACCAGTGCTCGCAGACAGTTTTGGTTTTCAGTGGCTGATAAAAGACAAACAGACCATTGATTTCGTACATCATTTGAAATAGGCTGGCTGGGAAAATTGAGAGATATGGCGATTTGAAATCGCGGGAAATTTCCTGAAGGCCGAAATCGAAAAAAAAAACATTTTTGCCAATATCTCGGCCACTAGGCCTTCAAAAAGCTTGAAAGCCATTTTGATGGATAGAGCTCGACCAGACCTTCCTTTTGATGTACCAGTCGATGGGTTTTGGCAAGGGGTTAACCCATGATATTTTTCGAAAAAATCGTGAGAAATAGATTTCGCTAAATTCAACATATTTGATAGTTCTCATCATCTTGAACCTAACACTGAAAGCCAAACTCAAATCCGAGCCCTGGTTGCCGAGATATTTGCATCCGAAGATAAACTGTCAATAACCTGTCACAAAAAATGACTAGTCCGACCAATATAGCAATCCAAATTGTTGGTGTTTGCCAAGGAACCATAGAGATGTTATTATATTAGTCGTCATTTTTCACTACTCAGTTGCCAGCACAGTAATCAGGGGTGAATAAAACGCTCCAACTCACTTTATCTGTCAAATTCATTGTGTATGGCAATTGTTACATAAAACGTCGAAAATTGACCTGAGGGTTTAGACAAAATCAGCAAATTCTTCAACCTAAGCGAGTGCTCAGATAAGCTGCGATCATTAGATTTGCGTAGCAAAATAATGCTTCTTAACGCATTCAGCGCTGTCTTCATTTCAAGAATTGAAAGTTCTATCGCCAGCACAACTGTCATTTTTTTACTGGCCTTTTTATCGACTGCAATCCAAATTGTTGTTGCTTGCCAAGGGAAATTTTGCTGTTCTGGCTACTGAGCAGTGAAAAAAACACGACTATTATCTCGAGTGTCGTTTTCCATTGGTTTTTTTTGACGTTTCTTTTTCTACCTCCAATGGAACGGGTTGTGATGTATGTCATTCTTCGGACGATTCTGTTTTCAAAACAGAAGATTTCTGCTCTACTCAGAAGCATTCCGTCTGTCAAAGTCAGTCCAATGAAATGGTTTCAGAAGACTTGTGGGCTCTTCCGAATGCTTCTGGACGACCAAAGGAAAACGACATAAGCCCATTGAATAAGAAGTACAGGAAGCGGTGTTAAGAGCTGAACAGTCGCCAATCGCCCGGCGACGAAAGCTCTCAAAATTTTGCTTTCCAAATCGCTGAGAAATTTGTGAACACAATAGTCGGGCGACGGGTTATCAAAATGGCGTTTTTCTTTTTTACCTCTGAGCAGATCAGATCAGATTACAGAGCTGTCAAAAAATAAATCTGTGTTTCTTTTTTGGCTCATATAAATCGGAGCTAAAAATTTTCATGCTCTGAGCTTAATCTATTTGCTCAGGATAAATCAACCGAGCAAATAGAGCAGATAGCTTAGCGAAGACAACTTCACTTGTTTTTTCGGATTTTACAGACAAACATAGACATAAAATTAAAAACGGATTAACTAGATAGTCGCGCGTCTATTGTAGGTAAGCAAAAAATTGTTAAAATAACAAAAAGTATAAAATGACATTTCCGTGCTCAGGTTTGTTTCTTTATTAAATCGGAGGACATTGAATATGATCTGCTCAGAGCCTCGCTTTGACACATCCGTGATCTGATCTAATCTGCTAAGAGGTAAAAAAGAAAAACGCCAAATGGATCTTAACATGGGTCATGTCAGCGTTAACACTCTACAACTTTTTAAGATCTACTTTTGTAAAATATTGAAAAGAATTCGAACAAAGCCACTGGGGCAGACGGACTAGCCGTCAAACTGTACAAAGCAGCTGGAGATGATCTGGTTAGGAGCATGCGCACCAGCTAATCTGCAAAATTTGGTCGACAACCTCAAAAATCATTCGGTGATTGGCTTACGACGAAATAAAAAAAATCTCATACGTCAAAGTTTTGAAAACCGACGATTCATTGGTCGTTGTTCGTACTCATGTCAATAGTCACTCAAAACAGTTCACATAGAAGAGCGCAATCCCATTTATCCTTCAGTAAACAAGAAAAAGTAAAGAAAATTCATTTCACTCAAAATTATTTTTGTTTCTGTTGTTTACATTTTCCATAAAAATGTTTTCCGTTTCAACTTAACATAAATCCATACCCGCAACATCTTACTCATCGAAAAAACATTAAACTGGCAGAGTGGCAACAATCATGTGAAATTGTGAATACACGTCACCGAACCGGTTACATCAAACCGACTCATTAGAACAGAACCACTGTTCATACTTCATCTTCATACATCATTCGTATTTAGAGATGAATATGGTTACGATTATAGCAAGTGGGAAACCAGAAAGAAAAGCAAATAACCAAGTTGATTCTCTATCTCGCTATGCTGTTTCTTTTTTATAGGAAATAATTTGAGAAAGTATTGGTGAGATCATTCAAAAATACCAAAGCCATGAACAAACGAACGCAATCAAGCAGCAGCACACATACATATCTACTTTGTTTTTGTATGCTGCTTGAGGTATGCAAGTTCCTTTGGATGTTTGAGTTTGATTACTAACAAATTCGAACTTCCAAAAACACCCACCAACTTACATGCCCCTATGTACAAGACCGGATACATGATTTTGTTCTAGGTTGGAGTTGCCAGTGAACCCATATTGTAAGTATTGATAATGCATAGCCAGGGGTGTCAGAAAATAAAAAGTGTATCGAATTGTACTTTTCGATTTGTTAAGTTTTATTGAGGAATGAATACAGACAGGCCGTGTGCGAAGTGTCAAAATTTAACCAAACGTCAAGTTTTAACCCGTTTTTAACTGAATTCGCACACGGCCTTTAAACATAAATAACTAACCGACCGTCTTCTTTAATGTCTCCTGATTGTTGGCCGACACCATCCAGTTCCGCACCACAAAGATTTGGGCGTCTTGGTCTACCTCAATTCTTCCAGCCCAAATTTGGTCTGCCGCGCTTTATCCTACTAAGAATTGTACTTGAAAGGACTTTCCGGGCCGGTTCCTCTTCGCTCACACGAGCAAAGTGACCATCGGAGAGTCTACCAAGCTTAATTTTTGTCATCAAGTCTGCTTCGTGGTTGATTTGTCCTTCCTCACAAAAGGTGCCAAATATTCGAGTAAGACTTTTCTCTCTAATGCGGCTAAGAGTTCCAGAGTACCTTTGGCTAGGCACTAGGTTTGTTCGTTGTGCGCTCTGATTTCGCACTGAGCTGTTCGATGTCGTTCTTTTCCACCGTGTTCGATGTGTATTCAGTGCTCGCACCGGGAGCGCTCTGAATCGCCCCAAGTTTTTTTCGAGGCGAGAATTTCGTGGCTGTTCGAATCAGCTGTTGCTATACAACAAAGAGAAAAGCAAAACCGAGCACTACAAATGCGTTCGATGTGAAACCAAACCCAGAGAAATTTTTCAGTTTTTTGACAGTTCTGTTCAGGGTAGTGACAAGCACCGCAGCGCCCCGGGGCTGGTCGAACCTACTGAGATCTCGAATCTGTTAGTGAGTACTGGTAAGACTATCGTCTTATACAGTAGCAGTTTCGAAGTAATGGTAAGATTTTTGGATTTAAAGAGCTAAAGTAGATTCTGTTGGCGTTGAGCAGCCGCCCGTATATTTTTGTTTGTTTCCACATTGATATCGGCTGCCCCAAGGTAATTGGAGGATCGCACTTCTTTGAATTTGTACTCCTATATCTTAATACTTGTTCTTCTACTTTTGCCAACTTTTTCAGCAGACGGGCGCCACCATGTACTTAGTTTTTTCCCTCTTTATATGTAGCACTAGGTTTTTCTCTCTCAAAAAGGAGATCCCCTGAGTTGCACCAACTACAGAGGTATAAGTCTCCTTATCATCGCCTATAAGATCTTGTCTGCCGTGCTGTGTGAACATTTGAAGCCCTTCGTCAACAACCTGATAAGTCCTTATCGGTACGGCTTCAGACCCGGAAAGTCCAACCATCGATCAAATATTCACCTGACGGCAGATCTTGGAGAAGACCCAGGAACTTCAAATCGATACCTACCACCTTTTCATCGATTTCAAGGCCGCGAATGACAACTATAGAGACCAATGTCTAGTTTTGGCATCCCAGAAAAACTCGTCCGTCTGTGTAAGATGACAGTGGAAAACTCACGCTGTTCCTTCATGGTTGGAAAACGCATTTGATGTCAAGAAAGGTTTTAGACAAGGCGATGCGTTGTCATGCGATTTCTTCAACATCATTCTTGAAAAGATTGTGCAAAGCTCCAACGTCAACACCAGAGGCACAATCTTTCAAAAGTCCTTCCAGCTACTAGGATACGCAGACGACATTGACATAATTGGAAGAACACTGCGTCATGTCAGTGGGGTGTTTGTGAGTCTTAAGACGGAGGCCAGGAAGATGGGTCTAGTGGTTAACGAGGACAAGACCAAGTTAATGCTGCCAACAAGAAAAGACCACCAACATTGACGTATTGGAGCAAATGTCAACATTGACAGATTTAACTTCGAGGTAGTTAAGGACAGGATCCGCTTTCAACTCAGACAACAACACCAGCGCTGAAATTAAACGAAGAATCACTCTTGCCAATCGCTGCTTCTTTGGACTTAGAAGGCAATTCAGTAGTAAAGTCCTCTCTCGAGCAACTAAAGTTACACTCTATAAAACCCTCATCATCCCGGTCCTAATGTATGGTGCAGAGACAGGGACCATGAAAACATCCGATGAAAACGCTTTGGGCTGCTTTGAGAGAAAAATTCTTTGAGTGATTTTCAGTCCTGTCTGCATAAATGGAGAACGGAGACGAAGATTCAACCAAGAACTGTACGAGCTGTTCAGCGACACTGACCTAGCCAGAAAAGTTGAGGTCCAACGAATTAGATGGCTGGGTCATGCAGAGCGAATGGAAAATAATGGAGTCTTTGAATCCAACCCGAAAGGACGTCGCAGAAGAGGAAGACCGCGACTCAGGTGGAGCACACAGGTGGTAGAGGACCTGAACCAACTTGGCGTGCGTGGGACCGAGTTGGCTGGAGATGTTTGTTGGGTGAGGCCCTGGGCTGTAGCGCCACCATAACCCTGAGGCTCCACAAGAGTAAAATCCAATCCAACTTCTCTTCTGGCAATCTCATCCGCAATCCAGTGTTTTTTCTTTTTTTGACTGGGCATATTATGTCTTGCCATCAGCAAGTAAATGTGTCAAAAAGTCTGTGGAAAATGGACGCTCAATACTACATACAACACAAACGTCAAATTGATGACAAGATTTTAATCCGCTCAAAAAATCCAGACTGGACTGGATGTTGGATTGTTGGTCTCTATTGGATTATCTGATGACAGGCCGATAGTCATGTCATCGGAAATGTTCAATGGAAACCCCAAGTAAGTAAGTATTTGTGTACTTAGGAGATGCAAGTGTATCAAAAAAGTACAATTGTATCGACTTCTGCAACCCAGATGCGTACTTTTCTTTCTAATTTATTGCCAACGCACGAGGAAAAGTATTTGGTGTTGGTGCAACCAATGCGAAATTCAGAAATCAGAAAAATTCTTTAAAAATGGCAACACTGACTGCCGCCGTCTAGTTACCTCTACCATAAAAATTCCTATCACTATTTGTTTACCAAATGGCGAGAGAGCAGTAAATGTCAGCATGATTTTACCTGTCAAATAAACATCCTCCCTTTCATATCGATGGAATAATTCATATTTA
Organism: Sphaerophoria taeniata; assembly: GCA_943590905.1. Taxonomy (NCBI): domain Eukaryota; kingdom Metazoa; phylum Arthropoda; class Insecta; order Diptera; family Syrphidae; genus Sphaerophoria; species Sphaerophoria taeniata. Next base: position 3,650,958 of record OX016543.1, read on the forward strand.
AAATTGAATCAAATCTCGATTTGAAGTTTGAAAGATAACTGACTATCGCCCGTCGCCCCTTCTTTCCCCACCGTATCTGATACAATGAGTTTGTTTTGCATCATATCTCCTCTCATTTCTCAAACAAAATAATTTAAACCAAATGTGGGAGCATGCAACCGACTGAACACTCGACTCATACTATTACCAACTTGTCTCCAAGGCTACACAACAACTCTACAATACCACCGTGATCGCTCGCTATCACACCGACAAGTAGAAACAGCCCATAAAAGCGAAGCCAAAAGAAGAGCAACAGTACAAGAAAAAGATGAAGACGAAAAAACAAAAAAAAAAAACAAAAACAAAAATGTGACGAGGTAGTGATGATGAAAATGGAAACTTAACGAGCGACAACAGCAGCCCTAACAAAACGGGGCAACGGCTAAGTCTCCGGCAACTACTTTTAAAAACTTAGTGGGATATATTTTTCCTTCTTTCCTCTTTTTTATTTTTTATTTTGTTCCAACAATAATAATCGCGTGCGTCTCTTCTCTGTGGCGAACCAATCATCGTCGTCGTTCTCGTTCGGTTATTTCTTTTATCGTGTACAAACCTATTATACGTTTCGTTCGTTGTTCGGATATTTCTGTTCGATCTGTAAAAATAATTAAAAAAATTAAAAACATTAATTCTGTTCTCTCTCGCTCCATAAAATTTAAGCCAGAAATTTCGTAAATTTCTCGAGACCCCATAAAAATTACTCAAAAAAAAAAAAAATATTCTCATCAATGATCACACCATCAAGGCTGATAAATAGGTGACCATTTAACAATTTTGTTTATATTTTTTTCTTGTTTAATTGTGTTGTTCTATTCACACATATTGCTGTTGCTGCTGGTGTGTTGCTTTTTCCTTTTTTATAAAAAAGTGTAGTGAAAAATGAAGAAAAAAAAACCAGTTACAAAGAATTAAACAACAAAAATGTTGTCTGTGAGTGAAAGATAATAAAAAATTTAAAAATATTCTGTGTTGAAAAAAAAAATCTAAGCATGCTTTGGTTTTTTGAAATAAAGAAAAGTAAGCGACGAGTTATATTTGAATATGTGCAAGTGCGACGGCAAAACACAACTACAGGGTAATGCTTTGTTGCTGCGACCTGCGATACGAACGAACAAAAATTCTCAAGTATTCCGATGAATTATGATTGGATTTTATTCATCGCCTGAATCTGAATTTTCAGTTTTCGAGTTTCTGGTTTTCGGAATCGAGTTTTTCATTTACCCAATTGAGTATTGTCCATGCGCTGGTGGACGTGGAATACCCCCGGTCCCAATTATAACGCGATCACCGCCTACATCAACCATAAGCCCCCAATTGCAGATTTAGCCACTCGACTCGGTCAACGGGGTCCCTGTCGAGGTTTCTAAAAAAAAGCAACAACAAAAATGATCATTTGAGTGAATTTATTTGCAACATCTTGCTGGAGAGATAATAATGGAAATTTCTTCTAAATACAGCAACGCGTTGTGACATGATCCAAACTCCGCCTCAGGAAGCTTCAATTGTTTGAATCAATCAACAGGAATTTCATTTCGCCTAAAACCTTCTGAACTTTTTGCCGAAGCCGAAGAATTTGTTTCTAAACATCGAGCATCGTAGTAGGCGGCGAAAAAAATCAATTTTTGAATTTTTGAAATTGTTGGACACACAGTTTGGGTTTATTAGTGTGAAATCGTAGTAGGCGCGGAAAAGATGTCAATTTTTTGAATTCCTTCAATTGCCATACACACATTTTGTCACATCGTTTGTACTTTTATTTTATTCGAAATGAGAATTCTTCGCTTTATTAAATCGTCCGTCGTCGGCTTGGGCTTCGGCTGATGGTTTTCTGTTAGCCTAATATTCAGCTTCGGCTTTGGCGGAAAATCGACCTGCGGTCTCGGACACTACTTTCTGGAGCAAAAAGGGCAAATCTTTTTATTCTCGATGAGATCACCGTCAGGTTTCTGATCGAAAACCTTCATACCGAAGAACCTTTGACAAATCGTGGGCTTCATATACATGAATCCTTGCAAGTCTGAGATACTGCAGCCATCCATCGTGAATTGTCCCTCGCATGCACTCTCCAGTCGCCGAAACTAAACGCTCTGGCATTCGCAGTCACTTGGTCTTTGTACCGTAGGTTCGATCTTCCTTGTCGTCTCGAACCTGAAGGCTGGGATGAGAACACTTTCTTGGCTGGAGCATTGTCGTCCATTCGCTCGATGTGGCCGAGCCAATGTAGTCGTCGTCTTTTCTTGGCCTTCTGGACAACACCCACATCTTAGTACAGCTCGTACAGTTCTCGGTTGAACCTTGTTCTCCATTCGCCATCGTCGCATACGGGACCGAAAATCCGTCGAAGAATTTGTCATTCGAAAGTGCCCAGTATCAGGAGTGGTAGACACTTTATCTTTCGAGTGAGGAGTTTTGAAGCCAGTTGTTTGGCCAAACCGAAGCAGCAGCGGTTCGCTAGGGTAATTCTTCTTCGGATTTCCACTAAGGTGTCGTTTGTGCGATTGATGTTTGTTCCAAGGCAGGTGAACTCTTTAACTACCTCGAAATTGCTGCTACCAACAGTGACGTTTTGTCCTAGGCGGTGGATAGATGTTGCTTTGTTTGTTGACAGCATGTACTTCCAACGAGTTTTGCCTGTTCTTCAATCGCTGTGAAGGCCTCAAGCTGTAGAGAAATCCATCAAATCAAAACGAAGAACGATGCACAACAATAGCCACACATCTACAAGAAGTCGAATCGAGTGCCTAAACGGTCAGTTTAAGTCAAAGTTTAGGGTCAGTTCTTGACAGACTGCGCGTTGATTTGGATATGTTCTCGTTGCCGTGGCTGTGCTTCATAACATAGCCAAAGAAAGAAATAAGCAAAACGTACAAGCCGCTCTAAAATTCAGGATCATCTGGAAGAGCATTCAGTGCTCCTGGACCAATTGCCTTAACATTTCCTTTTCGTCATGGCTCCAATTGGACTCCCTACCAAGCTAGTGTCGATTTTCCGCCAAAGCCGAAGCCGTGTCCTTGTCGATACATGTAATAGGTTACAACCAGAAGTCCTGAGCCCTTTTAATGGTGGATTTTGAGACCCACGGCTCCTGTATCAAGACGATATCTTCTTAGTTTTTGTGCAATCGGAGTATTAGGTTGTTCGTGGCCATGATGGCGTGATGGAGATTAATCTGAACTAATTGCAGCATTGCTACTAGTGTCCTTGATTTTCCGCCGAAGCCGAAAGTTTAATAAAGCGAAGAATTCTCATTTCGAAAAAAATAAAAGTACAAACGATGTGACATGTGACAATTCAAAATTCAAAAATCGCGCCGCCTACTCCGATTTCACACTAATAAACCCAAACTTGTGTGTCGCAACAATTTCAAAAATTCAAAAATTGATTTTTATCGGCGCCTACTACGATGCTCGGTTTCGGCCAAAACTTGGACCTATGATGTAGTGTCCGTGGCTAAGTGGTTATGAACGTTGTGGGCTTGAATCCTACTCGGGTCATCTTTAACGGGGGCACTGCCTCTTGTAAAGAACTAACAAAACTTCCAAGATTATCGAATCTGTCATGAAAAAAGTGCTTCTCAACTTTGCCGTTAGGAATCGGCGAGTTAAATTATAGGCGACTAGACCAGGCTACTCTTTCACATTTATTGAATGGGATTGCTCGTATTTTGGGGTCATTAACCTGCTGAATTGTAAACAAAAGATTTGACAGATTTCATCAAAACAAAATGGCTCCAAAATCTATCCGCGCCAATTGCAAAAACCCTTTACAAACATTTAAAGTGTTCTCTTGGCTCGACTTTCCTTATGGGGCCCGCGAATGGTTTGTTGTTCTTATAGTCTGGAATTTTTTGAATATTTGCCGCCGGCCGTTCCGTTATTTGTCATGATAAACAATTTCGCGCATTTTTCCATGTTCTCTAAAGCGAAGAATTCTCAATTTCGAGAAGCGTTCAATTGCAAACATTTTGACATTTGAAATGCCGTCGGCAAATTAGCGTTCAAAATGTAAAAAAAACATGAACAGTGGGATGTGGACAATCTCAAATTATGTGCTTATTTTGTGAGTTTTGTTTTTAACAAGAGAATTGAGACAGTTACACAAATCTGTGCTCTTTAGTAATAACTAGCTGACCCCGCGTAACTTCGTCTCGCGCGCGCGAGAACACCTACAGTAACAATGAGCTTTCCGAGTTTTATCATCAAGAACTTCCTGTTTTCCATTCGAAATCCCATTTTGAAAGTTTCCTTCACCAAATATTCGGCTAAATTTTCCGCAAATCTTTGCTGAAATTTAAATTAATAAAAGAAAATTCCAGGAGCTTTAGTAAAACGAACGTGTTCTATGAAATAAGTGAATTTATTAAGTGACGAATATAAAAGTTAAGAGACTACAAAGTGTAGCAGTGCTGCCACATCTTGTAATACTCCCAAATAGACGAATTTTTTGTTTGTGTATTTGAACAACGATAAAAACTTAGAGGTGCTTCGACCAATGTCTCTTTTTCCGTCAATTCCTTTGTTTGGCTGGAGTTAGAGCTATTTCACGGGTGCCAAGCCGATCATCAGACTCCTTTATTAGTGGTCCTGTCTAGTTATTTTTCATTTTAATCGAGAAACTTTTTGAATTCACAGTTTTAGGATTTGAACCTTAGACCAGCTAGTTGGGAAGCGATTTTTTGTTTGATTTTGCCATTTTCTGAAGCTTTTCAACGACCAAATGAGGATGATTTTGTTTATAAATTCACATACACATGAATATATTGTGTAGATATGTAAGTAGATAATTTTAAGCACTTGCACCACTTTGAGAACAAAATATAATTCAACTAAGAAATTAATTACGAAGAAACGATGCCGTTCGCGACAGGATCTACTCTACTACTGTTGTCTGTTTTATTCATATTGGCACATAGGGAATTTCAAAAAAATTGAAAAATTCATAGCCTACTTGTGTTTAAATTGAGAAAAGTGATGACAATTGAAAATAAATATTTTATTTAAGGCCGTGTGCGAATTCAGTTAAAAATGTGTTAAAACTTGACGTTTGGTTAAATTTTGACACTTCGTATTGAATAAATTTGACAAGCTGCGGAGCAGGTTAAAATATGACAGTAGTGGTTAAAAATTCATCCAATTCGCACTCGGCCTTAAGGTGTAAACTAAATTATGTGTCGATTGCCGAATATTCGGAGTGTGGCCAAACATTCGGTATTCGGTATTCGGTATAACGGTGAGGAACAAAAAATAAGTAGAAGTCTGTATAAAATATAAACAAAGGCACAGACTTTTTGAACTTATTTCCATCTGAACTTTTAAATAAATGATAGTTAGGAATGACATTTCTGTGACAGTAATTTGACGGAAACTTAGAAATGAAAAATTTAAAAGAAATCTGGAGATATACAGCCTTGGCCAAAAGTATTGAGCACACCCTTCGCCTTAAAGAACGCATACGATGATAACAAACTCTTCTGCAGATAAAGCATTCCATTCGTTCCGTAGATGGTGGCTTTCGGTGCCTTATCTTGTACTTAAATAAACCCCAAAGATGTTCATTTGGGTTTAAATCTGGGGACTGGGCAGGCAGTCCAATCGGAAACTTTTCCCGTAAAAGATCGATGGTTTCATTGCTTGTGTGGCACGTAGCGCCGCCGCCGTCTTGTTGAAAGTAAACGTTGTCCAGATCAAATTCCGGCCATAAAAAATCATTAATCATCTCTCGATAGCGCAATCCATTGACCGTAACTGTTGCTCTAGCCTCATTTTCGAAAAAGCAAGGTCCAATGACCCCGCCGGACCATAAACCGCACCAAACAGTCCCGCGTTGAGGATGGATAGGCTTTTCAACAATAACTCTTGGGTTTTCCGAGCCCCAGATGCTTGTTGACGTAGCCTTCGAGGTGGAAATGGGCCTCATCAGTCAAGATGATTTTTCGATGAAATTCCGGATCATTTTCATGCATTTCAAGGACCCAATCAGCAAAGACACGACGTTGTTGATGATCTTGTGTTAACTGAACTTTATAAGCCTTAAGACCCAAGTCTTTATGCAAAATACGGTGTAATGACGTTTGTGGAATGCCTTATTCCAAAGAACGACGAGGAATGGACAAACCTGGGTTTTCTTCAACACTTTGGGCCTACAACAGCAATATTCTCAGTTGTTCTTGAGCGATGTGCACGGGTTTTAATCTTCACATCACTAACTTGTCCCCAATTTGTCCACCAATTTCTGTATTGCGGTCCGACAAGGTGCTTCACGACGACCCAAAAATGTTTTAGTTTTACGAACCGTCTCTGCCAAATTTTCACCATTTTTAATAATTTCAATGCGTTGTTGAATCGTGTATCGTTAATGGCGTAGTTTCTACTTGTCAAATGTCAAAAAATGACAGCATCAAAAGTGACAGCTACCGAAATAGCGGGCTATGGTGAGACAAATGGCTTTTTCCTGTTGTTCGAGCAGAAATAGACGCCACAAATCCGATTTTTTTTAAATAAATTTCGTGCTCAATACTTTTGGCCAAGGCTGTAGGGTGATTAACTTTCATAAATCCATAAATCAACGTAGAATAGACTTTTAAATGAACGTTGAGATTTAAATTTTGGTTTTAAGGCACCTCAAAACGTTATATTAGATGAAAATTTCCATCTAGTAGGTTCCGATAAAATGTATAACGTCCTCTGCTGCGTTGTCGATTACACAGTGTACATTCAGTGGATCGGTCGCTGCGATGGGGCATATCTTCTTGCTTTAAAGATTGTGGAAATAGTATTTATACTGTTGTTGTCGTCACTCCTGATCCAACACTCGATATAGGTTCCTGGATTCACTTTGTCTTGCTCGTTCTTGGAAATGTTCAAATTTTGTTTCCTTAATAGTATTCCACAGGGCATCCAAGATTTCTTCCCATCTTTCGGGGGATATCGCTGTCCAGATACAGGTTATGTTCCAAGCATAATCTTGACCACTCGCCAAAGAACTGGGACTTGCGTTGCACGATATAGGAGGCCACTGTTTTAGGAAGTCTTTGCGGGCGGTATTCCATGAAGCTGAAGTGGAGTTTCAAAGTGTACAAGAAGAGAGGAGCAAGTCCAGTCTCTAAATGGACGAAAAATGTTCTTTAAGAAGTATCTTAACAACGTCATCGTATTGGACAACTCCCCAGACCTGTGCAGCATAACACATTATAGATCTTACTACCGTTTCCAAAAAGTTTGTATTTCAAACTTGTTGTGGCGTTCTTTTTACCAAGGAGCCCTTTCCAGTTGCAGTTAATGGCCATTTTAGCATCATGTAATTCGGCTCTGAAGTGTTTCCCAAGAGTGAGTTTGGGAGTCAAGATTAGAGGTGTCAAAGTAACGTTAAAATGGGTACCCGTATGTATTCGTTGCTTTTGGTATGAACACTCGTTACTAAAATATCGTTACTAGTTACTTTCGTTACGAAACACACCAAACTAACGAAGTATACCGTTCGAATGACGCGTTACATACCAGTATAGGAAGTGGTATAGTATGAAATAACTACTAACTAGATCATACAAGTAACGATATTTATTTTGGAGTACCGAATCGTTACTCGGTACAAATTAAAATACCCGTAACTAAGTAACGAATACATACGGTTTGCTGCAGCTCTAATCAAGATTACTCCTAGATACTTGTATTCTTTGACTTTTTCAAGTTCCTCACCTTCCCAGGTGCATTTTTCATCCCTCATTCCTCGGTAGTTACTCGCCTCTTCTGCACTTCCTTTTTTTGAAAATTGGCGGCAAGATAATGCTTTTCCTGAAGTTTTCTTCCACCACACCTTCATCGAAAATCTGATTAAAACATCCAGTAAGGTATTTTTGGAATTTATTCGTCGAGTACTCGTAGGGTATACGGTCTATTCCTGGAGCCTTATTCAGCTTGCAAGTGTAAAGTGCATTTTTTACCTCTAAAAGTAGTATATTTGCTATTTGAAGTTCCGATCCTTGTTGACATGTCAGATGACTTGCACTCCGTTTCATTACGCTTGCCCAGACACAGTCGATAATTTGCTTGATTCTGTAATAGTCCTTGATGAACTGGAACTTGCTCTTTTTAACATGAAAAACAATAAGTCCCCAGGAATTGATGGCATTCCCGTTGAATTTCTAAAAAAAACTCATATCTTCTTTCTTTAACAACTTATACGATTCCGCTTGCATTCCCACGAGCTTTAATAAAGCCGAGGTTTCAAATTGGTTTCAAACGACTGCAGGTGTTCCCCAAGGATGTATCCTCAGCCCAATCTTTTTTTAACCCTCTACATTAGTGATGGGTCAATTCGGTTCGCTAACTCGAGTCAACTCGAGTTAGCCCTAACTCGAGTCAACTCGGTAGTTTTTTTTTTTTTTTTCAACTCGAGTCAGCTAACTCGGTTTGCCAACTCGAGTTGAACGGTCCAACTCGGTTTACCTATTCGGTTCGCCAACTCGGTTTGTAACTCGGTTTGTAACTAGGTTTGCCAACTCGGTTTGTAACTCGGTTTGCCAACTCGGTTTGCCAACTCGGTTCGCCAACTCGGCAATCGATAAAAAAAAACGAGTTAACTTGTTTCTAATTTTGTAAGGGTTTTTTAATTATTTTAATTTTTTCATTTTTTATGAGTTTTCTAAACCGATTTTCGAGGCGATCTGGTAACATTTAGAACGAAATATCCCTCTAGCGACCTAGATTCGTACCTTATTTCTCTATAGAGCCATTAACATTCAAATTTCATCAGCGGATGGCAGAGATTTTGACGGATTAAAAACCTCATTTTTTCCGCTTTTTAAGTGTCTTCTAGATCGATTTTCAGGGCAATCCGAGTTGGAAAACCGAGTTGGCGAACCGAGTTGGCAAACCGAGTTGTCAAACCGAGTTGGCAAACCGAGTTGACTCGTTCAACTCGAGTTGGGCAAACCGAGTTGCAACTCGGTTTGCAAAAAAACCAACTCGAGTTAACTCGGTTTGCAAAATTTACGGTTCGGCACATCACTACTCTACATTGATGATATTTCAGATAATTTACCCGGTGGAGTTTGTTTTTCTGATATTCGTATAAAAGTGCTTCTTTACGCAGATGCTAGCGGATAACCCATCTTCTCTCCAGCTACAAATCAATAGGGTCTAAACGTACTGCAATATCTGGGACCTTAAAATAAACTCAGAGAAAACAAAGATAATGGTATTTGAGGCACGGAGTTGTAGAAGGCCCTATGTCCTCGATAGCCTCACGAATTCCCTCTTTGAGGTCTTGAATCGACGCTGAACTGTTGGCGTAGACCTTATCTTTCACGTGGCCCTAAAAGAAGAAATCGCAAGGTGTTAAATCATAAGATCTCGGTGGCCAATTGTGATCACCTCTTCGAGAGATAACACGGTCCGGAAAATGTTTTAGTTTTACAAACCGTCTCTGCCAAATTTTCACCATTTTTATAGTGAATTTTCAATAATTTCAGTGCGTTGTTGAAGCGTGTATCGTTCCATTTTTGTTAATGGCGTAGTTTCTACTTGTCAAATGTCAAAAAATGACAACTTCAAAAAACACCTCTTATTGGAAAACCCTTTATATCGTCCGCAAATAATAAAGCTTTGATACAAACTCCTGCGAAATCGACGCCACCAGGAAGATGGTCAACGAGATCATTGATGAAAAGCGCAAATAAGGTCGGGCTTAATGTACATCCTTGCCTCACTCCTGTTGATGTTTCGAATCATTTTGAAAGTTGCCCACCATTCCACACTGCCGACTGAGTTCCTTTGTACAACTCTTCTCCTCCTAGGTTTAATAAAGCGAAGAATTCTCATTTCGAATAAAATAAAAGTACAAACGATGTGACATGTGACAATTCAAAATTCAAAAATTGACATCTTTTCAACGCCTACTACGATCTTACACTAAACTTCTGTGTCCAACAATTTCAAAAAATTCAAAAATTGAATTTTTTCGTCGCCTACTACGATGCTCGATATTCAAATTTGAATTTTTGCTTTTCACAAAAAATAGCTAGTAATCAGGCTCGATTAGGCGAGTTATGTCGAGCTATATTGCAAACAAATTGTTTGTCAAAAGTGCGCTTATTTCCATCTATCGAGTTTTATGAAACGCAAACGGCACGAATATACACAAAAATCGACATTCTTCGACCTGGCTGTGTGTTACATTGTTCTGTCCCGAAAAACCCGTGACCCTCAAATGCGTTATTAGGAGATTTCTTATTAAAAACAAACCCCTCTACCTGTAGTGAAACATCATTTAAGGATGAGATGTTATTTATGTATAGTTTGTGCCTCGATAGAGAAGAAGAAACAAGGAAAAACAAAACCCAAACCCAATACACAAAATACCTCTGATTTATGATTTTCAAGATTTTTTTTAAAGATAAACATAAACAACAAAGAAGGAAAAAACCCTTGTACCAGGAATGAAGTTGGGATTGGGATGCATGCATAAAGGTAGAGCTATAGGACAGGTACAGGTACTTAAGTCCATACGTTTCGTGTATTGTTTACTTAAATTTACCATAGAGAAATGTAGGCAGGCAGGTAGGTAGGTAGGTATTCGAAATTTGCTTTTTGAAAATAATTTTCTTAGGCAGAAATCTATTCATAGTGAAGTTGGTTTCTATCCCCAGTTGTTGTCAAATCAAAAGTCGTGGGTTCTGTTCGCAGATTTTAGTTGGATTTTGGTTGGAGATAAAACATACATTAGGCTTAAGCTCTCTTACTTTCTTACTTTCTTAAGGTGGCGCTACAGTCCGGTGTGGCCTTGGGCCTCCGCCAGCCAGCTTGGTCAGCTTGCACTCCAAGTTGTGTGCGCCACCTGAGTCGAGATCTTCCTCTCTTCTCTACGTCCCTCGGGAATAGTTTCCGGGGGAGCTTTCCGGGCCGGAGCATTGGTGTCAATCCGCTCTAAATGAGTCTCTGGACCTTGACCCTTACATGTCGTTGTACAACCCGTAAAGTTCGCTGTTGTATCTTCTTCGCCATTCCCCATCAATGCACACGGGGCCAAAGATGACCCCAAAAACTTTCCTCTCGAAACAACCTAAGGCACATTCATCCGATTTTGTCAAGGTCCATGCTTCTGCACCATACAGCAGGACTGGCACAGTTTTACCTTAGTTGCTCGAGAGAGGGCTTTTCCACTCAGTTGCTTTTTTAGCCCAAAGAAACAGCGATTAGCAAGAGTAATTCTTCGTCTGAACTCGGGGCTCGGCGGAGCCTAGGTAGACAAACTGCTCTACTACCTCGGAGTTGTATGCGTCTATTGTGACGTTCTGTCCGAGCCGTCGTCGGTGCTGGGTGTCCTTCCTCGAAGACAGCATATACTTCGTTTCTCCCTCATTCACCGCTAAACCCATTTTTGCCGCTTCTGTCACAATTCCCACAAAGGCGCCATTGACATCACGCTGTGTTCTTCCCATTATATCAATATCGTCGGCGTACGCGAGAAGTTGAACAGATTTTTGGAAGATAGTGCCTCTGGTGTTGACGGGGTGGAGTCTTGCACTATCTTCTCAAGAACGATGTCGCACGATAGTGCATCGCCTTGTCTGAATCCTTTTTTGACATCGAAAGATTCCGTAAGCTCGTTGCCAATCATGATGGCGCAGCGTGAGTTCTCCATCGTCATTTTGCACAAGCGAACGAGTTCGGCAGGGATGCCAAAACTAGACATTGCAGTTCGTTTGTCATACGCGGCCTTAAAATCGATGAAAAGGTGGTGTTTCCGTGAAGTTTGTTTCGATATCTATCACAGGGTTAGCAAAGGGCATACAAGCTTAGGCTTGGTTCGAATTCGGCCAAATCTTCGGCTTCGGTATAAAATAGGCCGAAACCGAAGAATTTGTTTCTTAATATCGAGCCTCGTAGTAGGCGCCAAAAAAAATAAATTTTTGAATTTTTGAAATTGTTGGACACACAAGTTTGTGTAAAGTCGTAGTAGGCGCGGAAGAGATGTTCATTTTTGAATTCTTTAAATTGCCATTAGAGCTGTCAAAGTAACGTTAAAATGGGTACCCGTATTTATTCGTTACTTTTGGTATGAATACTCGTTACTTAAATATCGTTACTAGTTACTTTCGTTACGAAACACACCAACCTAACACAGTATACCGTTCGAATGACGCGTTACATACCGGAAGAGGAAGTGCTATAGTATGAAATAACTACCTGCAAAAAAAGTAACTAGATCATAGAAGTAACGATATTTATTTTGGAGTACCGAATCGTTACTCGATACAAATTAAAATACCGAATACTAAGTAACGAATGCATACGGTTTGCTGCAGCTCTACATGTCAAATCGTTTGTACTTTTATTTTATTCGAAATGAGAATTCTTCGCTTTATTAATCCATCGGCTTCGGCGGAAAATCGAACTTCCGTCGATAAGTAAATCTTAAAAATCTGATTAACAGACGAACTACCACCACAACATACAAAATTCTATAAACCAAAATTAAATCACTTACATTTCCACATCATTAAATTTCAGCTGTTGCTTTTGCATTTGAGTCATAGACAAAATGTGTGGGCCACCATTGCTATCATTTTAATGAGTTTTATCAAAAAGCGGTGTGTTTGATGTCGTTGTTTCTAGTTTTATCATCACCTACCTATGCATGTGTTAATCATTTGTTATTGTAGTCCCTATGTTTATTATTTGATTGATATTCGTGCCTGTTGTACGAAAAAAAGATAAGATTATTTGTTAACTGATAAAACAGATAACAAGCAACTAGATACTTTCAATTACGTAGACAAATAGAAATAAAACTTAGAACGAGACTGCTGATAAGAATGCTTTTGTCTTCTAAGCTTGTTCAACTTTGGTTTGTTGTGAAAGCTTTCTGTTGAATAATTATCTAATGGCGCGACAGCTCTTGAAGAGCCAAGGCCTTTACTTACTTATGGTGGGGCTATAGTCCAGGTCGGACCAGGGCCTCATCCAACAAACATCTCCAGCAAGCTCGGTCCCTAGCTAGTTTCGCACGCCAAGTTGGTTCAAGTCCTCTGCCAACTGAGTCACGGTCTTTCTCTTCTGCGACGGGTCCTTCCGGGTTGGATTCGAAGACTCTACGAGCCGTTGCATTATTTTCCATTCGCTCAGCATGACCCAACCATCTAAGTCGTTGGACCTTAACTTTTCTGGCTAATACAGTGTCGCTGTACAGCTCGTACAGTTCTTGGTTGAATCTTCGTCTCCATTCTCAGGCAGGCAGGACCGAAAATCACTCGAAGAATTTTTCTCCCAAAGCGTTTTCATCGGATGTTGTCATGGTCCATGTCTCTGCACCATACATGAGGACCGGGATGATGAGGGTTTTGTAGAGTGTCACTTTAGTTGCTCGGGAGAGGACTATACTACTCAATTGCCTTCTAAGTCCAAGGAATCAGCGATTGGCAAGAGTGATTCTTCGTTTGATTTCGGCACTGGTGTTTTTGTCTCAATTGATAGCGGATCTTAGGTAGACGAAGTCCTTAACTACCTCGAAGTTAAATCTGTCTTTGTTGACGATGTTGGTAGTTTTTTCTTGTTGACAACATTAACTTGGTCTTGCCCTCGTTAACCGCTAGACCCATCTTCCTGGCCTCCGTCTTAAGACTCACAAACACCCCACTGACATTACGCTGTGTTCTTCCAATTATGTCAATGTCCTCTGCGTATCCTAGTAGCTGACGGACTTTTGAAAGATTGTGCCTCTGGTGTTGACGTTGGAGCTTTGCACAATCTTTTCAAGAATGACAGGGCATCGCCTTGTCCTAAACCTTTTTTGACATCAAATGCATCCTTAAGGTTTTTTCCGACTAGCGTGAGTTTTCCATTGTCATCTTACACAAACGGACGAGTTTTTTCTGGGATGCCAAAACTAGACATTGCTCTATACAATTAGTATCTGTAGACGCTGTCATACTTGGCCTTGAAATCGATGAAAAGGTGATAAGTATCGATTTGAAGTTGCTGGGTCTTCTCCAAGATCTGCCGTAGGGTGAATATATGCTCGATGGTGGACTTTCCGGGTCTGAAGCCGCACTGATAAGGACCTATCAGGTTGTTGAATAGGGGCTCGGCAGAGAGGATCTTGTAGGCGATGATAAGGAGACTAATACCTCTGTAGTTGGTGCAGTTCAGGGGATCTCCTTTCTTGATGATCGGGTATACGATGCTAAGGTTCGATTCATCGGGCCTGCTTTACTCCCACCAAATTTTTGCAGATGAGCTGGTGCATGCTCCTAATCAGATCATCTCCAGCTGGTTTGTACAGTTCGGCGGCTAGCTCGTCTGCTCCATCGGCTTATGTTTCACTTCGTCCATGTCGGGTGGGTGGTATTGTTGACCTTCTGCACTTTCGAACCTCGTTCCTGTTGTGACATCCCTCTATCTGTGAGGTGTTTAAGGTAGGGATGCAGTAATCGGTGGTTGTTGATAGGATGTCTGATGGTATCAGGCTTGTTTGGTTGCAGTGCCCGTAGGATCTAAGTTTCCAGCAGCCTATTTCTGTGAGTCTCATGATACTGTAGAACACGTGATATTTTATGAATCAGAAGAAGGTCCAGAATGACGTCAAGTGCATCCGTTGGACAGGGGACCTAATTGCCCCTGATATCCCTGATAAGCTTGTTTACTCTGTAAGATTTGCTGAGAGTGGGCCACCAAACAATGGATCCTTAAAAAAAGTATCGGTCTTACAACCGCTGTGTCTCGAAGCCCCACTTTTTACAGCCCGATTCTCCCCATTATCAGTGATATCTCACAAGTCATAAGATGAGGTGAAATTGATTTTGTGACTCCCCCAAAGTCACAACTTGTGAGAGTCACAAAAAAACAATCGAATTGTGATCTCCTTCATAGCTGGTCATAACTAGAGTTTCGTTGTGACTTTTCTTGTGAGGATTATGGGAGAATGCTACAAATGTTATCGAATCACAACAATCCTCACAAGAAATAGTCCCAAGGGCTTATGACTTGTGATTCCTCACAAGGGGCAGAATCAGGCTTTTTTATTATTAATTGTGCATTTCTGCTTTTAACTTATAACAAAAAAGCTTATAATCGATTTATATTCAAGGAACAAATCAGGGAAAAAGGAAAAAATGTGTAGCACAAAGAATCACAACAACAAAGCAAGTGTTTCATTCAACAACAATCAAAATAAATACCGGAGTATATCCAAGAAAATCTTCGGCCGATATTTATAGTTTTAAAAATGAAAGAAAAATCAATCAAAAAAGTTAATCAAAATTAACTAGCAATATTTTAATATACACAAAAAAAAAAAAACAAGGAATAATATACACATACACATATATACAAGAAGCTATATATACAAATACGCAAAAATTAGAGTTTTAAAACAAAAATCAGTTCGAATGTTGTGCTGTAGTGTAAAAAAGAAGAAAAAAGAAGAAACTCTCAATAAGTGAAACGATACGAGATATGCCACATAATAGTCACAGCTCGCATTCTCGCCATGCTGGCTCATCCGGGGACGATTTGGGCAGTACAGATGAAGTGAAAATCTTCAAGGATGAAGGCGATAGAGAGGACGAGAAAATTTCGTCGGAGAACTTACTAGTTGAAGAGAAGTCTAGTCTTATTGATTTGACGGAAAGTGAGGTGAGTCTTATTCTTTTATTTTTTTTTATTAAAAAATTGATAACTAGTTGATTTGTGGCAAGTGGCAACACTTACGTCTTGACGTGACGTATGTACATGACAGTCGTTAAATCAATTGTCATTCTCTGTTCAGCTGCGACGAACAACGCATCGTTTTGTATATTTTAAAGCTGCAGCAAACCGTATGTATTCGTTACTTAGTTACGGGTATTTTAATATGTACCGAGTAACGATTCGGTACTCCAAAATAAATATCGTTACTTGTATGATCTAGTTAGTAGTTATTTCATACTATACCACTTCCTATATTGGTATGTAACGCGTCATTCCAACGGTATACTGTGTTAGTTTGTTGTGTTTCGTAACGAAAGTAACTAGTAACGATATTTAAGTAACGAGTATTCATAGCAAAAGTAACGAATACATACGGGTACCCATTTTATCGTTACTTTGACAGCTCTAGTATCTTTGTAAAAGTCTTTGTGACGATTTCGAAACATAAACAGCTGATCAAAAGAATAGGTGTGAAGAAATTTTAGATGACCACTGTCAACTGTCAACTGTCAACTGTAAAGGAAGTGTTAGCGGCTCACCTACCAAGAAATGTCCCGGCGGCGTTAACGCCTGAATGTCATTTGGATCATCATTAAGTAGATAAAGCGGTCTTGAATTCAAAATTGCTTCTATTTCAGCCAGTAGCGTGAGCAACTGCTCATATGTCAACACCTTCGCTCCAATCACTCTTTTTAAATGAAACTTCATTGATTTCACTGCCGCCTCGTAGATGCCGCCTTGATGAGGCGCGGCTGGCGTCATGAATCCCCATTCCGTCCCCTTCGCACCAATAAAATCGAGTGCGTCCTTTTCATGCCATATTTCCTTCGCCCTATGCAATTCCTTCACGGCTGCAACAAACGCTGTACCATTGCCGCTGTAGATCCTTTCACACCTTCCCCTTCTCGGAACAAACCTTTCGTAGCAAGCGACGTTGTTAAGCTTGACACCACATAAATGTCTAATCTAAACCGCAGTGTAAGAACGCCTTTCCAGGTACTATTCTCTCTTTAGGGAGTTCACCCATCAGTTGTGTCTCGAAACGATGATTATATCGAACGCAGACAACACATTTGTGTAAGAACCTTCTCAATACGTTCCTTAATCTGGGAATCCATAATCTCTGCCGTGCCATGCCCCATGCTTCGTTGCCTTGTGGGCCCCGTCCATTATAAGCTTTGCTAGGCGAGACCCTGTAGGTACAATTGCAGGATGCCTACTTCTATATTCCAATTCCGACCTTCCCAAGCTTCCTCCAACCCGTTAAATGTGTTTATCATCTAAAATTGGCTTAAGTCTTTCAAGTGCTAATATTTCCTTCCCAAAATATCCTTCCTGCTCCTTCCGAAGCAAATATTAAATCGCTTTTTCCTTCTCTTTTGCTGTGACTTGCAGTTGTTTCCTTTCCGCCTTCCCAGACCGTCTCCTTCTCTTCCCTCCAGTCCTTTCTCCCCTTCGCTTTATTCTTTCCTTCACTGCATTCGTAAAACGTAAACATAAAACTGGGACCCCCTAAGTCTTGCGACACAGCTTCTGAAGAGGGTTCGGAAGAAGACTGTGCTGCGACAGAAGAGGGCCCAGGTACATCATCACCCACATCCAAGGATAGGAAGGTGATAGTAGCACTGGGGACCCCCTAAGTCTTGCGACACAGCTTCTGAAGAGGGTTGTGGAGGCTCGCATGAAGCATCTACCTCATCTTTTTTGTAGATACGGAGCGTAATCGTTTCGAACCCGTATCTTATCACTCCCTTGGCTCGCGCCAGAGAAGCCGGAGGGTCTTTATTGATTACCATGATTGCACTTCGGTAAAGGCCCTTCGGTTCTTCCAGTTTCGCGATCTTCCAGTCGTGGCAAGAGAGGTCCGGGTTGCTAAGCCTGATCATCTCATGGATGTCTTCTGGACATGAGGGTTCTATTGGGATCCATGCGCGAGCTCGGGGCCTGCAAGGAATAAATCTTACTTAGCAACAACCTCGAGTTTTGCGCCTGGCCAAACTTCGCCCAGCATGCCGACAAACGATGAGTTTGATGCCAACACCCATCGCTTGTTACAGGCGGTGGACCCGGATGATCTCGCATTACTTTGAGAAAGCCAGCCGAGAGCCCCAGTTTCCCCATCTGCG
This sequence comes from Sphaerophoria taeniata, assembly GCA_943590905.1. Taxonomy (NCBI): domain Eukaryota; kingdom Metazoa; phylum Arthropoda; class Insecta; order Diptera; family Syrphidae; genus Sphaerophoria; species Sphaerophoria taeniata. The sequence continues at coordinate 3,668,812 of OX016543.1, forward strand.
TACGGTCAGAGGTAATCGTGCCATCAATATTGCTCCTATCAATGACCGCAACCACGATTTTGTTGTGCTCCTTAATTGCATCACTAAAAGGTTTAGTGGTGTTATGCACTTTGTCCCTAGCTAGCTGTCTCCAGTTTCGCACGCCAAGTTGGTTCAGGTCCTCTACCACCTGTGTGCTCCACCTCAGTCGCGGTCTTCCTCTTCTGCGACGTCCTTCCGGATTGGATTCGAAGCCGGAGTCTTCACACCTATTCTTTTGACCAGCTGTGTAAATATATTCTTCTCTTTCTCTTGCATATATCTAGACTTAAATTTATATTTTAACTAACGTAATTGTCTTTTAACTCTTGAACACTCCAGGAAAAAGGTGGAAAGGTAACGGCGCGTTCAGATCATAGTCCTGTTTTTAGTAAGTATATTTTCACTCTTGACATAAATTTAAATGTAAACAGAAACAATTACAAATATCCGTAGGTAGTTGTCTTTTATTCTTGGTCTAAACTCATTTCCAGAGCAGGGCCTCATCCAACAAACGTCTCCAGCCAGCTCGATCGCCAGCTAGCTGTCTCCAGTTTCAGGTCCAGGTCCTCTACCACCGGTCCTTCCTCTTCTTCTACGTCCCGCGGAAATAGTGTCGAAGGCTTTCTGGACCGGAGCATTGGTGTCCATCCGCTTTGAATGACTGAGTATCTGGACCTTGACCCTTCTGGCTAGGTCCATGTCGTTGTACAACCCGTAAAGTTCGCTATTGCATCTTCTTCGCCAGTCCCCATCAATGCACATAGGGCCATAGATGACCCAAAGAACTTTCCTCTCGAAACAGCCTAAAACACGTTCATCCGATTTTGTCAATACAGCAGGACTGGGATGATGGGGGTTCGGAAAGCTCATTTAGGTCATTGAAGAAGGGCCCTCTCATTTTACACTTTTACAAGAAGTGAAGAATAGTTTCATTTTCTCGCTGGTCCCCACAACTACGACAGAAAGTATTGTGGGGAATGCCCAGCTTAGATGCGTGTTCCCCAACAAGCCAGTGTCCGGTGCATGTTCCAACGACCCTGGCTATGTCTTGTCTGGGCCTGTCATATCCTTCTTTATATGATACAGTTGGTTAGGCTACTCCACCTTTGGTTTGATTCAGCGTGAAAAATTGACAAGATCTTGCCCTTCATAGCACCAAGAGGAATGTTGACTCTTTCCGCGAGTGAGCTGTGAAGGGCTCGTCAGCCCCCGTTCCTGGCCCTCAAAGCCACTGTGATCCGGAACCCAGACAAGAGTAACCCTGAGTCCAATATTCATGCCCACGAGCTCACTTCGGCATTGTTAACCTAATTTGGAGGATGATGAGGACGAGCCAATCGCTTGGAAAGCCGCCTGACGCTTCCATAATTGCGAGTAGTTCAGCCTGAAAGATACTAGCAAAGTCAGATAGCCAAAAAGACCCGGAGACATTTATGGACTTTGAGAAAATTCCTGCACCAACCTCACCCTCCGTTTAGGGCGTCAGGTGGACATGGGCGAAAAGCTTCAGTGGAACAAACACTAGTTGTTGAACCTTTTTGAACACCCTCTTGGGGTGTTATCTTGCTTACGCGCCTAGTCAAGTTAGAGTTATCTAAGGTAGCTTGAATCATTCTCTCACTGAGCATGGACAGAATCCAATTTCGGATGTAGTCCTCTACACCTCGGTCAAACAGGGTGCAGGCTCAAGTGCCGACGCAAAATTCGCCAAGTTGAAGTCTGCGAAAGGCCGAGTTCTTGTGCACGGCGGCGGCGGCGAGGAATAGACTGCCTCAGGATCTGCTGTACACTTTCACGGACCGCCCGCCGATGTTCTCGGCCGATCTTGCGTTCCTTGAATGTACTGGTGTTGGCTGATTGTTTACTGAACCGGTCGTCTCAAATTTGGTTACCAAACGTTGAAGAGTCGAATGTGAAGGGCCACCACGCGTAAAATGGGCGCAATGCCCATTTATCATTTGAACGTTGCTGTTAAATCGTGTAACTTGCCAAGATGATTGCTGGCTGATAGTTTACTGAACCGGTCGTCTCAAATTTGGCCACCAAACGTTGAAGAGTCGACTGTGAAGGGCCACCACGCGTCAAAATGGGCGCAATGCCCATTTATCATTTGAACGGTGCTGTTCAATCGTGTAACTTGCCATGATGATATTTGGCTGATTGTTTACTGAACCGGTCGTCTTAAATTTGCCCACCAAACGTTGAAGAGTCGACTGTGAAGGGCAACCACGCGTCAAAATGGGCACAGTGCCCCCATTTATCATTTGAACGTGCTGTTCAATCGTGTAACTTGCCATGATGATTTGGCATGAACAACTAAATAATAAACAAAAGATTTGACAGATGTCACCAAAACAAAATGGCTGCAGTGCGCCCATTTACGCCCATTTATCATTTGAACGTGCTGTTCAATCGTGTAACTTGCCAAGATGATTGTTGGCTGATTGTTTACTGAACCGGTCGTCTCAAATTTGGCCACCAAACGTTGAAGAGTCGACTGTGAAGGGCCACCACGCGTCAAAATGGGCGCAGTGCGCCCATTTACGCCCATTTATCATTTGAACGTGCTGTTCAATCGTTTAACTTGCCATGATGATTGTTGGCTGATTGTTTACTGAACCGGTCGTCTCAAATTTGGTTGCCAAACGTTGAAGAATCGACTGTGAAGGGCCACCACGCTTAAAATGGGCGCAATGCCTATTTATCATTTGAACGTGCTGTTCAATCGTGTATCTTGCCATGATGATCTGGCATAAACAATTGAATAATATACAGAAAATTTGACACATGTCACCAAAACAATATGGCCGCCACGGGGCGCCAAAATCTATCCGCGCCAATTGAATAGGGTAACCTATAGGTTGATTTGTATTTGTTTGTGTTTCTCTTACATTTGTAATTGCTCAATATTCATTTTAATTTTGCTCATTATTTTCTGTCACATCAAGGTAAAATAGAACCACATGCGTCCGGCTTTAACATGGGATATCTAGTTTCGCCGTATTCATACACAAATGGTGGAGCTGGTGGGCTGCCTGTTTCCATGGTAAGTCACAACTTTATTTATCGCATTATTCCAATAAATTTATAAATTCTGAAGCTTAAAAGTACAGCAATTCGAAGGTATCCTCCCTATAAAGTGTTTATTGTTCGCCATTGTAAAGAGATTTAAGCATTTGATCCTAAGTCCCTTAAGTCCCGCAAAGAAAATAGAAAACACAAATCCGAATGATGAAAAATAAATAGCAGCTTATACCCCAAAAAAAAAAGCAAAAAAAGAAGCTGAAAGAAAGACGAAAAAATACGAAGTTTACTTGTGTACCGAGCATTTGTATGTGTTTTAGGGCAAAGTCAACTTCATCTTGAGGCAAGGAATACAAAGAGAAAACCTTGAAGAATTTTGTGTTTACAAAACATGAGCTATTGTGTGTGTCTGCCGAAAATGTATCCTTCTTTCATGGTGACTAAAATATTCAAGCAACTATTGAATATTTAAGCCTGCCCCCCCTCCTTGACAGGCATGACATTAGAACAACACGTGTATTTGCACGGATTTTTGAACATTTTCAACATTCTTGTGCTCAAAACAGATGTGCAGAATTTCAGCACGCAGCGCTGTAAAGTGTTGTTTTAGTCGGTAGGTGTCGCTAAAACTGTCCCCTGGTAAGACGAAACTGGTCCTACAGTCTTATCACTCATTTCAGCGGCGTGTCTGACACCCAAAACGGCCAATTTCACTGCAGGCCTTACGTAGATTCCCGTAGAGGTTCGCACTGTTGCTTGTCGCACCTGGTTGTCTTGACGATCACGGTGTATTCCCTTCGGCCAAGAGTTTCTGGGCATATTTGAGCGGATGATAATTACGATATCACCCTTTTCCACAGGTCGTGAAGGTTGAAACCATTTCGTTCTCCTCGTTAAAGTAGGTAAATATTCAAGGGTCCAACGTCGCCAAAAGGAGTTTGCTACTATTCGCTGAGCTTTGGCCCAGCTCTTAATATTGCTCCTTCATCAGTAAATTCTCCAACCGGTTTTGCTCCATCAGAGGAGCCCAACAAGAAATGGTTAGGTGTGAGCGCTTCATCGCCTTCCGAGCGAGCGAGAATTAACTATTCCCTCCACTTCCAACAAGGCACTATGTAATTCTTCTTCAATTGGTGTTTCCCGTTTTGAGGACTTCTGAGAGAACGGCCTTCACTGAGCGGACGAGATGCTCCCAGCAGCCTGCCATATGCGGCGATGCTGGTGGGATGAACTTCCACAGTGTTGAAGAATCGATGAAATGCTGCGCAGTCACGTCATGTTTTAGCTTTTGGTAGGCTTCCCTCAATTCCCTGCTGGCTCCTCGGAAGTTGTCGCTGTGTATCTCTAGCGGAGTTCCTCTTCTGGCAATGAACCTTCTCCAACCAGAGTACCAACTGCTTTTTGATTGGAGATCAGGGGGTGGTTTCCATTTAGTTGCTGCGTTGAGTTTTGATGGTAACCAGTTCCATTCTTGGAGATTTAAACTCTCAAGAATTTCACCAATACGGAAGGCAACATATTGCCGATACCTCAGTTGATCCGACTGCAGCCAAGCCATGACGACCTTTGAATCCGTCTCGTTGTTATTGGGAGAGTGAGTGCACCTTGTATTGCTGTAGCTAGTCGTGTTCCCAACAGGGAAGCCTCCCACTCCATTCTTGGGATGGTGAGAATCTTTAGTGGTGCCACTCTCGTTTTGGCCGTAACAAGACTGCACTCGATTCCGGAGTCGTTCTCGATGCGAAGATAAGCCACAGCAGCATATGCAGCGTCACTCGCATCTACAAACATGTCAAGTTGCATATTGGTATCCGTCTTTGGAGTGGCCTGAACAAAACATCGAGGCTAATGGACGTTCTCCACTTGTGGCAGCAACCGTATCCAATTTCTCCATTTCGTCAGTTGTTCAGCTTGAATCGAATCATCCCATTCAATGTTGGACCTCCAGATGTCTTGAAGAATGATTTTCGCGTATATCAAGAAGTGGGCCAGTAAACCAAGTTGATCGTAAATGGACATAAGGACACCTACACAACGTAAACATCAGGTTTCGCATCAGCCTCATTTGTTCGCCGTAAGAATCATTGTGAGTGTTGGTCTTCTTCTCTGATGATCACCTGGTGGAACATCTCTCGAATATCTCCACAAATAGCGATGAGTCTTTGTCGAAACCGGAGAAGAATAGACGTCAATGATGGCAACTGGTCAGGTCCTTTCAACAACATATTCATTCTGCGATATGCCATCAACTTTCGCGGCAACATCCCACACGATGCGGATTTTCCCTGGCTTGTTCGGATTGGATACAGGAAAGATAGGTAGGTACCATATTCGAGGGTGTGGTACACAAAACTCTTCCTCATTTAATCGGTCTGCGATGCGCTGTTGAATGATATTTCTTAAGTCTGGATCCCTAGTAAGCCTTTTCTCCAAACACAAAAAAACGTCTGTTTCATGAACAAATCAGGAATCCACAGGGCCTAGAAGTGGCTGAGCTTCCACCTTTACGGTGTTCTTCTTCAAGTCAAAGAGCTCAAAAATGTTCTAGATAGATGGCGACACGGGTTGATCGACCGAGCACCGAGCAACGTTGTTGAAGACTCTCGACATAGGAACAAGTCCATTCGTGCCGGCAATAAAAACGTATCACTCTCAAGCTGGTGATGATCTTCCAAAATTTAAAATTTAATAGCTCGACAAATACATCGTCTGTTCCATAGAAGACCATCAATTAAGTTGTCTTCAGAGAGCGAAAAAACAACCCTTCCTATTTGTAAATGTATACTCCTTGAACCCTTATCAATTTTTGTGATGACAAATGAATTTTTAAATAGTTGCAAGTCTTCCAGCCCCTTGCTCCGTTCGACTAAACATGATTTGGTTACAGTAATGTCGGTATTGTGCTCGCTATGTGCCCCTAAGTGTAAGTGATGCCCGATGGTGAATTAAACTAATGTCATACATGTACGAGTAGAAAAAGGACACGCGAGGTACCAGATAGAGCGACAGCGATACATGAAAAGCAGGCAGTTAAAGTGCCCAGTCTCACTTTTGAAACATTCGAAATTGGTGGTGCAATTTGGTGTGTTCACCAGGGAATTATGTTATTCACACAGGAACAGTTTTAGATGTACTTCAAAATCTATGCAAGTATTGGTACAATCCTCTTTTGAATTGCCTGTATTTTTTGTTCTCTCATCATTCGTCGCTGTGCCTCAGCTTAAACCTTAGCGTGTGAGTGATGCCCTGTAATTAACATGTTTCACAAGATTGAAAAATGTTTAAAATGAAAAAAAAGTCGTCAAGGTCGGGGTTGGGAATGTTACTGCTGCGAAGAAGACTTAAAACGGAATCAAACCAAACCGAAACCAACCCCATAGCATTTATGTTATGTTCTTGATGAAAATTTAAACGGGCGATAATTGAGGGGTTTTATGCCGCTGCGTTGAGCTTCTATAATTGTAATAACATGTGTGTTATTAAGTTGCTTTTTAGATAAATAGTGGGTTTGTCTGTTAATCACTAGAATTTCTGTACTTCAGTATGACACACGTTGTAGAGTGCCACAAGAGAAACTATGTTCACCAGTTCAACCCAAATCGAACAGACGAATACGAAACTTACATAAATGAGGAACATGACAGATTTTTCCCGTCTGCGGTAGACGTAAAACTATCAAGGTTGGAGACCACCAATTCAAAAATTGAGATAATTTAATATGTTTGGGTTTCGAAGCCAAAAAATATGCGGGCGGGGTCTGAAATCCAGCAGAACCTTCTTTTTTCTATTTGCCATATTCGAGATAAAAGTTTTAACTTATGGTGGCGCTACAGTCCAGGTAGGACCAGGCCTCATCCAGCAAACCTCTAAAGCCAGCTGGGTCCCTAGCTAGCTGTTGGAATGATGTTAACACCAGAGTTTCGTTATAGAGCTGCAGCAAACCGTATGCATTCGTTACTTAGTATTCGGTATTTTAATTTGTACCGAGTAACGATTCGTTACTCCAAAATAAATATCGTTACTTCTATGATCTAGTTACTTTTTTTGCAGGTAGTTATTTCATACTATAGCACTTCCTATTCTGGTATGTAACGCGTCATTCGAACGGTATACTGTGTTAGTTTGGTGTGTTCCGTAACGAAAGTAACTAGTAACGATATTTAAGTAACGAGTATTCATACCAAAAGTAACGAATACATACGGGTACCGATTTTAACGTTACTTTGACACCTCTATTTCGTAATTCAGAATGAAAGTTTTAATGTCAAAGTTCGATATACAGGAAAAAGCTTTATGTAAATGACAAGTACAGTACAAGACAAAATTTTCTTTAAAGGTGAAGTTACAACATCTTATTCGCTACAATAGCGCAAGTTGAGTTCAACATCCTTGAGGGAACTTCAAAGTTGGCACTCAAGCTCGCAGCGATCTTCTTAACTCGGGCTGGTTAGATAATGCATCCATTCCAATTTGGTTAGACACATACTTGTGATCTTCGTCCGATGAGGGTAACACTCGCTCAAGTGGTTTCTGCTTTGGTTCCATTTCAATATTTCCAAATGAATTAAATTCACTGTTTCGCCTAGGAGGTTTCTACTAACTCGAATTTGTATACGTTGGAAAGAAACACGTTAACTGCTGCATCATCTGTATTCTTTTCCCCCTCGAAAATCTTGTTGGAAGCTTCCTTAAAGGTTCGCACGAACCTTTCAGCCTGGCCGTTAAAAGCTGGGTGAAACGGTGCTGTTCTCCAATGCTCTATGGAATAGTAGCGGCAAAATTATTCGAAAGTCTGAGAAGTAAACTGCGTACCGTTGTTTGTTACAATCGCCTTAGGCAGTCCTTCAATGGCAAAAATCACCTGCAATGCTCTAATGGTAGACTCTGATGTAACCGAGGCGAGCGATACTACGAATCTGTATCTTTAGAAAAACAATCCACGCAAATAAGTCACATTTTGTTAAAGAATGGGCCAGCAAAATCCAAATGAATCCGTTGCCAAGGGTGTTCTCTTTTTGGATTGGATGCTGATGACTGGCATATTTCAAAGTTACCTGCTAATGTTTCAATTTGCTTGTCCATATGTGGAAACCATATGTACCGCCTTGCTAACTGCATCATTCGAGACCTTCGTACTACTTTATTGCTTTGGATTGTAGAGCTTCCGGGATAATAACTCGATCATAATCTGAAGTCAAAAGAAGTAAACAGATAGAGCTAACCTACGGTCGAAAAATGGTTTCAACTCCCTTTCGTTGTTGGGAAGCACAGCCGGCCACCCAGTCTTGACGTAATGAGATAATCTTTTCAATACTCGATCATTAGCGGTTTGAATATCGTGGTCAGAGGTTTGTGATCCGTCTGTAGTTCAAAGACGCGTCCATACAGATAACAATGGAATTTCTTTACGCCAAAAATTATCGATAGAGCCTCCTTCTCTATTTGACTGTAAAGTTTCTGATGACTATCCAATGTCTTGGAGGCGAATGCAATCGGCCGCTCCGAACCATCGGTATAACGATGTGAGACCACTGCGCCGATGCCATAGCTAGAAGTATCAGTGGCCAAAATAACTGGTAGAGAGTCTTCAAAATGTGCTAGACGAGTTGCTTTTAGGATGCTGTAATACACTAGTCAAAACAATTAAAGGAACACTTGAAAAAACTCAAAAATGGAGTGGTTTTTTAAAAGGCTGTATCTCAGTAGAAAAAAGTCGGATTGAAGTGAAATAAAAAGTTTTTCAAAGGTTATCATTTTTTCTTTTCAAATTATTTTGAGTTAAAAAAGTACCGTTAGTCGGTTTTGCTTGAGCGAAAAAAATGTTCACTCAATTTCAAAATCGAAAAAAAATAAACTTTGACTTTTCATAAAATGAACGGAAATTTTTTTTCAATCCAACCAATCTAAGATTCAATTTTAGAATTTTGTTGGCTATAATTCACTGTCAAAAAATGGGTATACATGCAAAAACACAATTTTGACTTTGGACCCTAATAACTCTGCTAAATATTGACTTACAAAAAAAATAAAGGCAGATTTGAAAAATTTGTTAAATTTTCTACACAAAAACATTTTGAAAAAATAAAAATATTGCTTTTTTTCAATTTTTTCTATCAATTTATAAAAAGGTCCAAAATACGCATTTTTCAACTTTTTCATAAAAACTACCGTTATTTTGTGGTTTTCAGTGATACAACTCATCTGAGGCTTAATTATTAAAGCTCATAAAATTTCCTTGATTTTGGTGAAAATTTCACATCAATACGATTAACCGTTTCTCTGTTTCGATCAATCAAACTTGCGAAACACTTTTTTTTTCAATTTTAAGGAAAGCTTTGTTTTTTCTTATTTTTCTGTTCTTTTGAATTTGTTTATTTTTGAAATTTTTTTATTTTTTTCATTATCATTATGATTTTATGAAATTCGGACGAATTTCCTTGATTTTGATGAAAATTCGTCCGAATTTCAAATCTGCCTTTATTTTTTTTGTAAGTCAATATTTAGCAGAGTTATTAGGGTCCAAAGTCAAAATTGTGTTTTTGCATGTAAACCCATTTTTTGATTAGAAAAAAAATCGTAGCGATCTGAACCAAACAGTGAATTATAGCCAACAAAATTCTAAAATTGAATCTTTGATTGGTTGGATTGAAAAAAAATTTCCGTTCATTTTATGAAACCTCAAAGTTTATTTTTTTTTTCGATTTTGAAATTGAGTGAACATTTTTTTCGCTCAAGCAAAAACGACTAACGGTACTTTTTTAACTCAAAATAATTTGAAAAGAAAAAATGATAACCTTTGAAAAACTTTTTATTTCACTTCAATCCGACTTTTTTCTACTGAGATACAGCCTTTTAAAAAACCACTCCATTTTTGAGTTTTTTCAAGTGTTCCTTTAATTGTTTTGACTAGTGTAGTATAGTGATGGGTCAACTCGGTTCGCTAACTCGAGTCAACTCGAGTTAGCCCTAACTCGAGTCAACTCGGTTTGTTTTTTTTTTTCAACTCGAGTTAGCTAACTCGGTTTGCCAACTCGAGTTGAACGGTGCAACTCGGTTTACCTATTCGGTTCGCCAACTCGGTTCGCCAACTCGGTTTGTAACTCGGTTTGTCAACTCGGTTCGCCAACTCGGTTTGTAACTCGGTTTGCCAACTCGGTTCGCCAACTCGGCAATCGATAAAAAAAACGAGTTAACTTGTTTCTAATTTTGTAAGGGTTTTTTAATTATTTTAATTTTTCCATTTTTATATGAGTTTTCTAGACCGATTTTCGGGGCGATCTGGTAACATTTAGAACGAAATATATCTCTAGCGACCTAGATTCGTACCTTATTTCTCTATAGAGCCATTAACATTCAAATTTCATCAGCGGATGGCAGAGATTTTGACGGATTAAAAACCTCATTTTTTCCGCTTTTTAAGTGTCTTCTAGATCGATTTTCAGGGCAATCCGAGTTGGAAAACCGAGTTGACTCGTTCAACTCGAGTTGGGCAAACCGAGTTGCAACTCGGTTTGCTAAAAAACCAACTCGAGTTAACTCGGTTTGCAAAATTTACGGTTCGGCATATCACTAATAGTAATGTTAATTACTTCGGTATAAAATAGGCCGAAGCTGAAGAATTCGTTTCTCAATATCGAGCATCGTAGTAGGCGTCGACAAAAATCAATTTTTGAATTTTTGAAATTGTTGGACACACAAGTTTGTGTTAAATCGTAGTAGGCGCGGAAAAAATGTCAAAAATGTTAAATTGCCATACAGATGTTGTCACATGTCACATCGTTTGTACTTTTATTTTATTCGAAATGAGAATTCTTCGCTTTATTAAACCTTCGGCTTCGGCCAATAAGCTTAATTGAAATTATTCATCGTTGATCTGTTTTATAGAAAAAAAAAGAAAGAAGGAAACAATCATTATGTTCGAGTGTGAATCGATCTTAATTAACTCATACAGACATGAATAATGACACAATATACATTTCAAACGACTTTGGAGGGTTTGCTACGGCGGCGAAGGCGATTGCTTCCTATTTTAAAAGTTAATTTTGTATCCGACATCAAATATTCTTGTTTCTCAGTAATTTTTTAAGACAACAGGCAAACGATATGCAATTGAATTTTTTGAATTTTTGAAATTGCGGTCTGAACAATGGTATGGTGTTCAACCCAATTTGTAGGCATTTCAAAAATGTATTAGGATTGAAGTTCGAAAAGAAGAAACTGCATGCAAATGATATCGTTTGTATCTCAGTTCGAAATTAATCCGAGGTCAAAACTGATTACAAGTTTAAATGGCACATTTCCGCAAATTAAAATTTTTCCTTTTTTCAAATGAATGGCTACGACACAGTACAACGTTTTCTGTGTGCATGTTTGATTTTTGTTTGTGATACCATCAATGGGATTATTGTTTATGTTAGTCCACATGCTTTCGTCATTGCACACACACCAAGCAGAAAAAAATTTGGCAGCCTTGCGTATTATAAAAAACAAACATTCGAAAATGAAGAATTTTGAGTCCAATTACTTGATTCTTTTGAATCATCCACCAGATACAAGATACCCCGATCATTTACTGAGTTCTAATACGTAATTAATCTCGAAATATTAAGTAAAATGACGAACGATAAGATTCATCTCGAAGTATTGTTGAATTAGATTAGATTCCAACGATATGTACAGTCGACTCCGTTTAACTGAAACACCATTTTTGCAGACAATTTGTTTCAGTTAAGCGGAGTTTTCTTGTTTCAAATAAACGGAGTTTTGTTAAAATTAAATACTGCCATGTTATAAAAACAAAAATAAAAAATATGAGTGCGAGTCCACACGACTAACTTCCCAGAGTAGAAAAATACGTAAAAACATTAGTTGTTTTGCAAAGAACGACGAGGAATGGACAAACCTGGGTTTTCTTCAACACTTTGGGCTACAACAGCAATATTCTCAGTTGTTCTTGAGCGACGTGCACGTGTTTTATTCTTCACATCACTAACTTGTCCCAACAGCTCGAATTTGTCCACTAATTTCTGTATTGCGGTCCGACAAGGTGCTTCACGACGACCTAAAAATGTTTTAGTTTTACGAACCATCTCTGCCAAATTTTCACCATTTTAATAATTTCAATGCGTTGTTGAAGCGTGTATCGTTCCATTTTTATTAATGGCGTAGTTTCTACTTGTCAAATGTCAAAAAATGACAGCTTCAAAGGTGACAACTACCGAAATAGCGGGCTATTCAAAATAACACCTCTTATTGGAAAACCCTTTATAATAATAAAATAACTCATTTTTTATAAGGTTGTCTTAAATTTTTGATTGCCATTTAAAAAACCGTTAAGCGGATTTCGCTCAAAATTTAATCAGCTCTTAACAACACAATACCGCGTCGAATGAGACCAATTTTATGGTAATACGATGAGTGATTCGCGAGATAATCGAGCTGAAAAAACATAACGCACATACGAACACACATACACACACACATGGACATCATCTTAAAAACGCTTGATTCGGACTCTAGTGACCTCAAAACATCGAGAAATGCGAAAATTGGAGATTCACAAAATCGGACCCATTACAATAACTTCCTCTGGGAAGTTAAAATTTCTAAAATGGATGATTTTAGGCCCATAGCCATTTTGCCTTACCTCTCAAAAGTTTTTGAAAGATTGGTACAAAGACAAATGAATACGTATTTAAGTCGTACCAATCTATTAATGCCAAACCAATCTGGTTCCCGTATTACTCATAAATGTGACAGAAGATTTGCGACAATCGATGGATGAAGACAAAATCTCGTTTCTAGTTTTACTAGACTTTTCCAAAGCATTCGATTCCGTACACTTCTCTGTTCTGTGCAACAAACTTCATAATGAATTTAGTTTCTCATCCAATGCTGTAAATTTAATCAAAACTCACTTGAGTGGAAGAAAACAAGCTGTTGATATAAATAAAAATTTATCTGAGTTTTTGTCAACTACTAGGGGAGTACCACAAGGGTCAATTTTGGGTCCACTCTTGTTTTCATTGTACATTAACACATTTCCTAGGATTGTAAAGTACTGCAAAATCTATATTCAACAGCGCAGTTCGTTATATATATGGTTTACGAAGATATGAGCATGTTTCAGCGTTTTCAGTTAAGCTTTTCAACCCATTACGACAGGTCTAAGAGCTATTGAAGGACAAAAAACCTTATTTGTCTCTAAGCTTCATCCCTCAACCAATGCTTAAGACATCAAAAATCATATTACCATAAAAATTGGTGCACATCTGAGGCCGCACGTTGAAAAGATGATCCATCATAACCATTCAAAGTATTCATCGTTTAAAATTCGCATTCCTGACTCCTACTTTCACTTGATAAATTCTTCTTCGTTCTGGCCAAATGGTAGCATATATCATGAATTTGACAATAGACATATTAAGAAACAATCAAATCAGCTCCCTTTTCAACACAACAAGACAATGCAGAATCTTCGACAAAGCAGCTTCAAAAGGTATTAATATATTACCAAAACGTAAATGGACTGAGGACAAAGACCAACTCGGTCTTCCTTAACTCAAATAATCTTCCACATGATATCATCATTTTGACGGAAACCTGGTTGGATAGTTCAATTCTTGATACTGAGCTTTTTGACACGAACTACCAAACCTTCAGACGGGATCGACATATTACTGATTCTTCCACCATTGTTGGAGGTGGATTACTTGTGGCAGTGAAGAATCACCTAGCCTGTAATTTAGTCAATGACTTTCGACAATCATTCATCGAACTCTTGTGCGTGCAAGTTAAAACGCAGGAAGGCCATTTATACATTGTCTCCGTATATATACCTCCTGCCTCTTCCATCGAAATTTATGAGGAACTAAACAACTGTCTGGACAACATCTTTTTGGGGCTGGAACTTGAAGATGAAATTCTCATCGTAGGAGATTTTAACCTACCTAATTTAATCTTGATCTGCAACGAAGATAGTTATAGCTACATTCCAACTAAAGCCTCCAACCTGAAAGAATACACCTTAATTGACGGTATGTCATCATTTGGGTTAAACCAATTGAATGGCTCAAGAAACTCTTCGGGTAAAACATTGGACCTCGTTTTTTTCTCCGACAATGCTAATTCTGATGCTGCTGTTTTGACCACTGCCTTAGAACTTACCAAAGAAGATCGTCACCATCCAGCACTTGACATATCGTTAAATTTAAACATGAATCCCCACTTTAACAAACTCACCAACAAAATTGAATTTAACTTCAGCAAATCAAACATCGATAATTTATCCATTTTACTACACAATACTAACTGGAACCAACTATTTATAAACTGTGATATTAATGTAATGTATAATTCATTTTATAGTAAATTATTTGAGATCTTTATTCAAACGACACCTTTTAAGACATCTTATAAGGATTCTAATGACCCACCATGGTTTGACCGCCATTTAAAGAATTTAAAAAACAAAAGGAACAAAGCTTGGTTAAAATTTAATGCTTCAAGGACAGTTGAAGATTATAATATTTTCCTAATATTGAAAAATCTTTTTCTCGACTACCACAACCTTTTATTTGAAGATTATACCGCAAAGACAGAAAGTGAGTTAAAAATAAATCCTAAATTATTTTGGCAATTAGTAAATGCAAAACGAAATAATTGTGGCTTTCCTAGCTCTATGACTTACATGAACTCCACGCGACAAAATTCTGAAGAAATTGGACTTTTTTAAGAATGCTTTTGTTGAACTTGTTGACCCTATCTTTGACTCCAATATCTCTTCTTTTGTCCAGTTTACACATCTCAACTCAATAAATTTTAACATTACTGAGGATGCAATAATCCAAGGCATTTTAAGGCTTGACGATAATAGAGTAAGTTCGGATAATGTGGAGTACCCTTAATATTTTCGGTCATATCTTTGAAATCAAAAGGTATTCTGTACCGATTTCTAGGTTTTATATTTGTCTGGAGATTTGGCCGCATATTTACCCACTCGTAGTTGATTTTTATTTATTTTTTATATCTTTATGCAAAAGTTTGAAAAAGTTGCAAAATTAGCGCTTCTGAAAAGTGGCGGCTAATGTGGACCCATGGATTCGGGTATTGTGGAGTAGTACTTCACATTACCCGAAATGAGAAAAAAAGAAAAAGTCCTACGAAAATCACATATTTCTGAGATTTATTACAAACAAAACAGTAAATTAAATTAAGATATTAACTTCATATTAGTATGTAAATAAATAATAAATTTACTTTACATATCTTAAGATATAAAGTAAAAAATAATTGAGGTACAAAAGTAACACAAACAACATAAGAAAACATAAATAAATACTTTAATTGAAAGATAAGAAAATAAAGTATAAGAAAATACACAAGTTAGTGTCTTGTCTCACAAAAATTGCATTGGGTATCTCTTGAATATGGAAACTCTAACACTTCGTCTTCATCGTCAGAATCTGCAAATGGTATAAGATGAGGGCTATCATCATCTGAAGATGAAGGACGGCGGCGTCTTGATGTTGATGGTTTGTCCATTTTTTTCTTCTTTGCAGATTTTTTCAGTGTTTTCGTTTTAGCGGGCTTTTCAGCCTTATTTATTTGGTCCTGCAGCTGGTTTTTGTAAGGGGAAGATGTTAAAACCTGGGATTCACATTTTCTTCCTCTGTTAGTTTTTGGCATCTTCTTCAATTTTGGGGAAGGAGAAATTTCCCATAGAGTAACGTGTTCTTCTTTCTGATTGTCTAGGCTTTGCCAACACATAAGGCTGCTTGGACTGAACATTACTTAAGCCGGTCTCATCAACGTTCCATATTCTGGATGGTGAGAAGTTATATTTTTCATACAAAGCTTCTAAAATATTGAAAAATTTATCAACATTTTCTGGTATCTACAAAGCCCTTAGCTCTGTCAATTGAGGTTCCTGTGGGATGTCGCAAGCTGATTTGATTCTTATGGCGTTTTAGAAACCCGTAGAGCCAATCTTTTCCCGCAGTTTTATGAAGCAACGAAAATTTATTAGGAATTTTTTTTTTCTGCAACTTGGAATGCAAGGTTCCGTAAATCACTTCGAGTAAGCCCCCAAAATCGATTTTCCATGTCATGTAAATATTTGACAAGCTCTTCTTCCATTTCTTTACTAAACACAGGTTTTCGCCCCAAGGGTGTAGACAAAAGCTCATCAATGCTCTTACCACTTTGTGCCATGCGTTGCAATGTTGATTTTGGGACATCAAATTTCTTGGAGGCCAACAACACGCCCATTTCTTCTCTTTAGATTGCAGCCAAAGCTTGTCTCATTTTACATGGATCATATTTGCGCACAGGAACTCCTTTCTTGGGCATTTTAAGAAGAATCTAAATGTTTGAGCATAATTTAATTTCATTCATTCATTAAATAAGAAAAAACGGGTAATGTGGAGTACCGCTCCACATTACCCTCTTCAAAGTACTCCACATTAGCCGAAAAGCACAAAATGAAGTAAATTATAAAAACAAATTATTCAACGCAAGATGAAACTCTAACTCACATTATATTTCTAGAGATCACCGTTTCATAGAAAAGAAAAAAACACAGTTTTTAAAAAATATTTGTTTAACTCACTGTCACAAACTTTTTTCCCAAACGACCAAAATTTACATCGACTGCACTTCAAAACGAATAATGTCGAACCGCGCAAAACCTGTGACAGCTGGACACGTGGCAGCAACTGATTACTGTTTTGGTGTAAGTAAGCTTATACATGACAAACAAGCAACCACTCATACTTGCTCAGGAAAGCGAATAGCATGGTGCTCCACATTACCCGAACTTACTCTAACTGTCCGGGACCTGATGGTGTTCCAGCATCTTTCTTAAAAAAATGTGTCTCTCATTTGAGTTATCCACTTTATGTACTGTTTAACATGTCATTGAGTAGCTCTTTTTTTCCCAATCTTTGGAAAAGTGCTTTCATAACTCCTATACACAAGAAGGGTTTGAAATCGGAGATACAAAACTACCGTCCGATTGTAAAACTTTCTGTTGTTCCTAAATTGTTTGAGTCCATTGTGTGTAATGTCCTCTCTTTTCACTGTAAATCTATTTTATGTAGTAGTCAACATGGTTTCGTCAAAAATAAGTCCACTGTAACTAATTTACTTGACTTCACATCGTTTTGCTTAGATGCTTTTGAAGAGCGTGATCAAGTTGATTGTATCTTCACTGATTTTAGTAAGGCTTTTGACAAACTGTGCCACAAAACCCTTATTAATAAATTAAACAAACTAGGTTTCAATACCCAATTTCTTAAATGGATTTCTTCGTACCTTAAAAATAGAAATTATCGTGTAGTTTTTCGTAATGTTTGTTCAAATAACTTTACTGTTAATTCAGGTGTACCCCAGGGTAGCCATTTAGGGCCTGTCTTGTTTATCCTTTTTATTAATGATGTCGTCTCAACTGTCCATAATTCAAATATTCTTATTTATGCCGATGACATTAAACTTTACAAAAGAATAAGATTAGAAACTGACTGTACTCTTTTGCAAGACGATTTAATTAGATTTAGGGATTGGTGCAATAACAACAGACTTTTTCTTAATATTGACAAGTGTAAAGTAATGAGCTTTACACGCAAAAAAACGACTATAACATATAACTACACATTTATCTCGGACCCTTTGAATAGAGTTTCACTCTTCTCTGACTTAGGAATTATTTTAGACTCTAAACTTACTTTTAATGACCACTTAGACTTTATAATTAAAAAAGCTAACAAAACACTCGGTTTTATTAAGCGATTTTCTCGGGACTTCAACGATCCATATGTTCTCAAAACTCTCTATATTTCGTTCAAGAGACCAATTCTTGAGTACGGCTGCGTAGTTTGGGCACCTTACTACTCTGTTCATATATATAGGATTGAAGCAATTCAGCGAAGGTTTACACGATTTTGTCTCCGTTTTCTCTCCTGGTCACAGGGATCTGCACTTGTAATGTACTCACAAAGACTTCTTTTGATAAATCTTCCATCACTCGAAAATCATCGAAAATTTATCCAATTCTGTTTCATCGCTGGTATTATAAATGGTAAAATATCGACTTCACTTCTTTGACGACTGAATTTTAACTGCAGCCAATCTAGCATTAGACTAAGGCAACCTTTATGCCCTATTTTTAGCAGGTCAAACTATGGTGCAAATAGTCCTTTAAACCAAATGATCTCAATCTATATAAATATAAAAATGAATAGCAGTTGTTCGTTAGTCTCGCTTAAACTCGGCAACGGCTCAACCGATTTGGCTAATTGTGGTCTTGAAATAATGGTAGAAGTTCACGTAAGGTGTAAACGGTTAGAATTTTCAAAAAATGCACAAACACACACGTTATAAGCAAAATTCCTTTTACCATACTTTGCAAAGAAAAAAATCATTTTCCCATATACTTTGTATAAATAATCTTCAAATTGAAGAAATTGAAAACTGAATTTGAAGAAATTGAAAATAGACACTTTATTAAGCCAGCTTAACCGTCTCCAAAATATGTCAAATAAAGTATATGCAGGAACATATTTCTTAACTTCGGTTAACTTACTTTGATATATTTGTTGTTGTTCTTCTGTGATAGTGATAGTGTGCGAGAACTTTTCTTACTTAAATCAATTATTCCAATTAACGATGACGAGGAGAAGACGACCTGATGTAGGCCGTCGCAATCAGTCATTTTCTTATTAATTACGGATTACTTTTGTTTGTTTTAAGTTTATTTTATACAAAAGGTTATAGGTCTTTAATTTATCCATTGAGGTAGTACGAAGTCTGCCGGGTCAGCTAGTATATAATAAGTTATACTTTCTAATTACTGCTGTTAGTGACAATTTGAAAACTGTAAAATTCAAAACTATGTTTTATAGAACATTAGATTTATAATTAGATTTAAGTTTTTTTTATGTAACGTTAGTAATTAACGATTTCCAAATAAATAAATAAATAAATGAAATTTATCAGATTCCTGGAGCTTCGTTGTTCTTTAAATTGCCATACAGATTTTGTCACACTTCGGCTTCGACTTCGGCTTCGGTCGAAGGTTTTCTGTTAGCCTAATATTCGGCTTCAGCTTCGTCTTCAGCAGAAAATCGGACACGATCTCTTTATTATTAATCGTAGTCTAACAGACTTGCCAAATTCTTGACAAGAATTTTCTAACAAAAGATACGATACCCTACTTTTAGCTTTGCATCAAGGATTAAACTGTACGTGCACATGTATGTGTGTGTTTTTCGTTTGTGAAAAAAAAAACAAAAACAAAATAAGCAATATCAGGGCTTACCCATCTGCCCAATAATTTGGTCTTCTCACCTTGTTATGGGAATGGACAGAAGAGCTAACTATGGTGCTAACTGATCATTGACTTCTTGTATTTTGTGCAGCTCCTTCTTCTTTCTCGCGACTGCTTTTGCTGCTGCTTTTGCTAAATAAAGCGTAGCACCACTGATGAAGCTCGAATCATCGTCTGCGAAATATTTTTTGTTTTGTTTTGTTTGTTCCTTTTGTTTCCAAGCATGGAGAATGGAGCATTAGTATTACCTGTTTGCCAGGCTAGCTATATAGCTATATGGATGTGTGCGTACGTCTCTACTCGCTCGCTGTTGCAGAATTCTGCGTTTATTCTTACAGCCGTCATAGACATCGTCGCCGTTGTCTCCTTCAGTTTTGTTTTATTGCCTTTTTTTTTTTTTAAGAATTCTTGAAACTTGGGTTGTAAGTTTGGAGTAGTAGGCAGGGATGACTAAGGCCTTGTTAGCATGTATTGAATTTATTGTTTGTTTTTTGTTTTCGCGCATTTCCCCGGATAGAAGGAAAAAACAACAAAAGATGTTGATTGTCTGAAATTTACTTTATCTTGTCATTTCTCTGGTTTGAAATAAACAATTATGCTAAAGAAAATACTGGGATTCTGGCATAGGGATAATGTTGGGGAACAGCTACCGAAAACTAGAAGAGGAACCTTATGGGCTTTTTGAAATGCGTAATTTTGTTGCTGGAATTTTTTAGATTACTTCTGAGAAACGAAGAAACATTTTTGAGTTTTCAAGTAGGCATTGGAATAATTTGAATTGTACTTCTCCATTTCGTGTCATTTGTAAGTCTTATAGCTATACATTTGCCTTTTCTTTGAATTTAATTCAACATGCAACATACATACAAACATAATGCGCTTATTGATTCCTCTGTCTTCTCGTTCACACGTTGAAGTCTTTTCCAGCGCTGTCATCCACGAACGAAAACAAAATTACAACAATACTTTTAATGACATTGTCCAATGCTTTGTACCTATATGGAACAACCGTACTATCAAGTAGGAGATGCAGCGAAAAGTGATTTGGCCAAACACCGAATACCACAATGTTCGGCCAAACTCTTCGGCCGAATACCGAATATTCGACAGCTTAAATCATGGTTTGATTTAAACTGTAAAGACGTTATCAGGGAAAAAGAAGTAAAGTTGCCGTGTTTTAGAGCCAACCCAACTGAGGAAAACCGGAACAAGTTTAAACAAGCCAGGAAGGCCTGCAATGCCCATGTTCGTCGAACCAAATTTTTACATGACCAAAAATTAAGGCAAAAAATACTGCAATTTCCCAAAGGCAGTAAGAATTCTTCTTCTTCCTCGGTTCCTACGCTCGTTGACAATGACACTCCAGTTGTTAGCTCTCTCGCGAAAGCTAACCTTTTTGCTAGGCAGTTCGCCGCCAACCAGAGAGTGTCATGACTCCTCCAGTTCTTGAGCGCGTCAATGATTCCATGGGACAAATCTTCTTCCGCACTAGTGCTGTGGCGAGAGTCCTAAGAGATCTAAACATTCTTAAATCCGCTGGTCTGGATGGCATCCCCGGCTATTATTCTGAAGAGGTGTTCTTCCACGCCGGCAAAAGCTTTTCCATCTATCCTATTCTCCTGGGCTCGTTCCGAGCAGTTGGAAAACAGCATTTGTCCAGCCAATTCCAAAAAAAAGGCGAATCTTCTTCTCCCTCCAATTTGCACTAACGTCCCTTCTTTCTAAGGTCATGGAATCGCTGATAAACTGTCAGCTCAAGAAATATCTCGAAGACCGAAAGCTTCTTAATGACCGGCAGTATGGCTTTCGCAGCATCAGATCCACTAGTGATCTGGTGGTCTATCTCACCGAACAGTGGAACAAATCTTTACATCGTTTTGGAGAAAGTAAGATTATTGCACTTGGCACTCTTTTAACGAAAATGCGTGCCTTCGGTATCGATGAATCCCTTCTTCGTTGGATTAGTAACTTTTTTTCGAACCGTTCAATACCAGTTGTACTGGGCGGCTTCAAGTCTGAAACCCACAATATAAATGCTGGTGTGCCCCAGGGCTCCGTTTTGTCTCCGACGCTCTTCCTCATTTTCATAAATGATCTCTTGTCTGTAACTTCTAATCCAATAAATTATACTCTCAAGTATAGAGAATCGTTTTTTAGCCGAACTACACGAATGTGGAACTCTTTTCCACACTCTGTCTGGACCAATGTACACCGGCACCTCCTTTCCAACCCCTTTCCTACTTCCTAAACCACTCATTTACATTTTATGGAACAAGACAGCAGTCTGAAACCATTTCAACACATTCTCATTCCATTTTCGATTAGTGATCAACAGTAAAAATAGAAAGGTCAATTCAATCGATATCATTAGGATTGATGGCTACATAAATTGAATCTTATTATGACCATGGACAAGTAGATTGAATCTTCACTTAAGCAAGGCATTTGACATGCTTAACCACCTAACTCTTGTTCAATGTATAGCTTCGTACTCATAACGTTTGTTTTATTTTGTTGTTTACTCAGGCTTTCTTCAGGGAAGACATTTAGGTTCTATCTTGTTTATCCTTTTGATAAATAATGTCGTAACTATTACGACAACGCTTACGACATTAAACGTTTGAAGCCCTTCGTTAACAACCTGATAGGTCCTTATCAGTGTGTCTTCCGACCCGAAAAGTCCACCATCTATCAAATATTCACCCTACGGCAGATCTTGGAGAAGAACCTGGAGTTTCAAATCGATACCTACCACCTTTTCATCGATTTCAAGGCCGCGTCTATAGAGACCAATGTCTAGTTTTGGCATCCCAGAAAAACTCGACCGTCTGTGTAAGATGACAATGGAAAACTCACGCTGTTCCATCATGGTCGGAAAAAACCTTACGGACGCTTTTGATGTCAAGAAAGGTTTTAGACAAGGCGATGCGCTGTCATGCGATTTCTTCAACATCATTCTTGAGAAGATTGTGCAAGACTCCAACGTCAACACCAGAGGCACAGTCTTTCAAAAGTCGGTCCAGCTACTATGATACATAGACGACATTGACATAATTGGTAGAACACAGCGTGATGTCGGTGGAGCGTTTGTGAGTCTTGAGACCTAGGCCAGGAAGATGGGTCTAGCGGATAACGAGGGCAAGACCAAGTTTATGTTGTCAGCAAGAAAGGACAACCACCATTGACAGATTAAACTTCGAGGTAGTAAAGGACTTTGTCTACCTGGGATCCGCTATCAACTCAGACAACAAAACCAGCGCTGAAATCAAACATAAGAATCAGTCTTGCCAATCGCTGCTTCTTTGGACTTAGAAGGTAGTAAAGCCCTATCCCGAGCAACTAAAGTGACACTCTATAAAACCCTCATCATCCCGGTCCTAATGTATGGTGCAGAGGCATGGACCATGACAACATCTGATGAAAACGCTTTCTTCGAACGATTTTCGGTCCTGTCTGCATAAATGCGAGAATGGAGACGAAGTTTCAATCAAGAACTGTACGAGCTGTTCAGCAACACTGATTTAGCCAGAAAAGTTGGGGTCCAACGACTTAGATCTTTAGATCATGTAGAGCGAATGTTAAATAATGCTCTTCGAATCCAACTCGGAAGGACGTCGCAGAAGAGGAAGACCGCGACTCAGGTGGCGCACACAAGTGGAAGAGGACCTCAATTAACTTCGCGTGCGAAACTGGAGACAGCTAGCTAGGGACCCAGCTGGGTGGAGACGTTTGTCGGATGAGGCCCTGGTTCGACCTCGACTGTAGCGCCACCATACGTAAAAAAGTACATTTCCGTGGCTTAGTGGTTATGTGCGATAACTGTTAAGCAGAACGTGCGTCGTCGTGGGTGCGAGTCCTACTCGTGCCTATAGTGCCTCTTGCGAAGAACTGACAAAACTTCCAAGAGTATTAATCTGTTATGAAAAAGTGCTTCTCAACTTTGCCGTTCGGAATCGGCGTTAAATTGTAGGTCCCCGCCAATTCTTCACACGCATTCAGAGAATTGTTGATGAGTGTAAGCCACTTAGGCCTTTGGGCTTTAAGACCTGTCGCGATACTCTAAAAGAGAATCAGGGCCGAATTTCAGAATTCGGAGTTATTTTGCTCGGCGTTCATTCATGGACGCCCAAAAATTGTCATGTTCCTACAACTACCTGATTATTCGCACCCTCCAAATGCAGATTCTTAAAAATAACAACTTCGGCAGAGAGAGCAATGTCATCTTCGAATTTCGAACTTCTAGCTTTCCGAAAATTATGTGCGATTTCGATAAAAAAAAAAAGAAAAAAAAAACGTTCGAACACGAAAATGAAGAATGAAGCAGTGAAAAAAACACATAATCAGGATAAGAATATAAAACTGGCATCCATAAATAAATTGGAATGATGGGATAGAATTCTACCGAATTTCCACCTGAATTACAATCGGATTTAAAAGACGCTCGCTACATCACACTGCGGTTGAGAGAGAGCCAGCAACATAACGAAGACGAGCAACAACACCATCGCTATATCAACATTGCGACTCAGGAGTATAAATATAGCTTATCACATCGTTGTATCTATGTACGTGTGCATTGCAGTAGGAAAACCAACCAAAACATGCGCCATGACACCACCCCCGTCACACCGATCATCGTCCATTGAATACATCCATCCATACACAAAGTCACATTTCAGCATGTTCTCGTTCTCTATTGCCTTTTGTACGCATATTATGAACGAAGTTTTTTTCTTTTTGTGTTTTTTCTTCTTCTTTTGTATACATACGTACACCTACATAAAATTGTGTGTATGCATGTTGCATGGTTGGAGTGGAGTTGTAGCAACAAAGAGGAGCAAAGTGAATGTAAAATGATAAGAAAAAGAAAACTATACAAAAATTGTTCGTGTTTTTACATACATACAAAAGGTTACCTTAAATATCTTTTGTGTGCAAGAATGAATACCAACAAAAAAAAAAAAAAACAAAAAAACAAACAGTGTTAACAATGCCAATGCTGCCACTTTACATCAGTGAATAAGTCTGATATGAGATTTATATGATCTGAAAAACGCACTAAGTAAAGGGTTTTCCAATAAGAGGTGTTATTTTGACATTCAAAGGAAAATGGAATTTTTTGAGATAAATGATCGGATGTTTATTTCATTATAAAGAGAAAGGTATGCCGTTAATAATGGAACACAACATCAGCCAAATGGACGCCACGACCACGCTTACATGACCATATCCTTTTCATGAAATTTTCCATAACCAAATTGCAAAGTGGCCGCCCTATGTCCTTGATAGCCTCACGAATTCCATCTTGAATCGACGCTGGGCTGTTGGCGTAGACCTTATCTTTCACGTGGCCCCAAAGGAAGAACTAACTTGTTCCAACAGCTCGAATTTGTCAACTAATTTCTGTATTGCGGTCCGACAAGGTGCTTCACGACGACCCAAAAATGGTTTTACGAACCGTTTTTGCCAAATTTTCACCATTTTTATAGTGAATTTTCAATAATTTCAATGCGTTGTTGAAGCGTGTATCGTTCCATTTTTATTATTGGCGTAGTTTCTACTTGTCAAATGTCAAAAAATTACAGCTTCAAAAGTGACAGCTACCGAAATAGCGGGCTATTCAAAATAACAACTCTTATTGGAAAACCCTTTATGGAAACTCAATATCTGTTTTCAATTGAAAGTAGGATGAATTCTGAAAAATGGGCGATTTTGCTAGTTCTAGTCTCCGGACGATCTTAAATGGAGTCTCCGGACAGTTCCACTTGGAAACTCAATATCTTTTTTCAATTGAAAGTAGTATGAATTCTAAAAGAGGGCGATGTCGCTAGTTCTAGTCTCCGGACGATCTTAAATTGAGTCTCCGGACAGTGCCACTTGGAAACGCAATATCTGTTTTCAACTGAAAGTAGGATGAATTCTAAAAAAGGGCGATTTCGCTAGTTCTAGTCTCCGGACGATCTTAAATCGAGTCTCCGGACAGTTCCACTTGGAAACGCAATATCTGTTTTCAACTGAAAGTACGATGAATTCTAAAAATGGGCGATTTTGCTAGTTCTAGTCTCCGGACGATCTTAAATTGAGTCTCCGCTTAAAACTATCTCGCGACCTTAGGACAACAAGGTTCTGCCACTTTTTCCAAAATTGAGTTATAGATTGGATCGTACTAAAAAGGCTACGCTCTTTCATTTGCCGCTTTCCAAATTTGGCTATCTCTTTTAGTTTATGAAATAGCTCGAGAAAAGGCACGCAACAAAGTTCTATCAAAGCAAGCTCAGTTTGAATTTATGTTCACAAAGTTCTAACAGACAGATAGAACCTTGCACCCTTAAGAAAAAACAATAATTTGGCAAATAGAACCCCGTTGCAGATAGAACCTTATTAATCCAAATGACTATCAAAACAATTCATCGTTAGAACCTTGTAGGCTTTGAAATTGCTGTTGAATTTAAATTCTGTAAGCTTTACAATAACACTCTTATTAGGTGTTTAAATCTGTTGCAATAAAGTCGTGGTGACTCCCAACCGCTCTGCCTGGAAGGCCTGATGCCAAGACTCCACACTGTTATTCGTCCTCGGAAGATCTTGTAGCGTTGTGTCCCTGCAGTTCTACATTTCCATCTGGAATAGTGGAGCTCGATGACTCCTTTCTAACCAAGTTTTCTCGAAATATTCGATGAAATCTTTGTGAGCTTCGGTATCTCCAAAGCTCTGTAGGAATTCATCTATCAAAAGTATGAATCTATTCCGGATGTCAATTGGTTTGCAGAAACTCAACGCCATAAACTTCCGAAGACACGTATAGTATCCTCTATCGCTGCCGTATCTTGTCAGCATACCAAACTGCGAAATTTTCCTACGGACCGCTTACGTGAAATGGAGAGCATTCTCCTCCGCCTTTTCAAAATCAGTAACGATTGTTCTCGGTTGCGGATTTTCAATTTCGGGGCACAGAATTATCAGTTCAAGGGCCCGCTTGTAGGAAATTTCAAGTTTGTTGGGCAGCAGACAAAATATGAGCGGCAGTACCTTATTTTCCACTAATCCGTGGACCACCCAAAGTTGTTAAAATATCTCAGTACACACTTTTAAGGTTCCATCCACAAGCCATGTCTCACAACGTGAGAGACGGCTCCGGTCTGTCGCAGAAGCGAAAATTATTATTCGGTTAGCATTCCCGCTTCCTGTGTCTGCAAGCAAGAAACTTTCCGGATTGGAGGTTCTTGTGACAGACAAGTCAGCGGGAATAATTATATTAGACCAGGAATGTGGGATGGGCCTTGGTTCATGTTGCCTCCTACGTTTTCGTTCTACAAACGTTTGGAGGCTTGCCAGCTTTGGTCCACGGATCAGGGCTTCGGCAGAAACTACTGCTTTGGGAGATTCAGAAGAAGTAGTTGCCAATTTTCGAACCCTCTGCGAGGTTCGGGAAAACTCGCATGCAACAGGTGAAGGGCCATGGTTGCGCTCTGAATTTATCCCTTATCCACCCTTGTTCTATACGAAACTGCCCTACCTTTGCATTTTAAAGACTGGTACTTTTCGCACCTCCACGAAATCTTATATGAATCTTGTAGATATTTGGAGTAAATGAAACCTTCATGATGAAGTTTCTCTTCACCGCGAATAGATCTGATTACTTCCATTTTCAATTTTACACCTTCAATAATTTGCCCGATAAAAAAAAATCTTCCTACCGTCAGCAAAGTCGACAATCGCGGCAATATATCGTAGATAATATCCGCAAAAACTTGGACAACAACTGCCCTACGTTTCTAACCTTATTAGACTTCTCCAAAGCCTTTGAAACGGTGAATCATTCTCTCATCTGTAAAAAGCTGCTGCATATCTTTCGCTTTTCTCGCTTGGCAGTGAAACTTATAAGTTCATATCTGAATGGTCGCTTGCAATATACGGCTGTAGGAAACAATATTTCATCGTTGCTTAGTGTCCCGGCTGGAGTTCCACAGGGATCCATTCTTGGGCCATTACTTTTCACACTTTATGTGAACGAGATTCCTCAAATCACTAAGCATTGTAGCGTCCATATGTTTGACGGACGACGTTCAACTTTATCTTAGTTCCAACTAAGACGCTGTCAACAACGCTATCGAAAGAATGAACGCCGATTTATCATCGTTTTTGAAGGAGTACGGCCCATAAAGCGCACCAAACAGTCAGTTTTATTCTGGATGTAACCATCACCAGTGGACCTGTTGCTGCGAAAGCCGTACTGCCGGTCATTAAAGAGCTTTCGGTCTTCGAGGCATTTCTTGAGCTGATAGTTTATCAGCGTTTCCATGACCTTAGAAAGAAGGGACGTTAGTGCAATCGGATGATAACTGGAGGGAGAAAAAGATTCGCCTTTTTATGCAATTGGCTGGACAAATGCTGTTTTCCAACTGCTCGGAACGAGCCCAGAAGAATAGGAAGCTTACGCAAGAGTTTTGCCAATGTGGAAGAACACCTCTTCAGAATAATAGCCGGGGATACCACCCGGACCAGCGGATTTAAGAATGTTGAAATCTTTTAGGACTCTCGCCACAGCACGAGTGCGGAAGAAGATTTGTCCCATGGAATCATTGACGCGCTCAAGAACTGGAGGAGTCATGACACTCTCTGGTTGGCGGCGAACTGCCTAGCAAAAAGGTTAGCTTTCGAGCTAATGACCAAAAAATTTTACTGCCTTTGCGACATTGCAGTATTTTTTGCCTTAATTTTTACTTACTTACTTATCCGGCTCACAATCCATGAAGGATTTCAGCCTGAGATACTGCAGCCTTCCATCGTGAACGGCCCCTCGCATGCACTCTCCAGTCGCCGAAACCAAGCGCTGTGGCACCCGCAGTCACTTGTTCGGTTCGGTCTTCCTTGTCGTCTCGAACCTGGGGGCTGGGATGAGAAGACTTTCTTGGCTAGAGCGTTGTCGTCCATTCGCTCGATGTGGCCGAGCCAATGTAGTCGTCTTTTCTTGGCCTTCTGGACTACACCCACATCTTGGTACAGCTCGTGCAGTTCTCGGTTGAACCTTGTTCTCCATTCGCCATCGTCGCATACGGGACCGAAAATCCGTCGAAGAATTTGTCATTCGAAAGTGCCCAGTATCAATTCCCCTTTTTTACTTATCGTCCAGCACTCGGTGCCATAGAGTAGGTCAAAGTTTTGTATAGCAGACACTTTGTCTTTCGAGTGAAGAGTTTTGAACTCAGTTGTTTGACCAAACCGAAGCAGCAGGGTAATTCTTCTTCGGATCTCCACTAAGGTGTTGTTTGTGGGATTGATGTTTGTTCCAAGGTAGGTGAACTCCTTAACTACCTCGAAATTGCTGCTAGCAACAGTGACGTTTTGTCCTAGGCGGTGGGCAGATGTTGCTTTGTTTGTTGATGGCATGTACTTTGTTTTGTCCTCTTTCACTTTAAGACCAACGAGTTTTGCCTGTTCGCCTCAATTTTTGGTCATGTAAAAATTTGGTCCGTTGAATCTGGGCTTGTTAAGTTTGTTCCCGTTTTTCCTCAGTTAGGTTAGCTCTAAATCACCGGAACTTAACTTCTTTTTCCCTGATAACCTCCTTACAGCTTGAATCAAACCATGGCTTTTCTGCGCTGGAGTCAAGGTTACTATCGAGGAAGCGTTGAGAGAAGCGGAAAATCGACCATCGGTCGGACACCAATTCACCGATAGCATTTGCACGGGGGTGAAGAGTCAATTGGATACGTAAAAACGACACCCCGGATATCAGCCTTAAAATGCCAACACACATTGCGTCCAAAAAGGAAATCTAATTGGTCCCATTGGTTTATTATTTACAATTGTCCGGAAGCGAATGTATCGATTCCCTTCGATTCGGTATTTTGTGGCGGTCCTACGGTTTGTTGATGGTTAATTTACTGAATGATTTTGCCTGAGTGCCGTTAAATAGATCAAGGAAGAGGGAACGTTCCCCGCCGTTTGCTAGGACATCTCGGTCTTAAAATAACAATAAAAGTCCAATTATCTTCGAATAAAAATAGTCATCGTTTAATTTGCTGAAAGCTTGACCGCCCCGCTTCTTGGTAAATATTGGCACTTCCGATTTTGTTCTTGAGTGATTTCGTTGAAGACAAATAAAATAGAAAAACTCCCAAAAAAAACTGAACACCTCATGTGGACTTATCTCTAGTTAAATCAACATTAGCCCGAAAAGGATGCTCTCTATCCCATGGCTTTCTTTTGCCTAACTATTTTGATAGATTTAAAGACAACATCGTCATCGTCTTGTCAATTTAAAAATCTCTAAGGGTTGATAGATACAAAACCTATACCCTACCCAGCTACATTCGTTTTTTTTTCCATTTAACCGGAATGGATTCGTATTGTTTCATTTTTTCGTTCGTTCAAAGAGGGACAACGAGCTCTACGAGTCGTGTAACAATTTTTGTGTTTTTATTTTTATTTACTTTTCCTTTTTTTCTGGTTTTACTCTTTGTTTTTTGTTTACTTTGGGATTTTAATCGCCCCCCATTTCAATTTGTATAGCTTCACCACATGAGTCTAGTGTCTTTTCCAATACGAAAGTACAGAAGAAACAAAAACACCACATATGTTGATTTTGTTGGGGAATCCAAGGCGAGGCGTGAAGGCTAAACAAATTTTTATTTTTCAAAGAAATTCTTTAAACAAAAAATGTGATTCCTAGAAAATTAATTGGACAAGTCTTAGAATTGTCAAAAGATGGATGGAGTTATCAAGGAACAGTAGTTGGAAGAAATGCGGTTCCTTGATTTTGTTAAAGACCTTGGGAGAAGGCCTTTCAGTAAAAACGATTCCGGGGACAACTATATTACATCCACCAGCAGCAGGAATGAAGTTCAAAGGTTTTATCGGAGCTGGCTCAAGGTCATCGAGCACGAACCGATGCCTGCAGAGATAAGCCAGGGAACATTATAGTAGAATCGCAATCAATGCTGTGGATTTGGACAGACCTATTCTGTAGACTGTTAACGGCGACGACGAACAGAACCCCGCCGTCAGACAGGAGCCTTTTATCATACACGATGACAGCCAACAATTCCGTGAACCCGACCTATAAGAAGTGAAAACAGCAATATCACGGCTGAAAACCAACAAAACCGCTGGAGTAGATGGTCTAGCTGCCGAGCTGTTCAAAGCAGCAGGCAACGATCTAGATAGGAGCATGCATCAAATCATCTGTTTGATATGGTTGGAGGAATGCATGCCCGATGAATGGAACCTCAGCATTGTGTGCCCGATCCTGAAGAAGGGAGATCCTCTAAACTGCTCCAACAAACAGCCAACTGAACATCGCCTACAAGATTCTCTCTGCCGTAATATGTGAACGTCTGAAGCCTTTCGTCAACAATCTGATTGGTCCTTATCAATGTGGCTTCAGGCCAGGAATGTAAACCACCGAGCAGATTTTCACGTTGCGGCAGATTCTGGAAAAAACCTTTGAACTCCAAATCGATATCCACCACGTCTTCATCGACTTTAAAGCCGCGTATAACAGCATCTACAGAGACGAACTGTACAAAGCCATGTCTAGTTTTGGCATCCTTGCCGAGCTCGTTCGCTTGTGCAAAATGACGATGGAGAACTCACGCTGCTCCATCAAGGTTGTTCCCACGAGTAATGCCGCTTGCCGGGGCAAGACAGAAACATGACGGACCTTGCAACAGCATCCGAAAGAGCTTGTCAATGGCTGGTTTATCCCCCAGCCTTTCATTCTTCGGCACGGTTTTCGTACAAAGAACGCTCACACCACCACTGAAATTAGGAACCTCTAAACTATGATGGAATTGGGTTTCCGAACGTTGCACTATTGAGGAGTTACAACAAATCGGCGACCCAACTCTCAACCTTAGCTGATCACCATCCTGCCAAAAATGCACAGGACTACTGTGGTGATCATTCCCCGCCTGACACTCACTTGGAGGGTTTGAATGAGGATTTTTGCCGGGCTCCATCAAGGTTGGCAACGACCTTACGGAATCTTTCGATGTCATAAAAGGATTCAGACAAGGCGATGCACTGTCGTGCGACATCGTTCTTGAGAAGATAGTGCAAAACTCCACCGTCAACACCAGAGGCACTATCTTCCAAAAATCTGTTCAACTTCTCGCGTACGCCGACGATATTGATATAATGGGAAGAACACAGCGTGATGTCAATGGCGCCTTTTTGAGAACTGAGACAGAAGCGACAAAAATGGGATTAGCGGTTAATGAGGGAAAAACGAAGTATATGCTGTCTTCGAGGAAGGACACCCAACAACGACGGCTCAGACAGAACGTCGGATGCATACAATTTCGAGGTAGTAGAGGAGTTTGTCTCCGCTATTAACACGGGCAATAACAACAGCGCCGAGATCAGACGAAGAGTAACTCTTCCTATTCGCTGTTTCTTTTGGCTAAGAAAGAATTGAGTGGAAAAGCCCTCTCTCGAGCAACTAAGGTAAAACTTTACAACGCCCTCAACATCCCAGTCCTGCTGTATGGTGCAGAAGCATGGACCCTGACAAAATCGGATGAATGTGCCTTAGGCTGTTTCGAGAGGAAAGTTCTTCGGGTCATCTTTGGCCCCGTGTGCATGGAAGGGGAATGGCAAAGGAGATACAACAGCGAACTTTACGGGTTGTACAACGACGTGGACCTAGCCAGAATAGTCAAGGTCCAGAGACTCAGATGGTTCGATCATTTAGAGCACATAGACACCAATGCTCCGGCCCGGAATGCCTTCGACACTATTCCCGAGGGAGGTAGAAGAAGAGGAAGACCGCGACTCAGGTGGCGCACTCAAGTGGAAGAGGTCCTCAACCAAGTTGGAGTGCAAAACCAGAGGCAGCTAGGTAGGGACGTGCTGTAATTGGTTTACTCTATATTGCTGTAGTGCAAAAAAGCAGGGTCGGAGGAACATCAGGGCACATGTGGACTACGACTTCAAAGTACTCTCCAATATACCAGGCTATAATTATGCTCACCCGGATTGAATTCTTGATAAATTGTATCCAATTCGATGACCGGGAAACGTACAGTTCATTATGTTTTCTCTACCAAATTTTCAAGTAACGTCACTACAATGAAATAAACAAAACAAAACAGGAAACAAGCGAACCTTCCACGAATGAAAGCGAGAAATAACAAAAAAGTTAAATTTTGTATTCCATTGTCACCCATTCGTTGATTAAAAGTAGAAGAGCTGCGTCTTCCAACAATGCCCAAGGATTCGTTTAAATAGAAGAAAATTTGGGCCACCACTGTGAGTGTATCGCCAGAGATGATGATTTTGCAAGGCGAGAAGAAATAAATGTTTTCATAGATTATGTTGCCTCTATCTCTACAAAAAAGTAAGCAAGCAAACATTTAACTGAAACTTTCACTAATAAAAGGAGAAATAACAAAAAGTTACTCCTTCGCCAGTAGTTGATTAAAAGACGAAGGAGAAAGGCTGTGTCTTCAAACAATGCCTAAGGACTTGTTAAAATAGAAGAAGACGAGAGGAGGTGCTATTTTAAATTGGGTTCAATTGTAAAGGCTGTTAGGGACATTTTACTATTTTATTGCATTCATTTTTTTTTTTTTGCAAAAAAGTGACGAAGTGAAACTTAAGGCGAACAAAGCCGCTGGAGCAGACGAGCTAGCTTAGCCGAACTGTACAAACCAGCTGTAGATGATTTGGTTAGGGGCATGCACCAGCTCATCTGCAAAATTTGGTGGGAGGAAAGCATGCCCGATGATTGGAACCTCAGCATCGTATGCCCGATTCTCAAGAAAAGAGATCCCCTGAACTGCACCAACTACAGAGGTATAAGTCTCCTTATCATCGCCTATAAGATCTTGTCTGCCGTGCTGTGTGAACGTTTGAAGCCCTTCGTCAGTAACCTGATAGGTCCTTATCAGTGTGGCATCAGACCCGGAAAGTCCACCATCGATCAAATATTCACCCTACGGCAGATCTTGGAGAAGACCCAGAAGAGGAACTTTAAATCGATACCTACCACCTTTTCATCAATTTCAAGGCCGCGTATGAAAGAAAAAACTCGTCCGTCTGTGTAAGATGACAATGGAAAACTCACGCTGTCCCATCATGGTCGGAAAAAACCTAACGGACGCATTTGATGTCAAAAAGGCGATGCGCTGTCAGGCAATTTCTTCAACATCATTCTTGAAAAGATTGCCAACGTCAACACCAGAGGCACAGTCTTTCAAAAGTCGGTCCAGCTACTAGGATACGCAGACGTCATTGACATAATTGGAAGAACACAGCGTGAAGTCAGTGGAGCGTTCGTGAGTCTTCAGACGGAGGTCAGGATGATGGATCTATTGGTTAACGAGGGAAAAACCAAGTTAATGCTGTCAACAACCAACATCGACGTCTTGGAACAAGCGTCAACGTAGACAGATTTAACTTCGAGGTAGTTAAGACTTCGTCCACCTAGGATCCGCTATCAACTCAGACAACAACACCAGCTCTGAAATCAAACGAAGAATCGCTCTTGCCAATCGCTGCTTCTTTGAACTTGGAAGGCAATTGAGTAGTAAAGTCGTCTCCCGAGCAACTAAAGTGACACTCTACAAAACCCTGATCATCCCGGTCCTATTGTATGGTGCAGAGACATGGACCATGACAACATCCGATGAAAACGCTTTGGGCAGCTTCGAGAGAAAAATTCTTCGAGTGATTTTTGGTCCTGTCTGCATTAATGGAGAATGGTAACGAAGATTCAACCAAGAACTGTACGAGCTGTACAGCGACACTGTCCTAGCCAGAAAAGCTAAGGTCCGACGACTTAGATGGTAGGGTCATGTAAAACGAATGGAAAATAATGCTCTTCGAATCCAACCCGGAAGGTCGTCGCAGAAGAGGAAGACCGCGACTCAGTCGGAGCACACTGGTGGTAGAGGACCTGAATCAACTTGGCGTGCTAGGGAGCGAACTGGCTGGAGACGTTTGTTGGATGAGGCTCTGGTTGGACCTGGACTGTAGCGCCACCTTGGTAAGTAAAGTAAGATGAAGCTTTGGAGGGGAGCAAGAAATCTTGACTTTAATATGTCCCACCAGTGAGCCATTCATGTGTCGAATGAAATTCGATTATTGTAGAAGCTCGATACATAACTCGATGACGTGAGATAACTGATGCGGTAATTTGGCCCCCATGATTTTAAGATCGTTTACGTTCTCAATTGCTAAAATCTATTAAATGCGAACATCAGTCAAAGAGAACTATATTCTCCCCCCTCACTTTAATCCACTATTGACATTGTTGTGATATAATTTAAATCACAACAAATTGCAATGCTGACAATAAGGACATTTAGCGCGCAACAAAACGAACAACCAGTGACACCACCTTCACACCTCCTCAATAGAGTCTTGCTACGTTAGGGAGAGAAATTTTCCATCACAACAAAAATAATAATTAATGAACATAAAAACCATATTCAATCATTATTATAATCATTTACAACACCATCAATAGTCCTATAGCGGAAGTGGATGAGATAGAAGGAAACAGTAGTGAAGAGGCAAAAGGACACACATTGAGAGAATCTACCCTCACGGACCCTCGTACAAACATTGTATCCCTTGTTATACTATTTTATTGCATTTATTTCGTTTTGAAACTACTTGACTGAAAATTAGACAAAGGGAGAGACCAATGAGAGTTCAATGAGGCAGCATGGATGGCACTGGATGATGATGGCGAATTCCATGAAATGACTTGTGGTCATGGGTGCTAACTCGAACAAAATGTTACAGGTACTCTAACTAATGATATTAATGTTCGAATAGGGTCTTTTCTCATTTTGTTGTTCCTTTTTTGATTCTTTATGGAATTTATCAGTACAATGAAATGCGAGAAGAAGCACAGCCAATGTAGACAAGTTGATTTGCATAAGGCATAAGGTGCTATGGGTTCGGTGCGATGTTCCGCATTTACAACCCCGACATTTTTTGTTATGTGACGTTGGATTACAACAAATATAGCAATAAACAATGAAATTGATGTAAAATGAGTAAAACTAACTCGATTTTATTTTAATAGCAAAAACTGCGGAGATAAAATATCAGTGGTGCGTTAACTATCGTCAACTATTTGTCGTTTTTGTACACCAATAGTTACGATTTAATGGTATTGAGGAACTCTCAGAATTCAAGATCAAAGACATGAAGGGGGGCAATAAAAGGAAAGCAACTTTTCCTGGCCATCACTGTAGTTCAAAATTCCTGTGTCAAGATTTATAATACACTAGTCAAAACAATTGAAGGAACACTTGAAAAAACTCAAAAATGGAGTGGTTTTTTATAAGGCTGTATCTCAGTAGAAAAAAGTCGGATTGAAGTGAAATAAAAAGTCTTTCAAAGGTTGTAATTTTTTCTTTTCAAATTATCTTAATTTAAGAAAATACCGTTAGTCGTTTTCGCTTGATCGTAAAAAATGTTCACTCAATTTAAAAAAAAAAAAAAAAAATAAAGTTTGGTTTGTCATAATTTAAGCGGAATTTTTTTTTCAATCCAACCGATCTAAGATTCAATTTGAGAATTTTGTTGGCATTAATTCCCTGTTTGTTTTAGATCGCTACGATTTTTTTTCGAATAAAAAAATGTGTTTACATGCAAAAACACAATATTGACTTTGGACCTAAATTTTGACTTACCAAAAAAAAAAATAAAGGCAGATTTGAAAAATTTATTAAATTTTCTACACAAAAACATTTTGAAAGAATAAAAATATTGCTTCTTTCAATTTTTTCTATCAATTTAAAAAAGGTCCAAAATACGCATTTTCAACTTTTTCATAAAAACTAACGTTATTTTGTGGTTTTCAGTGATACAACTAATCTGAGGCTTAATTATTATAGCTCATAAAATTTCCTTGATTTTGGTTTAAATTTCGTATCAATACGATTAACCGTTTCTCTGTTTCGATCAATCAAAATTACAAAACACTTTTTTTTAATTTTAAGGAAAGTTTTATTTTTTTTTATTTTTATTTTCTTTTGAATTTGTTTATTATTTTATTATTATTATTTTTTTTTTTACGCACGTACACACGTCTGAAGTGTTGGTTATTTTTCCATTGCAACAGAAGAAGACGAATTTCGCAAAGTCATAATGATAATGAAAAACAAAAATTATTAAAAAAAATAAACAAATTCAAAAGAAAAATTTAAAATTTAATAAATTTTTCAAATCTGCCTTTATTTTTTTTGTAAGTTGGCGGGGGAGTCCTCATCGCTGTGAGAAATAGTCTCTCATCTTCCCTTGTTGTTTTCCCGTTTCAAGTTAATATTGAACTCATCTGTGTTAAAATAACCTTACGGCAAAAATCAATGTTTGTATTAAATGTATATATTCCTCCTAAAAGTCCAATGTCAGTGTTCAGTGAACTTTCCTTAATCTTAGACTTTGTTTTCAGCATTGCTGATCTTGACAGCTGTATTCTTTTGCTAGGTGATTTTAATCTTATTGATTGGGTTTCCTCTGAAGACGAGTCCTTTTTTGAAGCTTCAACAATTTCATCTCAACTGGAGCTTCAATTGTTGGATAACATTTTTTCTTCCGATTTATAGCAAGTAAGCTGTATCAAAAATAAAATGAATCGAATACTAGACTTGGTATTCTCATCTGACGCAGTAAATACTGCAGTTGTAGAATCTACATCTGCTTTATCAACCGTAGATAATTACCACCCTCCCTTAGATATTTTTTTTTGACTTGAGCGGTCATTTACTTGAGAATAGTAATCCCCATGATTGCTCATATACATTTGACTTCCGAAAAGCTGAGTTTTTTGCAGCTTTCAAATCGCTTACAAATTTCCGGTATCCAAGAATTATCGTCCAACAATGATATTGACGCAATTATTGCAAATTTCTATTCTTTACTTATGAGTTGCATTGAAGAGGCAGTTCCTAAAAAGAAAACAACCCACTCTAACACTTTTAGTCATCCTTGGTATACTAAAGAGCTCAAAACACTTCGTAATAAGAGAAATAAGGCTTGGAAAAAATACCTCAAATCCATGACCTTAGAAAACCAAGTAGTTTTATATTTCATTTTTTGAAGAATTTAAGAAACTGTCTTATGAACGTTATAGTGAGTATTTACTAACTATGGGAAGCTCTCTGGCGTCTGACCCGAAAAGTTTTTGGAAATACATTAATTCTAAGAGGAAATGTGATGTTTATCCAATTAACTTTACTAGCAATAATGTAGCCCTCAACTTAACTTCTGAAATATGTGAAGAATTCGCAAATAATTTCAGCAAATCTTTCATCGATTCTCCGGCTGTTGTGGATAAAGATTTTTTTTCAATATTTACGTGGCTGTCCACAAGTATTGTTTAATAACATCTGAGTAGAGACTGACGACATTATTACAATTCTTTCTAACCTAAAAGAAGATTTTTCGAGTGGTCCAGATGGTATTCCACCTATTGTTTAAAAAAATTGTAAGTCTGTGTTAGCACCTTCCCTCCGTTATATTTTCGAACTGTCTTTGAAATTAGGAAAATTTCCATCTATGTATTTGGAAAAACGCTTATATTATACCAGTCTATAAGAAAGGAGATAAGACCAATATCGCCAATTATAGACCAATATCAAAGCTTTCCTGCATCCCTAAGGTGTTTGAACAAGTTATATGTAACAGTTTGGCATTTCATTGCAGGAACATCATCTGTCACCAACAGCATGGTTTCATGCAGAAACGTTCCACTGTCACAAATCTTCTTGTTTTTATAAATCAATGTGTTCGCACTTTGGAATGTGGTGAGGAAATCGATTGTGTCTATACAGATTTTTCCAAAGCTTTCGACCAACTCTCTCACGCTATTATAAAATTCAAACTTAATGCATATGGCTTCCCCCATTTTTCATCGCTTGGATTTCCTCATATCTTGAGAATAGGTCTTATCAAGTAAAATTTAGGCATTTTATCTCTAAGTCATTTTTTGCTAATTCGGGAGTTCCTCAGGGTAGACATCTAGGGCCTCTACTTTTTAATTTAGCTATAAACGATGCTCCGTTATGTGTACGTAGTAGTACAATTCTCATCTTCGCAGATGATATGAAGATTTACAAAAACATCTCTTCTAGTAATGATCATATTCTGCTACAAGATGACATTAATAGTTTTGCATTGTGGTGTGAGAAAAATAGTTTAAATCTAAATCCAATGAAATGTCAAACAATGACCTTTTCAAGGAAGCGTGCACCGTCTTCATATGGTAACGCTATCTCACAGCACATTCTAATCCGTGTAACCTCCGTTAGAGATCTTGCCTAAGCTAGATTTTTCTGTACACATTAACAACATTGTGAATAAAGCCAATTCAATTCGGGCCCGACAACACGCGAAGGAATGTGTGCCGAGATCTTTGCTGAGTTCAACCACCTTACTCAGCTTGTCACTGAGCCTACCCGAATATCGGACATTGATGGCCAAGCGGAAAATATTCTTGACTTATTCCTTACGTCTGACCCTGATAAATACACTATCAGTGTATTAACGCCTCTAGGCAGATCAGACCATAGTATCATATCCGCAAATTTCTCGTGTCAAACTAATCCAGTTAGAGAAAGAACTCCGAAGAGAACCGTATGGCAATACGAGAAAGCCAACTGGGACGGTCTCAACAACTTCTTCCGGATCTTTAACTGGTCACTATGCTTCCTCGATAGTGACGTAGACTCCAGCGCAGATATGATTACTAATATGATTATCTTGGGAATGAAAACTTTTATCCCGAATAGGGTTAAAAGCATCAAACCTAAGGAAAAGTCATGGTTTGATTCAAGCTGTAAAGAGGTTATCAGGGAAAAAGAAGTAAAGTTCTGGTGTTTTAGAGCCAACCCAACTGAGGAAAACCGGAACAAGTTTAAACAAGCCAGGAAGGCCTGAAATGCCCATATTCGACGGACTAAGTTTTTGCATGACCAAAAATTAAGGCAAAAAATTCTGCAATGTCCCAAAGGCAGTAAGAATTTTTGGTCATTTGTTAAAAATATGAAGAATTCTTCTTCTTCTTCGGTCCCAACGCTCGTTGACAATGACACTCCAGTTGTTAGCTCTCTCGCGAAAGTTAACCTTTTTGCTAGGCAGTTTGCCTCCAACTCTTCGCTGCCAGAGACTGCCATGACTCCGCCTGTTCTTGAGCTCGTCAATGATTCCATGGGACAGATCTTCTTGCGCACTCGTGCTGTGGCGAGAGTCCTAAAGGATCTCAACATACATAAATCCGCGGGTCCGGATGGTATCCCCGCTATCATTCTGAAGAGGTGTTCTTCCACGCTGGCAAAACCCTTGCGTAAGCTTTTCCATCTATCCTATTCTTCTGGGCTCGTTCCGAGCAGTTGGAAAACAGCATTTGTCCAGCCAATCCCAAAAAAAGGCGAATCTTCTTCTCCCTCCAATTATCGACCGATTGCACTTACGTCCCTTCTTTCTAAGGTCATGGAAACGCTGATAAACTATCAGCTCAAGAAATATCTCGAAGACCGAAAGCTTCTTAATGACCGGCAGTACGGCTTTCGCAGCAACAGGTCCACTGGTGATCTGATGGTTTATCTCACCGAACAGTGGAACAAATCTTTACATCGTTTTGGAGAAAGTAAGATTGTTGCACTTGATATTTCTAAGGCATTTGTTAAAGTCTGGCATCTTGCTCTTTTATCGAAAATGCGTGCTTTCGGTATCGATGAACCCCTTCTTCGTTGGATTAGAAACTTTCTTTCGAACCGTTCAATACAAGTTGTATTGGACGGTTTCAAGTCTGAAACCCACAATATAAATGCTGGTGTGCCCCAGGGCTCCGTTTTGTCTCCGACCCTCTTCCTCATTTTCATTAATGATCTCTTGTCTGTTACTTCTAATCCAATTAATTGTTTCGCTGACGATAGTACCCTTAGCTTTTCATATTCGTTTCCAGACTCACATCCTTCCTCTTCAGATGTGGAATGCAACGGCAAAATATGATAAGCTCATTAAACTCTGACTTAAACAGCATTGTACAATGGGGAATACAAAATCGCGTAGAGTTTAATGCTTCGAAAACTCAATGCTGTCTTGTATCGTCGAAGCGAGACATACCCCCCTTGCCACTATCCATGAGTGGCACTTGCATCAATGAGACCGAACATCTCGAGATTCTCGGTATGTGCATCACTGACCACCTTTTGTGGAACGAGCACATATGCGATGTCGCCAAAAATGCCGCAAAATGTTTAGGTTTCTTAAGGCGATGCGAGAAATTTTTTTCCCCTTCGGATCTGGCTACTATCTACAAAACCTACATACGTCCTAAGCTTGAGTACAATTCTCACGTCTGGGCTGGTGCTCCAGTGACGTACTTAAGTCTTCTGGACAGTATCCAAAAAAGAGCATTCAAAATGATTGGTGACAATACCATCGTTGAGTCATTTACATCTCTAGAACATCGTCGTAATGTCTCATGTCTCACCCTGTTTTACCGATACTTCAACGGTATATGCTCTAGTGAAATAGCCAGTTGCATTCCTCCCCTTAAGACATTCAACCGTAATACCCGTGCCTCCAGGAATGCCCATCAGTTCACCCTTGAGCCCAACTTCGGACGTACTGTGAAGTACAGAGAATCATTCTTTAGCCGTACTACGCGAATGTGGAACTCTCTTCCACACTCTGTCTTCCCCAGTCATTGTAATGTTCAAGAATTCAAAACCAATGTTCACCGGCACCTCCTTTTACATCCCCTATCCTTTCCCTAATGCTCGCACTGTGCTCTTGGCATATAAAAGGTATTGAAAAAAGCCCTTGAGTGCGCGTTTATTATAAAAAAAAAATGCTTGGATTTATAAAGCGTTGGTCAAATTAGTTCCGCGATCCAAATATCACCCGCGCCCTATATAATTGTTATGTTCGTCCTCACTTAGAATACGCTTCCCAGGTTTGGTCACCTCATTACGATATTCATATTGAGAGGATAGAATCTGTCCAACGAAATTTTACTCGTTTTGCCCTCAAAGGTATCCTATGGAGTGATCCCTTAAATGTCCCCTCTTATGAAAACCGTTTATTAACTCTCTGCTTGCATTAAGCAGTCCCAATCTCTTGTCTTCGTTATGTTCGTGTTGCCATGGCTTTTTTATTTTAGTAATTTTAAATAATTACTAATTAAGTGCCGATACGTATAGCGACCGTAATTGCCGTCGTACTCGGTGAAAATGGACCCCAGCGCGTGCGGTATCTGGGGGGGAAAGAGGCGTGGGAATCTTTAAAAAAAAATCCCTAACACATTAACAAAAAACAGAAGACAATAAGAGGTTCCATCCATAAGAGGTCCTATTTGAGAAAAAATTCCATCTATTTCTAGGATTTATGCAGCGATTCATTCTGTCTGTTTATCTGTTTGTCTGTTTCTGCACATACACCTCTTGCCGCTTGGTCGATTTCGATTGACTTCAAATAAACACTAAGAACTCGTGTTAAACTTCTCTGCTTTCAAACCCCATGCACATTTTAGACAAAAATTTAAATTTCAAAATAAAACTTTTTGGTTAACGTCACGTTACTATTCTGGGATCAAATTATTTTTATGGACTAACGCTTAGTCTGTGGACCAGTTAAACTGTGGATTAAGAGTGGACTAGGCGTTTTTTATTAATATGGCTGATAGATTTTAACCAACAACTGTTAAATGAAGACAACCAATTCCACGAAAGGAAATTGAAGCGAAGTGCTACCATCCTCTAAATAAAATTTTATATTTTATATGACAAAAGTGACGATGTTAAGGTATGCACATGCACATACTTTTTTTTAACACAAAATCGGGCAATCGTAAATAACTTCAAAAATTGGGAGAAATACGATAAATCGGGGTGTCTGGCAACGCTGAACTTGTGTGTCGAACAATTTCAAAAATTCAAAAATTGATTTTTTCGGCGCCTACTACGATGCTCGATATTAAGAAACAAATTCTTCGGTTTGGCCGAATTCGACCGAAGCCGAAGCCAAAGCCGAAGTCTAAGCTTCAATCGGACACTAAAAATTTAGTTGCAAAACGAAGGGCGAAGAGTAGATGGGCGTCTCTATCGAATTATTACATTTAAGCGTAGGCATGTGTATGGTGAGGGTAAAGATACCAGTATGAACACTTTTAAAATAATTTCCTCAATGAAACCCATCTGTGAAAAATTAAAAGTTCAAAGAGAAACAAAGTAAACACTTTTAAAATAATTTCCTCAATGAAACCCATCTGTGAAAAATTAAAAGTTCAAAGAGAAACAAAGTAAACTGTAGTGAAAGCTAACCCACCAAATATATCGTCAGAAAATATTCTGGATATATGGGGGATTGGGGGCATTAACAACAGTGAGAGTGGGTTTCGGGAAGTTTTTTGTTTTTGGTTTTAGTGCAGCCCCTCGCCAACCAGCAACAGCATCAATGATTCACGCCTTAAACTATCTAGACGTAGTTTTTACCAACCTGCCTTGATTTTTCTTACATTAGTTCGTTTGCTTTCTACCAATACATTAATAACTTTCTTATACAGAAAAAAACATCCTAAGGGGAAAACTCCCCTTAGGAATTTAATTGATTTTTCTGTTAAAACAAAAAATATATATGCATATTTGGCATCACAGAATCTGTATGTTGCGACTCTAAAATGTATGTCGCTACCCCATTCAAACTCACCCTGAAAATTAAATTCAAGCAAATAATGCAGCCTTTCTTGTTTTTGGGGTAGGGGAAGGAACTGAAAATCCTGCAGGATAAGAAAATAATTCGAGAACACCTACACAGTGACACAAACTTTTTCAACAAAAATTACACAAACAAACCGACCAACCAACAAACCTTCACCGAATCGCCACCCCAACACAATCCTCCCCCACCCTTAAATACTCGCACCCCATTCACTCACACTAAAATAGTAAAAGACATGCGCGTCGAGGAAGATATTCGCCTTTATGGAAGCTCTACGTCTGCTTAAGCAGAACAGAAAAAAAAATGTCATTACAACAGAAAACTTTTTAAGGATGGACATTTTTCTATTTTTTTTATGAAAGACGTCTTTTGAGACAGAACGATGTTTCTTTCCTTTTCTGTTCTTCGGGGACTCGGGGAGTCACTGTTTGAGGAAAAAAAGAAAAACCCAATGACGAAAAAAATTAGGGGTAGTTTTGCCACATAACTGGTGAGGGGGTGATAATTAAAATCTCACTCAGTTTAATGCAAACACATCAAACCTCGAGTATCCGTATGATGTTACGTTTGTTTGTACGACGAAAAGTAAACGTAACGTGTAATGACTTCCGCTTGTGGACTCCTCCTTGATATGGCGGCAACTATGTATGAGTGTATAATTGTATGTTTCCGATTTGTGTGTTGGTCTTGATTTGTGGGCGGATAGATGATTGGAGAGCGCGTAAAAGGAGTCTTTTTGAAAATGACGACGGGGTTCAGCAAAATCTGCTATTTTCTCTTTCTTTCGCTTTTGAAGGAAACCCATCTAGCTTGAAGCTTGACGCTTTTCTCTTCAACTTGATATCATCTATAGCCTGCTTCCCCCTTTTTTTTTTGTTTGAACTGTTCGAGCAATGGATAATGATGTCGATTTGAATTGAATACAACCATTGTACGGAGTTGCATTGTGCTCGAGTCATTCACCCATTAATTATGATATCGATGTTGTTCTCTCAATTCAAAACTACTCTCGGATGGTGGACTTTTCCTCTTATTGGATCCTAAACTGAACTTCTAAGTAGGATTATGTTGTAAAAAAACTAAGTTGGACCAGGGCCACATCCAGCCAGCTGGGTCCCTAGCTGTCTCCAGTTTCGCACGCCAAGATGGATCAGATCCTCAACCACCTGTGTGCTCCACCAGAGTCGCGGTCTTTCCCTTCTGCGACGTCCTTCCGGGTTGGATTCGAAGACGCTTCGAGCCGGAGCATTATTTTCCATTCGCTCAACATGACCCAACAACCTAAGTCGTTGGACCTTAACTTTTATGGCTAAGTCAGTGCCGCTGAACAGCGAGCAGCGTACAGTTCTTGATTGAATCTTCGTCTCAATTCTCCATTTATGCGATGTTGGTTGTCCTTTCTTGTTGACAGCATTAACTTGGTCTTGCCCTCGTTAACCGCTAGACCCATCTTCTTGGCCTTCGTCTCAAGACTCACAAACGCTCCACTGACATCACGCTGTGTTCTTCCAATTATGTCAATGTCGTCTGCGTATCC
This sequence comes from Sphaerophoria taeniata, assembly GCA_943590905.1. Lineage (NCBI taxonomy): Eukaryota > Metazoa > Arthropoda > Insecta > Diptera > Syrphidae > Sphaerophoria > Sphaerophoria taeniata. Next base: position 3,713,406 of record OX016543.1, read on the forward strand.
TAGCAGCTGGACGGACTTTTGAGAGATTGAGCCTCTGGTGTTGACGTTGGAGTTTTGCACAATCTTTTCAAGAATGATGTGAAGAAATCGCATGACAGCGCACATCTTGTCTGAAACCTTTTTTGACATCAAATGCGTCCGTAAGGTTTTCTTGCGACCATGATGGAACAGCATGAGTTCTCCATTGTCAACTTACGCAGACGGACGAGTTTTTCTGGGATGCCAAAACTAGACATTTTTCCATACAATTCGTCTCTTTAGACGCTGTCATACGCGGCCTTGAAATCGATGAAAAGGTGGTAGGTATCGATTTCAAGTTCCTGGGTCTTCTCCTCGATCTGCTGTAGGGTGAATATTTGATCGATGGTGGGCTTTCCGGGTCTGTAGCCACACTGGTAAGGACCTATCAGGTTGTTGACGAAGGGCTTCGAACGTTCACACAGCACTGCAGACAAGATGTTGGCGATGTTAAGGAGACTTGTACCTCTGTAGTTGGTGCAGTTCAGGGGATCTCCTTTCTTGAGGATCGGGCATACGATGCTGAGGTTTCATTCGTCGGGAATGCTTTCCTCCGACCAGATGTTGCAAATGAGCTGGTGCGTGCTCCTAATCAAATCATCTCTAGCTGCTTTGTACAGTTCGGTGGCTAGCCCCTCCGCTCTAGCGGCTTTGTTCGACTTAAGTTTTACTTCGTCAATGTCGGGTGGGTGGAATTATTGGCCTTCTGCACCCAAATTGAATGGTTCTGTATTGCTGGTGGAGTTTTGCTCGTCATCGCCATTATACTGCTTGGAAAAGTGATCTTTCCATATACTCAGCACTGACTGTGGTTCCACTACGATGCTCTCATGATGGTCTCTGCATGCTTCGGTTCGGGGTGTATAAGCCGTGGAGGTTTATTTCACCTTTTTGTAAAACTTTCGAACCTCGTTCCCTCTATTTCCTCGATAGCGCGCTTCTCATGCTCCCTTGTTTTCTTTCTGAGAAGTTTATGCTCCTCTCTCCTTTTCTGCTCGTAGAGCTCACGAGCTGCTCGTGTCCTTCCTTGCAGTGCCGCTTGTGTGCCTCTTGTTCAGCTGCATGTGCTCGCCGGCACCTTTTTTGGAGGGTTGCCATAATTTATTTTCATAAAAGCAAAGCTCATCCGACAGGATTTGCTTTTTGAGTCCTTGAGACACATTTTGTTGAAATATATGTATTTGACGCTCTAGAGAATAGTTGTATGCAAAAAATATAAAATTAACATTTTAACGTTTCTTATTTGTTTTTTTAATTTTCAGGCGAACAAAATCGGCTTACCTCCTTTTTTCTGCCATAACGGGGATCCTCTGACCACACCTCCGCCTGCGCATTGTGGTATACCTCCGTATCAATTGGATGCCAAAGCAATGGGTAAGTGTTTTCTTCTGTTTGACGTTTAGTTGTTTTAAAGTAAAATTTCCTTACGCATGCTTGACTTGCGGGTTAAGCTGTGTGGAAAGAGTGAAGAGCGAGTTACGAAAAGTGTTTGGGTTAGGCAAACGGAAGTTGAGAGGGTAATATAAGGTGATGATAGAGAATTAGAGTACAACATTTGCTAACTTCTCATTTTGACCCCAAGGATCCATTGTGAAACCAATAAAGTAAGTTACTCATCGGAGTGCTATGAACTTAAACAAACCAAAATTCCAAATTTCAACATCCTACGACCGTTTTAAGATAGTGGGCGGAAACCATGCCCCTAAATGAAACTAACACGTAATTCAAATTTCAAGTTTCTAACTCTATGGGTTCAAAAGTTGTGGGGGGGTTGAAAATGTGCTTGAGTTCGATCCTGTAAAAAGGGAGTAGTGCTAGAACTTGCCTCCAGTTTTGCACTCCAAGTTGATTGAGCTCCTCTTCCACTTGTGTGCGCCACCTGAGTCGCGGTCTTCCTCTCCTTCTGCGTCCCTCGGGAAGAGTGTCAAAGGCTTTCTGGGCCATAGCATTGGTGTTCATCCGCTCTAAATGACCGAGCCATCTGAGTCTCTGGAACTTGACCCTTCTGGCTAGGTCCACGTCATTGTACAACCCGTAAAGTTCGCTGTTGTATGTTCTTCGCCATTCCCCTTCAATGCACACGGGGCCAAAGATGACCCAAAGAACTTTCCTCTCGAAACAGCCTAAGGCACATTCATCCGATTTTGTCAAGGTCCATACTTCTGCACCATACAGCAGGACTGGCACAGTTTTACCTTAGTTGCTCGAGAGAGGGCTTTTCCACTCAATTGCTTTCTTAGCCCAAAGAAACAGCGATTAGCAAGAGTAATTCTTCGTCTTATCTCGGCGCTGCGCTGGTGTTAATAGCGGAGCCTAGGTAGACAAACTCCTCCACTACCTCGAACTTGTATGCGTCTATTGTGGCGTTCTATCCGAGCCGTCGGTATTGGGTGTCCTTTATCGAAGACAGCTTATATCCGTCAACATGTTATGTAAATATCCTCGAATTTGTCGTAGTTCTCTTAAACAAAGTACTCGAGATTTTGGCACGCATATCGCTGTCGTGTTGGTGTCGAAAAAATACCAAAGATCTTCAACGGGATTCTTCATTTCCATCAGCTTTGTCAACGAATTGCAGGTGCTGCCTTCCTTTCCATAGTTCCCAGCCAAAATTACAATTCCCTCATATTTTATGACTAATTAGCTTCAAACCCTTTAACACCCCACACAGTTTGAGCGAATCACAACAATTAACGATATTTTTCTCATCCACTGACTCGAAAAAATGGAAGAGGCAACGAAACACGTTGGAGTAAGTAGGCGAGTATTTGTAATTATTACTTGCGGTTATTTTAACATTGGAACACATACCTAGATGCCCTTAAATACGAAACAGATTTACACACCACGAACTTGTTATGAAGAGAAACTTGTTCGATGCATGCGTATCTCTGTTTATGACATTTCTTGTGACACCCTCGAGTCATAAAAAACACACGTTTTAGGAATACGCTTGAATATTAAAGGCTTTAATGCCATAAACATTTGAAGAACTGGCGTTCAATTTAAGCTCTTTTTTGGTAGTATCGAGGAGATAGTGGACTGCCACCACATAAATGCAGAACGGAAGTTCTACATACAGCTAAGAAAAATCTATAAAATGTCAAAAACCCCGAAACAAAGCCTTTCGTCAAGAACAAAGCGGCGCTGCAAGGAAGGACACGAGCAGCTCGTGAGCTCTACGAGCAGAAAAGGAGAGAGGAGCATAAACTTGTCAGAAAGAAAACAAGGGAGCATGAGAAGCGCGAGATCGAGGAGATAGAGGGAACGAGGTTCGAAAGTTTTACAAAAACGTGAAACAAACCTCCAGGGCTTATACACCCCGAACCGAAGCCTGTAGAGACCATCATGGGAACATCGTAGTAGAACCACAGTTAGTGCTGAGGATATGGAAAGACCACTTTTCCAAGCTGTATAATGGCGATGACGAGCAAAACTCCGCCAGCAATACAGAACCATTCAATTTGGGTGCAGAAGACCCACCCGATATTGACGAAGTGCAACTTAAGTCGAACAAAGCCGCTGAAGCAGACGATCTACCCGCCAAACTGTACAAAGCAGCTAGAGATGATTTGGTTGGGAGCATGCACCAGCTCATCTGCAAAATTTGATAGGAGGAAAGCATTCCCGACGAATGGAACCTCGCCCGATCCTCAAGAAAGGAGATCCCCTGAACTGCACCAACTACAGAGCTATAAGTCTCCTTAACATCGCCTACAAGATCTTGTCTGCCGTGCTGTGTGAACGTTTGAAGCCCTTCGTCAACAACCTGATAGGTCCTTATCAGTGTGGCTTCAGACCCGGAAAGTCCACCATCGATCAAATATTCACCCTACGGCAGATCTTGGAGAACACCCAGGAACTTCAAATCGATACCAACAGCCTCTTCATCGATTTCAAGGCCGCGTATGACAGCGTCTACAGAGACTAATTGTATGGAGCCAGTGGCGTAGATAGCTTTTCGCTATGGGGGGGGATGGATCTAGTTTGCTCATTTTTACTTCCGACATCTATACTAATATATAAAGCTGAAGAGTTTGTTTGTTTGTTCGAACGCGCTCATCTCAGAAACTACTGGTTCGAATTGTAACTGAGTTGGATAGTCGAGGAAGGTTTTAGGCTACATAACATTAAGCTACGACCAATAGGAGCGAAGAATCAGTGTAAAAAAAAACGGCAAGAAAGTATTATTTTTTTTTTTTGAACGCGCTGATCTCAGGAACTGCTAAATCAAATTGAAAAATTCTTTTTGTGTTGAATATTCCAATTATCCAGGAAGGCTTTAAGCTATACAAAGTTTCGCTGCGAATAATAATCGCAAAGCTTCAGTTAAAAGTCTTACCTACTAAAACGGGGAAAGTAATACAAATATGTGAAGGCTTCGAGTTAAGAAGAATTTTGAATTAAGGCGAGTCGACTAATACACAATTTTAAAATAACTTTGCAATCAAATTCACGCGCATGATGCACAGACGCACCTCTGGCCGGGGCACGAGGGAGAGACGGACGAAGTCGCGGGCAACTGCTAGTATAGAATATATGAAAAGTTTTGGATGTTTGTCTGTCATGCTGTAAACGCACCTGCAACTTTAACCACTGGTCCGAATGACTTAAAACTTGAAAATTTGAGGTTTGAGCGAGTTCGCTGTGGTGTTTTTTTTTTATTTATTTTTTTTAATATCAAAATTAAGGGAAGCCACCATACAATTTTTTTTGGCCAAAAACCAAAAGTTTCAATTTTTTCAAAAACGATTTCTTTTTAACTTCCTCCAAAATACAAAAAAAAAATTAAAATTTGTTTTTTGTATTTTTTAAAAACCTTTTTAAACTTATTTAAAAATTCTATATCTCGAAATCGGATCAATATTTAAAATCGGAATTCACTAACAAAATGCAAATTCACATATTCTTGAACGCTGCATACTCAAATTAATTTTAGGAAATTTTCGAAAAATTTTATATATAAAAAATTAATTTAAAAAAAACCACTCCAAATAACTCGCAAAATTACGACGAATGATTGTCAATCTGCCGCTTGTGTTAGACATGCTTTATGTAATGGGTAATAGCGCATTTCGCTTTCTGGTAAAAATGAATTAGTGTGAGTTATCGTTACCGTTAGGATTCGCGTTAACTTCACCGAAGTTGTGCGAACATTTGTGTTCGTGTGGATGAGTGTGTTGCGTGTTTGGAGCGGTTTCTTACACCAAATTAACAATGTGACACACGGCGAGAAGAAATCTAAATAACTTTCAATTTTTGTGTCAGTGTGGGTTTTTGTGGAAAGCTGGATTTAAGCTCTTTTTCTTGCGCGTTTACCTAATACCTATTATCAGTTGGTGAGAGAAAAAATACTTTTTAAAAATCGATATAATAGCCGAAGTAATAATTTCTTTCAGATAAAGTTGACTTTGTGTTTTCCCCGTAGTAGGTATAGAAATAGAATGTACACTTTACAATGCCTCTAGGAATCCTGTGAGTACTAATAAGACTTGATTCACGTAGGAAGTAGGTACTTTATTTCAAAGTGCGTTTCTTTAACTTATTTGGCTTGCCTGGCTATGTTGAACAATTATGAATCCCAATGGGGGGGATATATCCCCCTGATCCCCCCCCCTATCTACGCCACTGTATGGAGCATCCCAGAAAAACTCGTCCGTCTGTGTAAGATGACAATGGAAAACTCACGCTGTTCCATCATGGTCGGAAAAAACCTAACGGACGCATTTGATGTCAAAAAAGGTTTAAGACAAGGCGATGCGCTGTCATGCGATTTCTTCAACATCATTCTTGAAAACATTGGGCAAAGCTCCAACGTCAACACCAGAGGCACAATCTTCCAAAAGTCCGTCCAGCTAGTAGGATACGCAGACGACATAATTGGAAGAACACAGCGTGATGTCAGTGGAGCGTTTGCAAGTCTTGAGACGGAGGCCAGGAAGATGGGTCTAACGGCAAGACGAAGTTAATGCTGTCAACAAGAAAAGGGACAACCAACATCGACGTCTTGGAGCAAACGTCAACATAGACGATTTAACTTCGAGGTAGTTAAGGACTTCGTCCAACAACAACACCAGCGCTGAAATCAAACGAAGAGAATCACTCTTGCCAATCGCCGCTTCTTTGAACTTAGAAGGCAATTAAGTAGTAAAGTCGTCTCCCGAGCAACTAAAGTGACACTCTACAAAACCCTGATCATCCCGGTCCTAATGTATGGTGCAGAGACATGGACCATGACACATCCGATGAAAACGCTTTGGGCTGCTTTGAGAGAAAAATTCTTCGAGTGATTTTTGATCCTGTCTCCATAAATGGAGAATGGAGAACTATACGAGCTGTTCAGCGACACTGACCTCGCCAGAAAAGTTAAGGCCCAACGACTTAGATGGTTGGGTCATGTAGAGCGAATGGAAAATAATGCTCCGGCTCGTAGAGTCTTCGAATTCATCCCGGAAGGACGTCGCAGAAGAGGAAGACCGTGACTCAGGTGGAGCACACTGGTGGTAGAGGTTAGAGGACCTGAACCAACTTGGCGTGTGAAACTGGAGACAGCTAGGAACCCAGCTGGCTGGAGATGTTTGTTGAGCGAGGCCCTGGTCCGACGTGGACCGTAGCGCCACCATAAGTAAGATGTCAGAGAAACGTTGAGTAATAAGACGGAGGACAAGATGGGTCTTGCAGTTATGGACTACCGAAAGATTCTGTTGATTTTGTTTGTTTGAGAGCAAAGGTCCACGTTAAAGGTTTTTTCTATTTTAGCTTTTTCGGTTGGTTATGCAAACAACAAAAAAGTGTTTTGTTGCTGAAGTATTTATTATTATTTCATTGTTCGTTCGTCTTCTGCCCTCTACGGTTTTTCTAAGGACTCAATTACACCATTAATTGTTGGCTTAGGGGCTCGCTCGCTCGCTGTGTGTCCGCTCAATGCATCCAGGGATATTTTTGTATTAAATTCGAGGGTTCAATATTTTTTTTGTATTGTTATTTGTTATATGCACGATTTGCTGGTTTTTATGAGTGCGCTGTGCATTTCATCTTGACTTTCTCACCCCTCCTAGATTTATTAGAATTATTTGGTACTTTGCGGTACACAAAACCTACAAACCACAACACAAAGCCCATGGAGAATGGTTATGATATTAATAATCCATAATGCGTTAGGGTTGAGAAATATAATGCTACGCCATCTCAATACGAACATCAACAATAAAATGAATCAAAAAAAAACCAAATAGGGGTGGCGGAAAGTTATCTAGGCGTGTAATAGCTCACCAGAGGGTGAGTTGAGTTCTGAAGTGATAATAGTCATAATTATGATGATCATGTTGTTATATTGTGTGTCTATATGAACAACTTAAACGATTAAGTGTAACAAACAAGGGGATAATTGGAAAAACAAATCTCAAAGGGCTGAGGCTAGGGATTAAAGGTAAATCTAGAGAAATATGATAACTGTTGGTGGGATTCGGTGAGTGAGCTGAGAACTAGTCATTCGTTTTAAGTTTACTTCTTCAAAATGTTCAAAATGTTCTAGAAGGAGCAAAGACTTCAATGAATCAGTTTGCAGTAGTGTCCGGCTTCGGCTTCGGTCGAATTCGGCCAAAAAAACAACCTTCGGCTTCGGTATAAAATAGGCCGAAGTTTTTGCTGAAGAAGTAGCTGAGTTGACGAAATTTCAGTAAATTATCAAGGCTGCAACCGCAAATTTGAATTGAAAAGGAAAATACATGGTCGTATCGGCGGGCAATGTTTTTGTATACAACATTTAGTTTGCGGGTCGTGGCATAGTCCAAGTCACAGAAAACAGGGAGTAATAGGGTTTTGGCTAGCAACATTTTGGTTTTTTTAGGAATGAACCATTGAGTGACCTGGAGAACACGAAGGCTACCATAAACCTTCCCAATCGCGCTGTTATGTTATGTTATGATTTTTCCATGTGAGGGTACGATTGAAAACGATTCCTAGATTCCTTTCGGAGTCGACATAATCTGATAGATCAAATGCTTTCTTTGCGTTAGATGGGCAGGATTTAAACAGAGATTATTTTTCTTTGACCAACTGGAGATACGAAGCAAGTCTTCGTTCATTAAAGAAACCATGTGTCGTCTTTAGCAAGGAATGGACCACTTATCAAAAGTTGTACATCAACTGCATATAGGTGAACTAGACAATTTTCAACAACTAGAGGGAGCTCGTTGATATAAAGCGAAAAAAAAGAATCGGTCCAAGTATAGATCCTTGTGGTACACCAGTTAAAACACTCATAAAGCTGGATGATCGATCATTTATGACAGCCACTAAGATCAAGAGCATCAACTTACAAGTCTCGAATGATAATCCGTAGTTATTACTTAGCTTTCTACACAGTATTGAATGGTTGACAGTGTCGAACGCCTTAGAGAAGTCTAAGAGGGTTAGGAGGGTTAAGTGGTCACTGTCCATTCTACTTCGTATTTCGTCCGTCACTAAAAGTAATGCGGATTTACAACTGCGTTGTGGACGAAAACCAGACTGACATGTGCTCAAAAGATTATTCAAAGATAAAATAATGTTGAATCTGCTTAAAAACTGCCAGAACTTCGGTCTGGAACAAAAACACACACTAGTTACTGAAGACGTCATACAAATCCTAAATGATGCAAAACTGGGTCCACCTCTACACTTACATAAAAACAGCACCCAATTATCGACTACTACTTGTTGCAAACCGCATTTCAATGTCAATTTAGACAAAAACAAAGTAACCGGGATATCCGGGATAATTAAGGATACCTTTCCGATACTATTTTACCTTCTAAGGAGGCACGTGGCTTTTTAACAAATGATGACTACACGTTTCCTGTTTATATTCTCCCCTGGTTTTATCACAATTTTCCTGCAATATTTTGACCACAGGTTTACATAAGTAAAAATTTAAGGATAATTTTGTCAGTGCAGCAGGATTGCTTTCGTTTTGATAAATGTCACGTTTCGAGCTCGTTCGCTCGAGGCTGTTGTGTGACTGTGATTATAAAAAAAATCAGAATCTTAATGATAAGAAATCTTTGTTCCTTGGGGGTATGTTTATGTTTGAAATCGAGAATAATATTTTACGTTTTAAGTGATAAGAGAGAAGAGTGTAGGTAGGGTAGGTAGAAATGGCTGTGCCAGTTCCTTGTAGGACACAATTAGCGCTGAGTGATTTAAGAGTTCTTCAGATTAACCTGGATTGCCCGTAGCTTGTCTCGCAGATCCTTTGGAAATAAACCGCACTGTTCTTGTGCGGTTCTTCCGTTTTGACGACAGCCCAGTCATCCATCGGAATCTGCGGATTGAGTCGCTGGAGGCTTCGGATTAGCTCTGCTCCTGTAGGCTTGATGCTCATGACCGGCAACAAGATGCACGCCAATGGTTTCCTAGTGTTGAATCAAAATCACTCAGCTTTTTCACAACTCGTTTTTTTTAGTAAATTAATTTCTAATCAGCAAGAAAAGAGTTTGTAAATTTCAATCAAAGAAAATTATTTTTTCATTCTATACTTAGCAACTGAAGAATCAAGATCTTTTATTTCTGGAATCGAATCTAACTTTTCCCTTTCTCTAGACTTTTCTCTAAACATTTTTGGTCCTTCGAGCCGGATCTGCTCTTGGTTTTATCTCTATAAAAGGTATCTTTGTTGGAATATAAAATAGAACATAGCTGCTGCTCAAGAAATTTAAGTGGAGAAGCAGAACGAGGGCTACGATTTTATTTGTTCTTCCATGGGCAATCTAAGAGCTCTTGGGGAAGAAAGAATCACCAGGTCACAAATTCAATCAAGATTGAAGCTCCTCGAATCCAATTGGAAAAAATTTCAAGTGGGACATGATCGCCTTAAAAATTCCCGAAATACGAATGTAAAGAGAGAACGTCAATATTTTACTGAGGAGATTTAAAAAAAAAATGTCAAGAAATATTTTTCGACACTCAAAGGATTATGCTGGAGATGTTGGATAAATTGACTGCTCCACAAATAAATACAATCGCAATACAACCATCTTCAAATGAAAATAATCATTTTCACCATGAACATTCCCTTCCTAACATACAACTGCATATCTTCAAGGGAGATTATCAACACTGGCGGAACTGCCATGATCTCTTCACATCAATGATTGGAGATAATTCAGCTCTTTAGATGGTGAAAAATTTCACTATCACCATTAGACGGGTCAAAACGTTGCTAGCTACAGCTCTAGCCCGAATTGTATCATCAAACGGCATGAAACTTCAAGCTCGTGCTCAAATTGATCCCGGCTCTCAAATAACTATCATTAGTGAATCCGCAACTCAAACGTTATCGATCAAGTATACCTCTTTATGGAGCTGGTGCCCAATTATCTATGATGACAAAACGTATGGTTTATTTCATTACTAAGCCTCATTTCAGATCAGAGCTTGAATGGGAAACAGCAGCTCATGTCGTATCTAAGCCTACCTCAGAATTGCATTCACTAGAATCGGGTAAAAGAAGTTGGCCTCATCTTCACGGAATTACTCTTGCAGACCCTGGACATATAGACCTTGTAATCGGAATCGATCTCTACTCTCATCTCATACAACCTGAACTTACCAAAGGACCTCTAGGAACACCATTTGCAAGACGCCCTGGCCTTGGATGGATAATCTCTGGTAAAATAACTTATCTCCCATTCTAGAAATTCATCTGGAAGATACATTGAGCCATATGCATAAACGGTAGTAAATGCTTTTACTAGTCAATTTTGATAGTATTTACTTTTTTTCGTATGCATAAACTTCAAGTAAATACTTGAATAAAAGCTTTTACTAGAAGTAAAAGTATTTACTAGGTATGGATGAATTTTGGTAGTAAATACTTAAAGTGATATGCATAAAAACCTGTTACTACTAGTATTTACTTCAATTTTTACAAGTTTGCTAAAGAGCAACTTGAACATTTGCTAGTAAATACTTTTGGGTGTTTGTACCGAACATTTTCATATGCAAATCAACATTCAAGGCGTTCGATCGGTTCAATATTCTTGTCAAATGGCCGCGTTTATGCACATTAATACTGAACAAGTTAACAAGGACCGAAGATATCTCCAGCGACAAATAATTTCAAAATGCTTTACCGCTTTGAAAAAGTAAATGTTGTTTGGCTTTCTAAATACAGCTTTCCTTCTTGTATTGGAGCCTTGGATCGCACACATGTTGAGATTAAAAAACCTCACTTGCATTCTGAGAATATATAAATCGAAAGGGATATGCATCCATCAATATTCCAGCCACCTGTGATGTAAAAGAATGTTTTATAAGGGTTGTTTGTGAATGGCCAGGTTCAGTTCATTACTCCAGGATTTGAAAAAAAAAACAGTTTTCTTGAACCAATTTAAAGAAATTCAGTTAACACAGTTCTTTTGGCAGATTAGGGATATGGAATCGCCACTTGGATAATAACACCATTATTTATAGAAACCCAATCACGAGCAAGAAGAAATCATACAACAAATTACATACAAAAGAGAGGGTCATCATAGAACGATGTTTTGGTCAGCTTAAAAGTCGATTCCCAATATTACAAAACTGTATACGGGTGCAGTTAAAAATTGTGGCAACTCTAATAATTGCATGTTTTGTTTTGCATAATGTTGCATAGTATTTAAATGAAACCCGACAACTTTGAAGAAGAGGACAGAGGAGTTAAAAGCGAAACTACCAACGACCACGGACGCAGTTCTGGTGCACCTGAAATCAGGAGATAGGGGCAGCTGCGGAGAAATGATAGATTTGATCAAAAGAACCGAATGCACCTCAAGCATTTTGACAGAATCTAACGTACAATTATTTTCGTTTTTGTCAAGATTATGAAACAACCACGCGCCGTATGAAAATTTATAATTAAAAAATCAATAACAAATTCTTCAGCTCAAAGCGATGAAATCTAAATACCTAATTAAAGCAATGTTAAGGTTTTTCTTGTTACTTTTTTAGTCTAATTTTCCATTTCACTTTATTTTTCAATTGCTGTGTAAGTAAATGCCTGAGTCTTCCGATGAATATGTAGCTTTTATTTGGATGAATCTAGTATTTGCTACTAGTAAATGCTGGCTAGCATTTACTTTTTTTTATGCATACCAAATGAAGTAAATACTACGAATCTGAGCTTTTACTTGTTGATCTAGTATTTACTTGAAGTATTTACTACTAGTAAATGCTAGATTTTTATGCATATGCCCCATTGTACGACTTCCCTTTAGGAAATCACCTAAAGAGCTTGGCAATTCACTACCAGCTGCTTCTGGAATGTTATCAAGGATGATCTCGAAAATTAAATTGAATTCAAGATTTCAATCTCTCTACTCAGAATTTCTCAGTGAATATGAATCCTTAGGACATATGCGTATGGTAACAGACGGAAAACCATATCCTCAAGGTAAGCACTATTTACCACACCACGCAGTGCTTAAAGAGTCAAGTACTTCTACGAGGCTTAGAGTAGTTTTCAATGGCTCTTCCTCAACAAGTAATGGACTTTCACTCAATGATCTTCTTCATACTGAAAAAGAGGTACAAACTAATATCTCTGGTGTAATTATATGGTGGCGTAAGTTTCCATAATTATGTCTTTTCAGCAGACATGGAAAAGATGTTTCGACAAATTTTGGTCCATGAAGATGATTGGGACTTTCAAAATCTGTCGAAACGAACTTTTCCCTTTCTCAAGACTTTTCTCTAAACACTTAGGCACATCCTTGGCTGGGATAAGCTTGAGCTCAAGCCCTCCCAGTCGTTGCTAATCTTAGTAAGTCCTTTGCCAAGGAAATCCCTTTTCACTTTATAACCCCTGAGCATTTCGCCGGACTCAAAGCTCGGTTAGGGACCCTCCTTCGCAATCTTGCCAAGAGTGAAAGTGGACTTTCTGAACTTGATCCTGAGCTGATCCGCGGGAGAATGCTTATTGGGTTTGGTAGAGTTGCTTTGGCGAGCCTTGCTAACCGAAAGTATGGGCGTTTTTTGAGAGGGATGCTGAAGCACAGGGGTACTAGTACCTCCCGTGTTAACTGTAAGTGTACCCTGCTCTGAGGTGCTAGCGTCTCTAGCTTCCCCTGAGCTACCTACAATTGTATACTGGCTGGAAGCCGGAAATTCATCCTCGGACTCGATGGATGGAAATGTTACACATAAATTGGACGAAGATGAAGGGGTTCGCTTTGACAGTAGAGCTCAGTTGTCACTGGAAAGCCCATCTACAATCGCCACTCAATCAACCTTACGATTTCTTCCAAATCGTTTATCCATTCAAACTGTTTGCATTTACATTTAAAAACAATTGAATAAGAAATCAACGTAATACAAAAATTGCAAAAAGGTAAACAAATATTTGAAGTGAGGTAATTTTCTAGACGAAATGAAATAAATTCAATTACGGTCCCAATCGAAAGATAATAGAATACATCAACAGAAGAATAAGAGTGGTTCTGATGGGGCAAACGTGGAGCACGAAATTTATATAAGAAGGTCTCTTGCCTTAGTTGCTGTTATGCGACCCGTCAAACTCTCCAAATACAATAAACCTGCGACGATTGGATTTTCCCCTCGTTGAGAATAAATTTAATAAAAGAAAAAAGATAAAAACCGACACAAGAGCGAGTGAAAAAATGAGCAAATATTAGCATCATTAGTTACTAAACGAATTTTCACGTGTACTTGATGGGGAGGAAATGAAACAAAGAGGAAACAGCTGGGTTGTGCAGCCGAGCTTAATATTGGGAACTACATTTAAAAAGATGTCGAAAAATTAAAGCAGAATGTTAAACAAGGGAACATCATAGTAGAATCGCAGTCAATGCTGGAGATTTGGAAGGACCACTTCTGTAGACTTTATAACGGCGACGACGAACAAAATCCCGCCGTCAAGCAGGAGCCTTTCATCGGACACGATGATAGCCAACAATTCCGTGAACCCGACCTAGAAGCAGTAAAAACGGCAATATCACCGTTGAAATCCAACAAGATGGTCTAGCTGCCGAGCTGTTCAAAGCAGCAGGCGACGATCTAGATAGGAGCATGCACCAAATTATCTGGTCGGAAGAATGCATACCCGATGAATGGAACCTCAGCATTGTTTGCCCGATCCTGAAAAAGGGAGATCCTCTAAACTGAAACTGAAGCCTTTCGTCAACAATCTGATTGGTCCTTATCGATTTGGCTTCAGGCCAAGAAAGTCAACCATCGACCAAATTTTCACGTTGCGGCAGATCTTGGAAAGAACCTATGAGCTCTAAATTGACACCTACCGCATCTGACAGCATCTTCAGAGACGAACTGTATTAAGCTATGTCTAGTTAGGCATCCCTGCCAAGCTCGTTCGCTTGTGGAAAATGACGATGGAGAACTCACGCTGCTCCATCAAGGTTGGCAACGAGCGTACGGAATCTTTCGGTGTCAAAAAAGGATTCAGACAAGGCGATGCGCTGACGTGCGACATCGTTCTTGAGAAACTCCACCGTCAACACCAGAAGCACTATCTTCCAAGAATCTATTCAACTTCTCGCGTACGCCGATGATATTGATATAATGGGAAGAACACAGCGTGATGTCAGTGGCGCCTTTGTGAGAATTGAGACAGAAGCGGCAAAAATGGGTTTAGCGGTAAATGAGGGAAAAACGAAGTATATGCTGTCTTCGAGGAAGGACACCCAGCACCGACACGGCTCGGACAGAACGTCACAATAGACGCATACAACTTCGAGGTAGTAGAGGAGTTTGTCTACCTAGGCTCCACTATTAATACGGGCGCCGATATCAGGCGCAGAATTACTCTTGCTAATCGCTGTTTCTTTGGGCTAAGAAAGCAATTGAGTTGAAAAGCCCTCTCTCGAGCAACTAAGGTAAAACTGTGCCAGTCCTGCTGTATGGTGCAGAAGCATGGACCTTGACAAAATTGGATGAATGCGCCTTAGGATGTTTCGAGAGGAAAATTCTTCAGGTCATCTTTGGCCCCGTGTGCATTGAAGGGGAATGGCGAAGAAGATACAACAGCGAACTTTACGGGTTGTACAATGACGTGGACCTAGCCAGAAGGGTCAAGTTCCAGAGACTCAGATGGCTCGGTCATTTAGAGCGGATGAACACCAATGCTATGGCCCGGAAAGCCTTTGACACTCTTCCCGAGGGACGCAGAAGGAGAGGAAGACTGCCAATCAGGTGGCGCACACAAGTGGAAGAGGAGCTCAATCAACTTGGAGTGCAAAACTGGAGGCAGCTAGCTAGGGACCGAGCAGGCTGGCGGAGATTGTGGATTGAGGCCCAAGTAAGACCTTAGTAAGTAAGTTAGTAAGAACTAGAGATGCGGCGAATAGTGATTTGGGCGTATACCGAATGTTTGGCCACACTCGTCGGCCAAATACCGAATATTCGGCTATCGACACATATCAAGTGCACGGTAGCCAAGTTCTAGCACTACTCCCTTTTTACAGGATCGAACTCAAGCACATTTCCACCCCCCCCCCCCCCACAACTTTTCAACCCATAGTGTTAGAAACTTGAAATTTGAATTACGTATTAGCTGTTGCCCGTAGCATAGTGGTTAGGTGCGTTGGCTGCTAAGCAGAACGTCGTGGGCTCGAGTCCAGTCGTGCCCATAAAAGTTTTTATTTCATTTCACGGGTATTGCCTCTTGCGAAGACTTGACAAAACTTCCAAGAGTATCAATCTGTCATGAAAAAGTGCTTCTCAACTTTGCCGTTTGGAATCACCGCGGCGCGTTAAATTGTAGGTCCCCCCAATTTCTTCACATGTACCCAGAGAATTGTTGATGAGAGTAAGTCACTTAGGCCTTGGCTCTTCAAGAGCTGTAGCGCCACTATGTTGAAATCAACATAAACGTCATAAATGCATCCATAATTGGCTGATTTCTTTTGGTACAAAGATTTTCAGTAACAAAAAGGGAGGAACGTAGAACACTTTCCTCAACTATTACAATAGAAATAGATTCATATTCATAGACCTGTTGTGAACACAACAAAAAAGGACACCCAAATGAATAGAGTCGAAGGACACCTCACACAATGCATTGACAACAACGTTATCCATGTCACAAGTAGGAAGTCAATTGCTCTATTGAGTCTGAATAAATTACCCATCAGAGTCCCAAATACATTTTTTCTGACAAACATCCTTATTGTGTTGCTATATCGATAGAAAATCAAAATTCCTCATATTCATATTCACAATGACCATGAAATAATGTATCCAAAGCCATCAGTTAAGACAGCAAGTAGTCCTGTGCGTTTTTGGCAGGATGGTGATTAGCTAAGGTTGAGTTGGGTCGCCGAATTGTTGTAACACCTCAAAAGTGCAACGTTCGGAAACCCAATTCAATCATAGTTTACAGGTTTCCTAATTTCATTGGTGGTGTGAGCGTACTTTGTACGAAAACCGTGCCGAAGAATGAAAGACTGGGGGATAAACCAGCCATTACCGAGCTCTTTCGGATGCTGTGGCAAGGTCCGTCATATTTCTGCCTTACCCCGGCAAGCGGCTCTGCCGGGGCTGATCGTCTTTCCGCATTACTCGTGGGAACAACAATGAAGAACAAAGCAACGAATAGGAAATAGTACAAAAAAATAAATCAAGCCAGGGCTGACAATGCGGTCACATCTCCTGAAAAGGCTGTCGAGTCAATTCAGGGATGTGAACGGGTTGTCAACGTTGTGGTTGCTACTAGTACCGGGAATCTTAATCCCTTTACTAGCCGCAACCTTTACTTGAAGGAACTACCCGTCAGTGGTACAGCTGTGACGGTCAGCTGTCCCAAGGGCGGTAATTCCACACCCACCCTATCCCCGCTCCTGCTAGGACTTCGCAAGCGACCCCAAGAAGGGACACTCCATCCGGAGAGGTAAAATCTATACTACATGTGCAAATGACTCGAAGGATGAGGGCGCACCCCTATTGGTATCGGTAGCGATTAACTCTGGAGGTGGATCCACAACCGTGCCACACGGACACAGATCTGGGTCGGCCAGAAAGAGGTCCATGAAGTCACGGGCCAATCGTAATGCTACGCGGATTCTGGCCGCAGTCGGTATCATACCGGTGGCGGAAAGAACCCCGGAGCGAACGCGAGAACTCGAGTGGGGTAAGTGGCTTCCTTACCAGACCTGCAGCGAGTCAACGTCAAAGCGCAATAGGTCTCTTGAGGGCGACAAGCCGACAAGCGAAAAGGCAGAAAGTGCATTCCAACAGCACAACAGCCTTCAATAAAGATCTTTCCTTTACCGGCGCGCTCAAAGGCAAGATCATAGCCGCGGTCATTGACAGGACTCATGTGGATGGTAACATCTCTCAAGATCAATGGGCAGACATCAAGGCTCATTCATCAGATTAACAAGTTAAGTCACGATATTCCATCGATCACAGTAAAGTTAGCCTGTGCCTGTGCTCAGATGGTCGTGTTCGTCGCGGTTCCGTTGTCCGCCATATAGGGACTCCAAAAACATCAACATGAAATGATGTTCACCAATAATACATTTGCCGTGCAGGGAATAGCGAGCATGCTGGGGAAGACAGAGTTTGAAAAAGAGTTCCACATTCGCGTAGTATGGTTAAAAAACGGTTCTCTGAACATGAAATGATGTTCACCAATAATGCATTCGCCGTGCAGGGAATAACTAGCATGCTAGGGAAGACAGAGTGTGGAAAAGAGTTCCACATTCGCGTAGGATGGTTAAAAAACGGTTCTCTGAACATGAAATGATGTTCACCAACAATGCATTCGCCGTGCAGGGAATAACGAGCATGCTGGGGAAGACAGAGTGTGGAAAAGAGTTCCACATTCGCGTAGTATGGTTAAAAAACGGTTCTCTGAACATGAAATGATGTTCACCAATAATGCATTCGCCGTGCAGGGAATAACGAGCATGCTGGGGAAGACAGAGTGTGGAAAAGAGTTCCACATTCGCGTAGTGTGGTTAAAAAACGGTTCTCTGAACATGAAATGATGTTCACCAATAATGCATTCGCCGTGCAGGGAATAACGAGCATGCTGGGGAAGACATAGTTTGGAAAAGAGTTCCACATTCGCGTAGTATGATTAAAAAACGGTTCTCTGAACATGAAATGAGGTTCACCAATAATGCATTCGCCGTGCAGGGAATAACGAGCATGCTCGTCGTTTAGGGCTGCCTTAAAACTGTTTTTTCTTTAATTTTTCTCAAGTCACATTAAAAACTTTGGTGGCCAAGTTAAAAGCCCTAGGAATCCTTGACTGACCCTGCCTCTAAATACAAATCGAACAAAACCTTCATGCATGCCTTCCTATTTGCTTAAAAAAGAATCTCCTCTAAATGCACTCGAGATTAATATTTCCATTACATCAATGAGATATCGCCCCTTTTTCCAAGGACCTATGAATCCTGAATCCTATTCCTTTTATACTCTCATGATGTTTATTTGCGATAAAATCACAATGAATCCTGAAATTCCATGAAATATTTAGACAAACCTTGTAATAGATTGCTAAATGGCAGTCTCATATGTAATCGACTTGTGTACATTGAATGGACCCTGTTATTTGTTCGCATCCTTATCCTTATCCGCATAACAAAAATATAACTATACACGGGGATGATGATGATTCCTTACAATCTTGTGTGTTCAACTATTGTTACTTAACGGTAATCACTAGGAAGGATTTTAGCCATTCATAACATCTGTATAATAGATACGTTCATATTCTTCTTTCATAAAGCGCGCTACGTTGTACGACGATGAAGGAGAGATGAAGATAATTGAACGTTCATGAGACACAATACAGTCGCATTGTTGACAATATGATGAAGAAGCATAGAAGGAAAACAACAGTTTTATCACTTAGCAGCTTAAAAATTCATTTAAAGGGTTTTTCAATAAGAGGCGGCCAAGCGACTGGACCGTTTCGTGAGATAACACGTTCTCCAAACATGGTTTCCAATAAGCTGATTGTGACATTCGCTGTGTGGCTTGTGGCGCCGTCCTGTTGGAACCACATGTCCTCCAAGTCCATATAATCCAATTGGGGGCCAAATATATTCAGTTATCATTGAACGGAAGAAGTACGGCCCACTGACGCCGGCCGGCCCATAAACCACACCAAACTGTAATTTTTTCGGGATGCAATTTTTTTCATTGGACTAGGAAACCTAGTCACCGAAGCACAGGGAATTGTAGATGTCTTCAAGCAGCACTTCCAACAGCTGCTGAATGCTCAAAATGTCGAGCGAGCTAATTACGAAAGAGAAGCAAGGCCAGTCAATGAAGACCCAGTCCCAGCCCCCAGCACAGAGGAGTTAGACAGAGCCATCCAAAAGCTAAAAAATAACAAGTCCGCCGAGTCGGATGGCATACCTGCGGAACTCTTTAAATGTGGAGGAGGTGATTTGATGAACCGCATGCACCAGGTCATCACCAAAGTGTGGGAGGAAGAATGCATGCCCACTGACTGGTCGATAAGTTCCTTATGCCCCATCTACAAAAAGGCGACCCTATGACATGCAAAAACTACCGTGGCATATCCCTGCTTAATGTTGCATACAAAATCCTATCCAACGTACTGTGTGAGCATCTAAAACCTTTCTGCAACACAGTTATCGGCACGTACCAGTGTGGCTTTAGGCCAGGCCGAATAACGATAGACCAAATATTCACACTGAGGCAGATCCTGGAAAAGACCAACGAATTTCAAGTCGAAACCCAGCATCTTTTCATCGATTTCAAAGCTGCTTATGATAGCATCCACCGCAAAGAGCGATGAATCTGGGATCCCGAACAAACTGATCCAGCTGTGCCGCATGACGCCAAACAATACGCAGTGCAGTGTGCAAATGGGTAACAGCTCATGTGAGTTCTTTCAAACATACGCAGCGTTTAGACAAGGAGATGCGTTGTCATGTGACTTCTTCAACATAGTCCTGGAGCAGATAGTGCGCAAGGCAGGTGTGAGCACGGAGGGCACTATCTCCAACAAATCCACCCAGCTCCTAGGCTATGCGGACAACATAGACATCATTGGTCGATCCAAGAGAGCTGTGTTTGAGGCCTTCACAGCCATTGAAGAACAGGCGAAACTCGTTGGTCTTGAAGTGAATGAGGACAAAACAAAGTATAAAGCAACATCTGTCCACCGCCTTGGACAAAACGTCACTGTTGGTAGCAGCAATTTCGAGGTAGTTTAGGAGTTCACCCACCTTGGAACAAACATCAGTCCCACAAACGAGATCCGAAGAAGAATTACCCTAGCGAGTACTGGACGATAAGTAAAAAAGGGGAATAGATACTGGGCACTTTCGTCCCGTATGCGACGATGGCGAATGGAGAAGAAGATACAACCGAGAACTGTACGAGCTGTACCAAGACGTGGGTGTAGTCCAGAAGGCCAAGAAAAGACGACTACATTGGCTTGGTCACATCGAGCGAATGGACGACAACGCTCCAACCAAGAAAGTCTTCTCATTCCAGCCGCCAGGTTCGAGACGACAAAGAAGACCGAACCTACGGTACAAGAACCAAGTGACTGCGGATGCCAAAGCGCTTGGTTTCGGCGACTGGAGAGTACATGCGAGGGACCGTTCACGATGGCAGGCTGCAGTATCTCAGGCTGAGATCCTCCATGGATTGTTAGCCGGATTAGTAAGTAAGTAATGATGACTCATAGAGTACGTGTGGATTGCTGTCTGACCAATACCGCATTGTTTATTGACGAAGCCATTCAGCCAGAAATGAGCCTCATCGCTGAAGATGATTTTTCGATGAAAATATAAATCATTTTCAAGCTGTTGCTCAGCCCAATTCACGAACATACGACGCTTCTATTAGTCAAGCGGCTTCAGTTCTTGAGTCAATTTAATCTTGTAAGGATGTAGGCCGAGATCTTTAGCCACAACGACGTCACAGAGATGCCCATGCCCAACGCTTGAGAATGACGTGTGAGAGACACATTTGGGCTTTCTGCAACTGAAGCCGCAGCGGCAGCAATGTTCTCGACACTATATGGGCACTTCTTTGTCGCACTGGAACGTGAACATTTTCTACTGTGCCTGTGGATTCAAATTTTTCCACTAGACGCTCAATTGTTGATCTGCTAGGACGATTATAAAATTGAGTGGCGCGACAGCTCTTGAAGAGCCAAGGCCTAAGTGGCTTACTCTCATCAACAATTCTCTGGGTACATGTGAAGAACTGCGGGGGACCTACAATTTAACGCCGATTCCGAACAGCAAAGTTGAGAAGCACTTTCTCATGACAGATTGCTACTCTTGGAAGTTTTGTCAGTTCTTCGCAAGGGGCAGTGTCAGTGCTATTGGCAGTGTCAGTGTCATGTATGAGCAATAAAGTCCACACATAACAAATGTACCATAATTGATTGCACATTCTCTAGTTCATTGTCATCATCTTCTTCTATTTTATTTGTCGAATCCTTTATTTGACATAATGAATGAGTAATTAAATTGCGTAACCCTTGTGCAATAATACCATTCCAATACTTCTACACACCACCACCACCCGGCCAAGCAAACTGCTTCAACTTGAATACACATAATACTCAAGTCCTAACGCTTCTGCAATCTGCAATGTTGTTCAAGGATCACCGAAATCGATACTTCGAAGTTCGAACCCTTTTCTGTTCCGTTCATTATTCAAACAGAAATAGAGAAACCTTTTTGATGATACGCTTGTGATAATAGCCTGCTGATAAAAAAAAACACTTAAGTCCCTTTTGTTTCCGATATCATAAGGGATTTCAGTTTTGTCAAGGCAATGCAACTATCTGTCCGCCATGTTCATTTAGTTGACAACGTAAACAGGGGTTCATCGTTTTCTCTTCTTACATTTCATCCCTATCGTTAAGCCGCCGCTGGCTGACGAATATTTTTTTAAGGACTTAAGACTCGAATGGATTTTTTCTCCATTACCTAAACTGCCTTAAAAATTGTAAAAAAAAGGGAGTGATAAATGTCCCTCTTCCAACCTTGCCACGCGCTACCTCGGCATTATTAAAAGCGGCGGTGGTGGAGTTTTATTTAAAATTGAAAAATAGATTTTTGCAATAACTTTAACTTATGTACACGAATGTAGACTTTGATTGCCTTAGAACTTGAGTATATAGCGACAAGTCAGTAGACAGGGAAGAAATATAATGAGGGACTAGCTTTTTGTCAAAAGGCAGGCGACGCACGTTGTCATCGTTGTTGACAGGCGAACCGCATTTTAAACCTTTTGAAAAAAGGTTCACTGGAAATACACGTCAAAAATGGTCATAGGATATCGCTCACGGATTGAAAACTTAATTAATCGATTGAATACTTGGTGGGTGCAGGAACTTTTGCAGTGATTAATGTGGCAACACTGCCAAGCAGCCCTGATTTGACGATAAGTGCCGGCGAACAAATGCAGCTAAACAAGAGGCATACAAAGCGGCGCTGCAAAGAAGGACACGAGCAGCTCGTGAGCTCTACGAGCAGAAAAGGAGAGAGGAGCATAAACTTCTCAGAAAGAAAACAAGGGAGCATGAGAAGCGCGCGATCGAGGCGATAGAGGCAACGAGGTTCGAAAGTTTTACGAAAACGTGAAACTAACCTCCAGGGCTTATACACCCCGAGCCGAAGCTTGTAGAGATAGAGACCATCATGGGAACATCGTAGTAGAACCACAGTCAGTGCTGAGGATATGGAAAGACCACTTTTCCAAGCTGTATAATGGCGATGACGAGCAAAACTCCGCCAGCAATACAGAACCATTCAATTTGGATGCAGAAGGCCAACAATACCACCCACCCGACATTGACGAAGTGAAACTTAAGTCGAACAAAACCGCTGGAGCAGACGAGCTAGCTGCCGAACTGTACAAAGCAAAAGTTCTGAAACGCGTCGCTTACTTTATTTATAATAATATTAAATGTTTGCATTATAAAGTTTAAAATAAATTGTTAATTTTAAAACAAAGCTTAACCGTTTTTATTTAGAAATAAACATAAAATACATAAAGTAGCAAACATGGAGATAAACAACACACCATCTATGTACAAAGCAGCTGGAGATGATTTGGTTGGGAGCATGCACCAGCTCATCTGCAAAATTTTATCGGAGGAAAGCCTGCTCGAAGCAGCTCGTACGCCCGATCCTGAAGAAAGGAGATCCCCTGAACTGCACCAACTACAGAGGTATAAGTCTCCTTATCATCGCCTATAAGATCTTGTCTGCCGTGCTGTGTGAACGTTTGAAGCCCTTCCTCAGTAACCTGATAGGTCTTTATCAGTGTGGCTTCAGACCCGGAAAGTCCACCATCGATCAAATATTCACCCTACAGCAGATCGTGGAGAAGACCCAGGAACTTGAAATCGATACCTACCCCCTTTTCATCGATTTCAAGGCCGCGTATGACAGCGTCTATGGAGACCAATTGTATGGAGCAATCTCTAGTTTTAGCATCCCAGAAAAACTCGTCCGTCTGTGTAAGATGACAATGGAAAACTCAGGCTGTTCCATCATGGTCGGAAAAAACCTAACGGACGCATTTGATGTCAAAAAAGGTTTTAGACAAGGCGATGCGCTGTCATGCGATTTCTTCAACATCGTTCTTGAGAAGATTGTGCAAGACTCCAACGTCAACACCAGAGGCACAGTCCTTCAAAAGTCGGTCCAGCTACTAGGATATGCAGATGACATTGACATAATTGGTAGAACACAGCGTGATGTCAGTGGAGCGTTTGTGAGTCTTGAGACGGAGGCCAGGAAGATGGATCTAGCGGTAAACGAGGGCAAGACCAAGTTAATGCTGTCGACAAGAAAGGACAACCAACATCGACGTCTTGGAGCAAACGTCAACATAGAAAGATTAAACTTCGAGGTAGTTAAGGACTTCGTCTACCTGGGATCCGCTATCAACTCAGACAACAACACCCGCGCTGAAATCAAACGAAGAATCACTCTTGCCAATCGCTGCTTCTTTGGAATTAGAAGGTGGTAAGGTCTTCTCCCGAGCAACTAAAGTGACACTCTACAAAACCCTCATCATCCTGGTCCTAATGTATGCAGAGACATTGACTAGAACAACATCCGATGAAAACGCATTGGGCTGCTTTGAGGGAAAAAATTCTTCGATTCGGTCCTGTCTGCATAAATGGAGAATGGAGACGAAGATTCGACCAAGAACTATACGAGCTGTACAGCGACACTGACCTAGCAAGAAAAGTTAAGGTCCAACGACTTAGATGGTTGGGTCATGTAGAGCGTATGGAAAATAATGCTGCAACTTGTAGAGTCTTCGAATCCAACCCGCGAGGACGTCGCAGAAGAGGAAGACCATGACCCAGGTGGAGCACACAGGTGGTAGAGGACCTGAACCAACTTGGCGTGTGAAACTGGAAACAGATAGCTTGGGACCCAACTGGATGGAGACGTTTGTTGGATGAGGCCCTGGTCCGACCTGGACTGTAGCGCCACCATAAGTAAGTAAGTAACTAGACAGTCTCCGCCAGCCAGCTCGGTCCCTCCCTAGCTCTCTCCAGTTTTGCACTCCAAGTTGAATGAGGTTCTCTTCCTCTTGTGTGCGCCACCTGAGTCGCGGTCTTCCTCTCCTTCTACGTCCCTCGGGAATAGTGTCGAAGGCTTTCCGGGCCGGAGCATTGGTGTCCATCCGCTCTAAATGACCGAGCCATCCGAGTCTCTGGACCTTGATCCTCCTGGCTAGGTCCTTGTCGTTGGACAACCCGTAAAGTTTGCTGTTGTATCTTCAGAAGTGCATGGGGGGTTTGGGTTCCATACATGTTAAAGGGTTGTCCAACTTCATTTAAACCAATTTTAGTTGACTCTGTTTTCTATGAGAACTCCGTGTTTCAGTTAGCTTCCTGTTTGCTATTAACCTTTTCGTCTCTTCAATCTATCCGCTGGTCTAGACTGGTCATGAAAAATCGTTGTCCAAATGACAACTGCAATTAGTCTTACATTTTTCAAACTAATTTTATTATTTCAGGTCTAACGAGGCCTGCTATCTATCCATTTCCCGCCAGTCAGTACGCGTATCCAATGCTGAGTCCCGACATGTCACAGGTAGCGTCTTGGTAAGTTAAATTGAATGCTCCATCCGAGCTTTTACTAAGCAAACATTTTTTGTTTTATTTTTTCAAAGGCATACTCCATCCGTGTATTCAGCAGCTTCTAGTTTTAGAAGTCCATACCCTTCATCCCTTCCAATCAACACGACTTTATCAAGGTAAGTTGTTGAAAAGGCCAAACTGCTTTGGAATCCTTTGTCCTCAACGCATAGCTAACGAAGCTGTATTCTTATTTTTCTTTTTCTAAAGTGATTTTTCATTCCGCTTTTCACCAAGTCTGTTGCCTTCTGTCCATTCTTCAACACATCATGTTCTGAATCCACATCCGGCGATTGTGATGCCAGGACCTAAGCAAGAAATTGGTCAAGAGTCATCAAACCATCGTTATGTAAGGTAAGATCTGTTTGTATGTAAATTTTTGTTGAAACACAGGAAAATACTTTAACCAGTTGGCAACAACCAACGAATCTTGATTCTACCACCACACATAGACGTAATTGTATGTGTGTACAAAGTCACGCACAGTTAATGGAAATGGGGTTCCTATAATATTTTATAGGAACTTTCAAAAGGTGTGAACCCTACTATACATGGACTGCCAGTCATGCGAAATTCCCATAGAAAATTTGAAAATAAAAATGGTTCCACCGGCGGCGATGCTGGCCCTCGAAATTCAAATTGGACAGCTGGGTTGCAAAAATCGATACAATTGTACTGTTTTCGATACACTTACTTACCTACTTACTTAAGGTGGCGCTACAGTCCGGTGTGGACTTGGGCCTCAACCAACAGTCTCCGCCAGCCACCTCGGTCCCTATCCCTAGCTAGCTGTCTCCAGTTTTGCACTCAAAGTTGATTGAGGTCCTCTTCCTCTTGTGTGCGCCACCTGAGTCGCGGTCTTCCTCTTCTTCTGCGTCGCTCGGGAATAGTGTCGAAGGCTTTCTGGGCCGGAGCATTTGTGTCCAGTCCATGTGCTCTTAATGACCGAGCCATCTGAGTCTCTGGACATTGACCCTTCTGGTTAGGTCCACGTCGTTGTACAACCCGTAAAGTTCGCTCATGTATCTTCTTAGCCATTCTCTTCAATGCACACGGGGCCAAAGATGACCCGAAGAACTTTCCTCTCGAAACAGCCTAAGGCACATTCATCCGATTTTGTCAAGGTCCATGCTTCTGCACCATACAGCAGGACAGGGATGATGAGGGTGTTGTACAGTTTTACCTTAGTTGCTCCAGAGAGGGCTTTTCCACTCAGTTGCTTTCTTAGCCCAAAGAAACAGCGATTAGCAAGAGTAATTTTTCGTCTGAACTCGGCGCTGGTGTAATTAGCGGAGCCTAGGTAGACAAACTCCTCTACTACCTCGAAGTTGTAAGCGTCTATTGTGACGTTCTGTCCGAGCAGTCTTTTCAGCACTCGGTTAAAAAGTAATAGTCAAAGGGAATTTTTTTTGCGATATCTGCCTTCAGGAAATTTCCCGCGATTTCAAATCGCCATATCTCTCAACTTTCCCAGCCAGCCTATTTCAAATGATAAACGAAATCAAAGGTCTGTTTGTCTTCTATCAGCCATTGAAAACGAAAACTGTCTGCGAGCACTGGTTACCGAGTTATGAACAAAAAACCCATCGAAGTAAATTTTTTGATTTCTGCCTTCAGGAAATTTCGCGCGAAAGAATATCTTCGGATGCAAATATCTCGGCAACCAGGACTCGGATTTGAGTTTGGCTTTCAGCGTTAGGCTCAGGATGATGAGAACTATCAAATATGTTGAATTTAGTGAAATCTATTTCTCACGATTTTTTTTTCGAAAAATATCATGGGCTAACCCCTTGCCAAAATTTTGGGCATACAAAAAAAATCTTCCAAAACCCATCGACTGATACATCAAAAGAAAGGTCTGGTCGAGCTCTATTCATTGAAATGCGTTTCATGGGCGCCATTGACATCACGCCGCGTTCTTCTCATATCTTCGGAGTACGCGAGAAGTTGAACAGATTTTTGGAAGATAGTGCCTCTGGTGTTGACGGTGGAGTTTTGCAAGAACGATGTCGCACGACAGCGCATCGCCTTGTCTGCATCCTTTTTTGACACCGAAAGATTCCGTAAGCTCGTTGCTAACCTTGATGGAGCAGCGTGAGTTCTCCATCGTCATTTTGCACACGCGAACGAGCTTGGCAGCGATGCCAAAACTAGACATAGCTTTATAGAGTTCGTCTCTGTAGATGCTGTCATACGCGGCCTTAAAATCACATATTACGGCGATGTTAAGTAGACTGATTCCTCTGTAGTTGGCGCAGTTTAGAGGATCTCCCTTCTTCAGGATCGGGCAAACAATGCTGCGGTTCTATTCATTGGGCATGCATTCTTCCGACCACATAATTTGGTGCATTCTCCTATCTAGATCGTCGCCTGCTGCTTTGAACAGCTCGGCAGCTAGACCATCTGCTCTAGTGGTTTTGTTGGATTTCAGCCGTGTTATTGCTGTTTTCACTTTTTCAAGGCCGGGTTCTCGGAATTGTTGGCTATCATCGTGTCCGATGAAAGACTCCTGCCTGACGGCGGAATTTTGTTCGTCGTCGCCTTTATACAGTCTACAAAATTGGTTTTTCAAATCCCCAACATTCATCTTGTGCCAAGTGAACGAATTCAGAATCGTTCCGAACAGTTCCGGACGACAAAAAAAAACCCCTTTAAGAGTCAATTCAATTACGGACTACGTAGTCAACTCGTTCTGATTGGATGGAAACAACTAATCAACCAATCAGAACGAGTTGACTACGTTGTCACTAGGTTTCGGAATGCGCTCATTGTTTGAGGGTTGCGTCTCGGATAAGAAAAAAGTAGCAAAAACTTCTACCTGTAAAAGTTCATAACCCAAATCGTTTTTTTTATCATGGGGTAACCCAAAATAGTCGTTTTCAATTTTCTCTGCTTCCTCAAAAATGTTTGCTCAATACAAACTTATGGCTATCTCTGCTTGTAACTAGGTGGCGTTAGAGTCGAATGCCAACTAAAGAAACAAACCTTATTGGTTTGGTTGATGTATCAGCTAGATTAAAATATTGGGATTTCTTAAACACAGGGAAAAGGAGAGAGCTTTGGTTGGAGACTACAACCACTACTCCTTGGTCGACAAAAATGCTTTCTTCAGCAAGGTTTGCACTTGACAGTTGAAATTTACCAATTTTTTGTTTTATTTTCGAAAATTATCAAAAAGCTTTTCCTTATGTTCTCATTTCATTTGTAAAGCATGCGCGTAGGCTATTTATCTTCATTGCGCTCTCTGCCGCTCTCTCGAAAGAACACACTGATAGATACTCGACAAATTTATTCAAACAAAAAAGGGCCATAATTAAACACTACATACATACCTGTTAATTCCGTTATATGAGTTTATTTGGATACCTATTACTGTTAAAGATGGTTAACAAGGAAAAGGATGAAGACGCCAAAGACAGGTTCTACGAGCTCCTCGACAAGACTTATGAGCAATGCCCTAGCTATGATATTATGTAAAATTGTCGTTGGGGATTTTAATGCTAAGCTGGGTAGAGAAGAAATCTTTGGTGGAATAATCTACAGCTACAGTCCAGGTCGGACCAGGGCCTCATCCAACAAACTTCTCCAGCCAGCTGGGTCCCTAGCTAGCTGTCTCCAGTTTCGCACGCCAAGTTGGTTCAGGTGCTCTACCACCTGTGTGCTCCACCTGAGACGCAATCTTCCTCTTCTGCGACCGACGTCCTTCCGGGTTTGATTCGAAGAGCATTATTTTCCATTCACTCTACATGATCCAGCCATCTAAGTCGTTGGACCTTAACTTTTCTGGCTTCGTCAGTGTGGCTGAACAGTTCGTACAGTTCTTGATTCAATCTTCGTCTCCATTCTTCATTTATGCGGACAGGACCGAAAATCGTTCGAAGAATTTTTCTCTCAAAGCAGCCCAAAGCGTTTTCATTGGATGTTGTCCTAGTCAATGTCACTGCAACAGGGTTTTGTAGAGTGTCACTTTAGTTGCTCGAGAGAGGACCTTACCACCTTCTAAGTCCAAAGAAGCAGCGATTGGCAAGAGTGATTCTTCGTTTGACTTCAGCGCTGGTGTTGTTGTCTGAGTTGATAGCGGATCCTAGGTGGACGAAATCCTTAACTACCTCGAAGTCAAATCTGTCTACGTTGACGTCGTTGTTGGTTGTCCTTTCTTGTTGACAGCATTAACTTGGTCTTGCTCTCGTTAACCTGAACTCCGTCTCAAGACTCACAAACAATCCACTGACATCTCGCTGTATTCTTCCAATTATGTCAATGTCGTCTATGTATCCTAGCAGCTGGCACGGACTTTTGAAAGATTGTGCCTCTGGTGTTGACGTTGGAAATCAAAGTGATGTAAAGCGATCTTGCGATATCTACAGCTGAACGGAATGTTTTCCTTCCTGAAGATGAGAATAATAAAACCAGTTTCTTCCCTGAATGCAAGCAACTTTAAAGTAAGCCTTAAACGACATTAGATCGAAGAAATTAGGTGTCAGGCTAGCAGCAAGCAAGTTTGACGAAGTAGATTCAAAGTCGTCCGGAGACTCTGGATTTAATCGTCCGGAGACTGGTACCGATTTTGGTTTCTTTATATTTCGTCAAAATTAATAAGATGCCAAACAATCAGGCAATGATTATCAATGCAGAAAATGAATTGCTGTATACTCAACATTTAAGAGAAAAAAAGTATTGAGTTTTTAAGTGGAACCGTCCGGATACTCCATTTAAGATCGTCCGGAGACTAGAACTAGGAAAATCGCCCTTTTTTAGAATTCATCCTTTCAAATCAATATTGAAAGTTACTTTCAATTGAAAACAGATATTGAGTTTTTAAGTGGAACCGTCCGGAGACTCCCTTTAAGATCGTCCGGAGACTAGCACTAGGAAAATCGCCCTTTTTTAGAATTCATCCTTTTAAATCAATATTGGAAGTTACTTTCAATTGAAAACAGATATTGAGTTTTTAAGTGGAACCGTCCGGAGACTCCATTTAAGATCGTCCGGAGACTAGAACTAGGAAAATCGCCCTTTTTTAGAATTCATCCTTTTAAATCAATATTGAAAGTTACTTTCAATTGAAAACAGATATTGAGTTTTTAAGTGGAACCGTCCGGAGACTCCATTTAAGATCGTCCGGAGACTAGAACTAGGAAAATTGCCCTTTTTTAGAATTCATCCTTTCAAATCAATATATAAAATTAACTTTCAATTGAAAACAGATATTGAGTTTTTAAGTGGAACCGTCCGGAGACTCCATTTAAGATCGTCCGGAGACTAGAACTAGGAAAATGGCCCTATTTTAGAATTCATCCTTTCAAATAAATATATAAAATTAACTTTCAATTGAAAACAGATTTTGAGTTTTTAAGTGGAACCGTCCGGAGACTCCATTTAAAATCGTCCGGAGACTAGAACAATCGTCCGGAGACTGGTACCGCTACCCTAATTGAAAGAGCAATATTTTGCGATGGTCGAAATTTAGATTTTTCTGCTTCTTCATCACTGCAACCGCATGGTCAAAATTCTGATGTTTAACTAAATGAGTGCGAATGCTAAGGTTTCAATGGTTCAAGCCATCAAATATTCATCAAGCAAATTTTTCTAGATCCAGCTGCAGCTCTTTAGTTATAATTTCGTCCTTTCTAGGTTATGGTTGTCATGAAGGAGCTGCGTATGTGTATTTGAGAGAATACCTACCCAAAGGTAAATTATATTAAAATATAGAGATTTTCGCCCTGATTTTTGTTGCGACCTAAAATCCTATGTATCGGAAGTGAGTAGAGCTTATGGCCCTTCTCCTGCTATCTTTTAAACTAGCGAAAAAAATGACATAAATGTGCTTTATTAGGAGGACATCACATAGAAAAAAAGTAATAAAAGCTTCAATTCAGATTTAAAGCTCGCTCGCTCTCTCTCCTATAGAACTCTTGCAAGTTTTGCGCTAAGGGTTGATACAGGAAATTTACTACCACCGAGTTTGTATGAGTAATTACGAGGGTGTGTTCGAACGTTTTCTGGTTAGGGAGTCAAGCTCGCTGTGTCGACGTGGCGTACATGCCACCACCGCGCCGAGGACGAGCACGATAACGATTCATGTGAATGAATGAAAGGAACATTAAAGTTTGATGACTGCAATATGAATTGTGAAAAATGAAGATGTTATATTTTGCTGTTGATGATGTGTATTCCATGTACATTCAGATTTATATAAATGTGTGTTAATAGGAAAGGATGTATTGTGATTGTGATGAGCAAAAATGATGTGATGAAGATGATGATAGCGATGATGTCGATGGGTGCCTCTGTGAGTTTAGAACAGGAGTATGAGCAAAAGCACTGAAACGGGGAGCTCTGGCTGCAATTGTGATGATGAGAAAATGATAATTTTGATCGCTCCATGATTTCTTCTTGTATTTGTACATAAAATCTTTAAAGTGTCGGTTTGGCAAATTTTCGCAAATACGGTTTTTGCTCGTTAATTTCGGGTGTTTGCCTTGCCTCATTGCTCTCGGGTTTTATTTTGTTTTAATTTGTTGTTGTTGACGTTGTTGTTATTCTTCTCTTTTGCAAACACACCAACCAACCTTCATGTATTGTGAATTTATCGCAACAGTTCATCACATCCATTGTACCGATAAAGAGTTATTATTCCATCTTGCCATTGTTGCTTCTTTTTTGTGATTTTTTTTTGTGAAAAAATAAAAAATAGGTAGATTGCCAACAGACAGCTCCAAAAACTACCAATGTACTCGATACCTTCCCTTAAAGCAGCAAAAAATCAAAGGGATGAACATTAAAATCGAAAAAATTTCCAAGTGAAAAATTCTAGACCTTCGAATTCTGTCAACGAAGACATCGACGACTTTCGGACCTGTGGATTGCGTCCCCATACCCAAAACCAAAACCAAAAAAAAAGAAGAAAATTATAATTTTCCTCTATACCTACCCACCGCTATGTTATCTGTTTTTTCTATTCCTGCGGTAGTGTGACCGGGACGAGCTGGGTTGTACACTTAACGTTGTGGTGTATTGTTGTTTTTGTTGTTAAGAAAACATTAAAGACTTTTTAAGACGCACCAATTTTTATTGATTATTTTCCATTCAACAGCCAAGAAGCTCTCATATCTCATACTCGCTCCATCGCCTACATATCACTTTATTTTTTTTGTTTTTTAGTTCAGTGAACATATCGATAAGCAAATGTCTATCTAGATGTTAGAATTTTACAAGAACCGACCGACGAAAGCTCTAGTGTGTACCCTTCCTGTATCCTTATATCCGCGCTTATTTACATTCATTTTTCCTATTACATCGGAAATATTGCTCTTTAAAAATGTGCGAACCCCCGACGAACCCAATTACAAATTAACACACCAAACATGATGTTTAGAAAAGCCGAAAAAATCATCGAGCTCAAATTCTGAAACTAGTAGTTTAAGACACAAAAAAAGAAAACAAAAATCCTGTGAATGTCATTAATTGTTTTTCAACCAAGTTGAATGGTACCAGTCTCCGGACACTTTACTATCAATGTAAATATCTTAATTTCAAATAGTGTTTCATTCAAATCTTAATATTTTGCTAAGACAATAGATATTTCTTAGTAGTTCGGTGTATTAATAGGACGAATTCTAAAAGAGGGCGATTTTCTGGAGTCTCTGGACGATTGTTCTAGTCTCCGGGCGATTGTTCTAGTCTCCGGACGATTGTTCTAGTCTCCGGACGATTTTAAATGGAGTCTCCGGACAGTTCCACTTAAAACTCCTTCGAACAGTTTCACCTAAGAACTCAATATCTGTTTTCAATTGAAAGTAACTTTTTATATTGATTTAAAAGGATGAATTCTAAAAAAGGGCGATTTTCCTATTTCTAGTCTCCGGATGATCTTAAATGGAGTCTCCGGACAGTTCCACTTAAAAACTCCTCCGGGCAGTTCCACCTAAGAATTCAATATCTGTTTTCAATTGAAAGTAACTTTCAATATTGATTTAAAAGGATGAAGGGCAATTTTCCTAGTTCTAGTCTCCGGGCGATTTTAAATGGAGTCTCCGGACAGTTCCACTTAAAAACTCCTCCGGACAGTTCCACCTAAGAACTCAATATCTGTTTTCAAGTGAAAGTAACTTTTAATATTGATTTAAAAGGATGAATTCTAAAAAAGGGCAATTTTCCTAGTTCTAGTCTCCGGACGATCTTAAATGGAGTCTCCGGACAGTTCCACTTAAAAACTCCTTCGGACAGTTCCACCTAAGAACTCAATATCTGTTTTCAATTGAAAGTAACTTTCAATATTGATTTAAAAGGATGAAGGGCAATTTTCCTAGTTCTAGTCTCCGGACGATTTTAAATGGAGTCTCCGGACAGTTCCACTTAAAAACTCCTCCGGACAGTTCCACCTAAGAACTCAATATCTGTTTTCAATTGAAAGTAACTTTCAATATTGATTTAAAAGGAGGAATTCTAAAAAAGGTCGATTTTCCTATTTCTAGTCTCCGGACGATGTTAAATGGAGTCTCCGGACAGTTCCACTTAAAAACTCCTTCGGACAGTTCCACCTAAGAACTCAATATCTGTTTTCAATTGAAAGTAACTTTCAATATTGATTTAAAAGGATGAAGGACAATTTTCCTAGTTCTAGTCTCCGGACGATTTTAAATGGAGTCTCCGGACAGTTCCACTTAAAAACTCCTCCGGACAGTTCCACCTAAGAACTCAATATCTGTTTTCAATTGAAAGTAACTTTCAATATTGATTTAAAAGGAGGAATTCTAAAAAAGGGCGATTTTCCTATTTCTAGTCTCCGGACAGTTCCACTTAAAAACTCCTCCGGACAGTTCCACCTAAGAACTCAATATCTGTTTTCAATTGAAAGTAACTTTCAATATTGATTTAAAAGGATGAAGGGCAATTTTCCTAGTTCTAGTCTCCGGACGATTTTAAATAGGGTCTCCGGACGGTTCCACTTAAAAACTCAATATCTGTTTTCAATTGAAAGTTAATTTTATATATTGATTTGAAAGGATGAATTCTAAAAAAGGGCGATTTTCCTAGTTGTAGTCTCCGGACGATCTTAAATGAAGTCTCCGGACAGTTCCACTTAAGAACTCAATACTTTTCTTCTCTTAAATGTTGAGTATAAAGAAATTAATTTTCTGCATTGATAATCATTTCCTGATTGTTTGGCATTGATCGGAACTTCTTCTTCTGCAGAACATGCATTTCCAATCTGGAGGTGAAACCGTTGGTTCTTGACGATATTTCACAATTTATTCTCCTGTGGGAAGCTTCTTTGCCTTGGCCAATACCTTCAACATAGAGGGTCTCTGGATGTCTCTGAGCCCTAGTGATTTGACCATTTTATCGGATATGATATTAACTTGGGAACCTGAATCCAAAAGGCTATGTTCTTGCCATTTTGGCGTTTCACGTTTATGAGTGCTGTGCCAAATATAACGATTCCATGTTGTTCTCCGTTTGTTGCTGCTGAAGTTAAAGGTGTTGCAGAGTCCACAGCGATTGTGCTAGATACTGTCTCTAAATTCTTTGTTTTCTGTCCTGCATCGAAGTGTAAGAGAGTCTTGTGCTTTTTGTGACATTTTGAGCAGCGCGACGGTGTCCAGACTTGAGGCAGTTGGTACAATGTTTTTGCTCTTGTACTAACTTGAAGCGATCTTTTGGATTCAATTGTAAAAATTTCTGGCAAGCAAACAATTGATGGTTACCCTTGCAAGATATGCACGACTGTCCTGCTGTAGCAACCGTAGTGACCGCCATATTCCGTCGTCTATTTTCGTCAGCACTTCTCTTGGAGTTTGTACCAAGAGCTTCAAGAGATTGGTAACGAAGGTAAAGACTACAACAACTCTTTGATTGAGGGTAATTCTCTTGGGTTTTTTAAAAAGATTGTTTCCAAAGAGTGTGGGTATTGGAATCGATGTTCGAGTTGATGCAGCAGAATAGGGTCCCAATATTGTGGTATTGACGCCCAAATTTTGTAGACTCAGCAAGCATTCCTTCGTGGTGTTATGAAGAGCCTTAATTGATTCTGCACCTTCATTCTGGAGCTTGGGCTGATTCACGAATGGTCGTCGTCGAATGTTTTCGTATCGACTTGTGATAGTCTCCCAAGCCGTGCTGTAGTTCGCATCAGATGTGGAGGAGTGCTGAATCAGTTTTTGTGCTTCTCCAGTTAGTGTGGTTTTGAGGTACCACATTGTGGAATGGGCTGATTGTGAACCAGTTCCACGGTCCAAAGGTCACAAAATTGGACCCAGTCGTTACCAGTCTCCGGACGATTAAATCCAGAGTCTCCGGACGACTTTGAACCTACTTCGTCATACTTGATTTGTGCTTGCCTGACACCTAATTTCTTCGATCTAATGTCGTGTAAGGCTTAGGTTAGGTTAGGTTAGGTTAGGTGATAAGGGGTGTGCACAGCGTAAAACTGTTGCATACACGGGGGCCTTACTGGTCCATTGTGATCTCCTATAAAAATAAAAGTTAGAATCGATGCTCTTCAAAATTGCCTAGCTGGTTAACTGGCTCGTTAACGAACCAGCCTGTGCTATCTATAAATTTCCTCATGTTTGCCATTGAGACCTGTGCTAGATCATCCAGTTCCCCATTAAACCTGTTCCCGAAATGACGGAGTCGGTTAGTTTGGAGGTTCGGACAGTCACAGAGCAGGTGTTTAATGGTTTTATTTCCTCCTCATCCTGACAGCTCCTACAGAAATCGGGTGCAAATGCCCCTATCTTGCTGGCGTAATGACCCGTTAGTACACCTATCAAGATTTTAATGTTCCTTTTACTCATTGAATTTAAAACTTGTGCTCTGGTATAGATTCATAGAGCAGAATTGATTGAAGATGCTAGTGAACGGAACCTGTGTTGTTTCATGCCCGTCTCTCCACATTATCACAAGCATTTAACCAAAAGGTGTGTTGCGAGTGCCGCTACTAAGTTTTGTTGTAAGGCAGGACACCCCTAAAATTTTTAAATGTCAAAAAATTAAATTCAGATTCACCCAACATTTTCATTTGCAGCCTACCCTATTTTACTTATAAAATCCAAAAAAATAATAAAAAAAATAAAATAAAACAAAAAAAAAATAAAATAAAAAATTAAAAAAAAATTAAATAAAATAAAAAAAAATTAAGAAAAAATTTTAAAAAATTTCAAAAAAAAAAATTAAAAAAAAATTAAAAAAAAAATTAAAAAAGAAATTAAAAAAAAAAATTAAAAAAAAATTAAAAAAAAATTAAAAAAAAAAATATAAAAAATTTAAAAAAAAATATAAAAAAATTTAAAAAAATAAAAAAAAATTCAAAAAAAAAAATAAAAAAAATAAAAAAAAATAAAAAAATAATAAAAAAAAAAAAAATTAAATAAAAATAAAAAAAAATTAAAAATTAAATTTAAAAAAAAACAACAAACTACGACACCCTTCAATATGCACTTCACTGACAGGCCATTTTTTTTCTATGATCACTGTTTTGTCGACTTTTTTTTAACTAAAAAACACCATCGCGTTGTCTTTTTTTTCTTTTTTTGACATAGAAAACTATAAATTCTTAGTGTGCATGAGTTTAAATGTTAAAAATGTAACAAATATTTTTTGCGCAAAAAAAATAGTGAAAACAAATAGTGACACTGACCTTAAAAAAGAGAGAAAAATCAACCAAACGCACTAAAACGGAAATCAAACTGGAAATAAAGGTCAAACAAATGGAAAATTGTAATGAACCTCTAAATCTTTCGATTAAAAAGCGTCCTGTTGCTGTAGTTCCCCCTTCTTCATCACAAACAATTTCTGTTCTCTATAATCAAACAAATATTGATAGCAATAATAATAACAACGGTAGTTCCAATAATCAAACAGCCGAAGTATTACGCTCACAACAACAATCTCAACCACATCAACATTTATATCAGCAAAGTGGTGAACAACAAACTTCACAAAGTCAATTGACAACCTCACAAGTTCAGCAGCAACATTTTCATCATCCACAGCAGCAAACAAATTGTGAACTTGGTCAAAATTTAGAACTTAAAAGTGAATTTAATTCAAACGATCGAAACACTCCATCACCAAGTTGTAGAAAACCAATTGCCATTGATGAAAAAAACAAACGACGGTTGGCATCACCGTCTCTAACGCCACCTAGTAATAATTTCCACAATATATCGGAAATAGCAAATATCAGTGGTGTCCACAATGCAGATTCGACTTTAACCGACATATTGCTCTTAAGACGCCATCATTCACATTTGAAACAGCAGCAGCAGCAGCAGCAGCAGCAGCAGCAGCAGCAGCAGCAGCAGCAACAACAAGAACAAAAGCAGCGACGACAACACTCAGATCACCAGAGCAATTTCTTCATCCAACGACAACAAACTGGAACTGGAGAACATCAGCGAACACCAACACCAGCTACTGTAACCTTGCAGCAACAACAACAGCAACAGCAACAACAGCTGTACCATTCATTTCCGTTTCCCTTCAAACTAGCACTAGATTCTTCACAAACAAATTTTATAAACACCTTCACTGAATCGCTGTCATTTGGTGAGTTGGGCCAAACAACAACGAATTTGCCAACTTCTCAATCATCCTCCGATAGTGAAGTTCACCTCTTTAAGAATCCTTCGTTACAATCGAATGTAACTCAATCGCCATCAGGACGTGAAACTCCAAACTACATAAATCCGTTGTCAAATTTCCTCGATCAACATCAGTCTCTGGATATTGCCAAAATGCATCTTGAACGATACCTAAAACTCACCAATCAATTTTTACAACACACTGCGATAGCTTCAGCAGCCGCACGTTCAGCTTCATCGAACTCACCCAGCTCAGCTGATGCCATAAACTCAATTATTCATACAAACATTTTAACAAACAAAATTGCGACAAACAATCTGATTGCTATCATCAATAAACTACTCGAACAGAATATCATGTCGGAGTATTATTTCAAACGAGGCATAAGTTTGCAGGACCATAAGACACAAAATTTAACTCTACTGTCTCCTCCGCCACCACCAATCCACCAAAATCAAAATGTCTCTGCGGCGGCGACACCCTATCAGCAATCATCACTGAATCCGAGTTCATCGCCGTCTTTGTCGTCAGCATCTTCATCGTCCATTCTTCCTCAGTGTTCATCTTCCTCATCAGTTTTGACATCTTCGTCGTCGTATTCATCATCATCATCATCGTCTTCATCAATATCAGGATCCCAAGATAGTAAAATCCCTACTGTTCATAGCAGCAACAGTTGCAGTAGCAATAGTAGTGGCTATAACACCTCTACAATCGGCAGTAGCAAAAATACTTCTATAAAAGTTGAAAAACATA
Source organism: Sphaerophoria taeniata (assembly GCA_943590905.1). Taxonomy (NCBI): domain Eukaryota; kingdom Metazoa; phylum Arthropoda; class Insecta; order Diptera; family Syrphidae; genus Sphaerophoria; species Sphaerophoria taeniata. Next base: position 3,751,885 of record OX016543.1, read on the forward strand.
GCCATGATACCGTACCATCATTATCGTCAGCACATCAGCCACAAAATCAACCAACGGCAATCTATAGTTCTTCAACAGGTCCAGTGACGAGTTCCAATAACCTAAGCACACTGATTAAGGCTAGGTTTGATGCTTTAGCTGCAGTCGCAGCCTCAACTGGAATTGAACCCTTCGACTTAAGCCAAAGGTGGAGAATAAGTGTTTTGCACCTAAAAAAAACGCCAAATTTTGTTAATTTTTCGTTGAAAAAATCTCTGAAATACCAGGCGCCCATAATCAGCAGTCGAGTCCTTTTTTAATTTTTTTTTAAATTGCAAAAAAAACAGGCAAAATTTTGTTAAATTTTCAGTGAAAAATTCTCTGAAATTTTGTAGATTTTTCACTGAAAAATTCTCTGAAATTTTGTTGATTTTTGACTGAAAAATTCTATGAAATTTTGTAGATTTTTCACTGAAAAATTCTCTGAAATTTTGTTGATTTTTCACTGAAAAATTCCTTGAAATTTTGTAGATTTTTGACTGAAAAATTCTCTGAAATTTTGTTGATTTTTGACTGTAAAATTCTCTGAAATTTTGTAGATTTTTGACTGAAAAATTCTCTGAAATTTTGTAGATTTTTGACTGAAAAATTCTCTGAAATTTTGTAGATTTTTCACTGAAAAATTCTCTAAAGTTTTGTTGATTTTTGACTGTAAAATTCTCTGAAATTTTGTAGATTTTTCACTGAAAAATTCTCTGGAATACCAGGCGCCCATAATCAGCAGTCGAGTCTTTTTTTAAAAATTTTAAAAATTTTGTAGATTTTTCACTGAAAAATTCTCTGAAGTTTTGTTGATTTTTGATTGAAAAATTCTCTGAAATACCAGGCGCCCATAATCAGCAGTCGAGTCTTGTTTTAAAAATTTGTTTAAATTGCGAAAAAACAGGCAAAATTTTGTTAAATTTTCAGTGAAAAATTTTCTGAAATTTTGTAGATTTTTCACTGAAAAATTCTCTGAAATTTTGTTCATTTTTGACTGAAAAATTCTCTGAAATACAAGGCGCTAAACTTGCAATCTGCTGTTGGACGAAAAATATCCCACTGAAGTTCCATGAGCATAGCTCCTAATACCAAAAACCTACCCTAAGGTCATTTATGTATTCTATTGGTCGCAAGTAAAAAAAAAGCACGTATACGCCCGAGTGTACATTTTCATTGCATTTGTTGTCATATATGAAATCTCTCTCAATGAAATGCTTCTCTAAAATAAAGTTGATTTTTCAGTCTTCAACGAAAGGCTTTCCTCGATTTGTTGTCCAGATTTAAGGACCTTTATTCTTTTAGTTACAAAAACAATTTCTTCTTTAAGTCTTTTCCACATGTGATATATTTTTTGTTTTTTTTCATTGCAGAGGTTTAGATCAAAAAAACTCAACCAGTATACAGGTGAATGATTGCAAAGAAAGCCCAAATGACAAGAAAAAACCGCATATCAAGAAACCATTAAATGCATTTATGCTTTACATGAAGGAGATGAGAGCAAAAGTTGTTGCCGAATGTACACTGAAAGAATCAGCTGCTATCAACCAAATTCTTGGACGAAGGGTAAGAGATTTATTTTAACGCAACTTTCGAATCCAATGAAGTCAAGTAAATGGTTTTATATAAAAGAAGGCAAGGGTTATTTCTCTTTCAAAGGTGTTAAGAAGTCAAAATAATTGAAGACACTTTGAGTCTCATAACTGCCTCATAACTGCTTTCAATCATGACTGAAGACTTCAGAGTCGATTATTGTGAAGTTTTCGTGGTCTTCGACGAATTTTCTGGCACATGCACACTGTGTCTAACAGGCCAGCTATTTTGGCGCTAAGTGAAACCCGAGTAGGTGAGAATTCCGACCCTACTGTACCCTACTGGGTATAGCTTAGTGCCATTATTCTTTCCCCACCATGGTCTCGCCGTTTACATTAAGAATCAGTTCTTGACTCAATATGGACGTTTCTCCAACTCTTTTTTAAAGTCTCCGTCAATAAGCACACCATTCACTACTGTTTTCTCTATCGAAGCCCAAACCTGGACAGAGCTTCAACTTTGCGTGAATTGGACGCTCTGTCTGACTCCATACACAGAATTGTATCCTTGTATTCTCACACTGGAATCGTTTTTACGGGTGATTTCAATCTACACAATTCTTCGTGGCTTCTCCATTCGGGCCCGGCAACACCCGAAGGAATGTGTGCTGAGATCTTTGCTGTCACCGAGCTTGCCACCGAGCCCAATGATTCCTTGGGACAAATATTCTTCCGCACTAGTGCTGTGGCGAGAGTCCTAAGAGATCTCAACATTCTTAAATCCGCTGGTCTGGATGGCATCCCCGGCTATTATTCTGAAGAGGTGTTCTTCCACGCTGGCAAAAGCTTTTCCATCTATCCTATTCTTCTGGGCTCGTTCCGATCAGTTGGAAAACAGCATTTGTCCAGCCAATTCCAAAAAAAAAGCGAATCTTCTTCTCCCTCCAATTTGCACTAACGTCCCTGGAATCGCTGATAAACTGTCAGCTCAAGAAATATCTCGAAGACCGAAAGCTTCTTAATGACCGGCAGTACGGCTTTCGCAGCATCATATCCACTAGTGATCTGGTGGTCTAACTCACCGAACAGTGGAACAAGTCTTTACATCGTTTTGGAGAAAATAAGATTGTTGCACTTTGCATTTGATAAAGTCTGGCATCTTGCTCTTTTATCGAAAATGCGTGCTTTCGGTATTGACGAATCCCTCCTTCGTTGGATTAGAAACTTTCTTTCGAACCGTTCAATACCAGTTGTACTGGACGGCTTCAAGTCTGAAACCAACAAATATAAATGCTGGTGTGCCCCAGGGCTCCGTTTTGTCTCCGAGCCTCTTCCTCATTTTCATTAATAATTTCTTGTCTGTAACTTCTAATCCAATTCATTGTTTCGCTGACGGTAGTACCCTCGTTCCCAGACTCACATCCCTCCTCTTCGGATGTGAAACTGCAACGGCAAAATATGATAAACTCATTGAACTTTGACTTAAACAGCATTGTACAATGGGGAATACAAATTCGCGTAGAGTTTGATGATTCTGAATCTCTCAAGTTAACCGCCTCGCTTAGGCTTCCACACTACAGTAGTGTCTTCTAAGCGGAGGTCCTGGCAGTGACAACAGCTGCCAAACAGGTATTAATGATGGCGATACCACGGGCTGATATCAGGGCAATAAAAGCGATTACTGCAACTGAGGTAAAATCAAAGCTTGTTTCATGCTGCCGCGAAGAGCTGGGTCCAACATTAGACTCTGCTGGGTCCCAGGCCACAGCTATATACCAGGCAACGAGAAAGCCGATGAATAAGCAAGATTAGGGTCAGCAATACTCACGGCTATCACAACGGATCTGCATTGATCTAAGTGTGTCAGCCCCTCAACCTAACCTAACCTAATACCCACGCGTCCAGGAATGCCCATCAGTTCAACCTTGAGCCCAACTTCGAGGAACCTGTATAGCAAATTTAGATGAGATGTACCTCCAGCCATTTGGAAGGCGAGTCGACTACGAGGAAAAAGATCTTTCCCTGAAATGGTCCAGCAAAGTCTACGTGAAGTCTTGACCAAGGTTGCTCCGTTACTTCCCACGGCATTGTATTTTCGGCTCGCTCTTCAGGTCGGGATGTTTGGCAGGCTTCACACATCTTTACTGTCCGCTCACAATCATCTCCAATGTTGGGCTGCACTCTAATGCCTTCATCCGAACGATGCCCGGATGTCCAGCGTGGAGGGCTGTAAGTATTGGCTCTTGACCGGCTTTCGGAATGATGGTTCTGTTTCCCCATAACAAACATCCTTTCAGCGTCGATATTTCATTCCGTTGCGTATATGCCTGGTTCAAATCAAGCTTGGCAAATTTTTTTTCCATCATCTCCATTGACGCAAGGAGTGCTATGGGTGGAATCTGTAAACCGTGTGGTTTAGCTGCCTTGTTCAGAGTCGACTCATAGTCTCCGCAGATTCGTATGGAGCCGCCGATCTTCACTACAGGAACGATGGGTGTAGCCCAATCGGAATATTCCACAGGCACCAATACTCCTTCCTTCTCAAGGCGATCGAGCTCGGCTTCCACCTTGGCTTTAAGGGCTAGAGTTACGTGGCGTCGAGGTAACCTCATTGCAGTCATATCCGGATTGCTTTCCAACGATATTTTAGGACCTGTTTAGTCTTTGTATCTACTGACAAGGTCTTCGACAAGACTATCTTCCGAAACCATGTTGACGCCCTGCAAGCTGATGCCTAGTGGTGCAAACCAATTGCAACCCAAAACGCTAGATTTGTTACCATTAACGATAACGATAGGAAGATCTGGTATCGACTTGCCATTGTCGACGTCGATTATACCAACGACTGGAATGTGGTTTTTCTGAAAATCAAGCAATTGTAAATCACAATTATTGATTGATGGTTTTTTATCTGGAAACATCGTTGCGTACGTAACTTGCAACTTGCAACTTATCCGGCTCACAATCCATGAAGGATCTCAGCCTGAGATACTGCAGTCTTCCATCGTGAACGATCCCTCGCATGCACTCTCCAGTCACCGAGACCAAGCGCTCTGGCATCCGGAGTCACTTGGTCCTTGTATTGTAGGTTCGGTCTCCTTTGTCGTCTTGAACCTGGGGGCTGGGATGAGAAGACTTTCTTGGCTGGAGCGTTGTCGTCCATTCGCTTGATGTGGCCGAGCCAATGTAGTCGTCTTTTCTTGGCCTTTTGGACTACATCCACATCTTGGTACAGCTCATACAGTGCTCGGTTGAACCTTCTGCTCCATTCGCCATCGTCGCATACGGGACCGAAAATGCGTCGAAGAATTTTTCTTTCGAAAGTGCCCAGTATCAATTCCCCTTTTTTACTTATCGTCCAGTACTCGCTAGGGTAATTCTTCTTTGGATCTCGTTTGTGGGACTGATGTTTGTTCCAAGGTGGGTGAACTCCTAAACTACCTCGAAATTGCTGCTACCAACATTGAAGTTTTGTCCTAGGCGGTGGACAGATGTTGCTTTGTACTTTGTTTTGTCCTCATTCGCTTCAAGACCAACGAGTTTCGCCTGTTCTTCAACCGCTGTGAAGGCCTCAAGCACAGCTCTCTTGGATCGACCGATGATGTCTATGTCGTCCGCATAGCCTAGGAGCTGGTGGATTTGTTGAAGATAGTGCCCTCCGTGCTCACACCTGCCTTGCGCACTATCTGCTCCAGGACTATGTTGAAGAAGTCACATGACAACGCATCTCCTTGTCTAAACCCTGCGCAAGTTTGGAATAACTCGGATGAGCTGTTACTCATTTGCACACTGTACTGCGTATTGTTTAGCGTCATGCGGCACAGCTGGATCAGTTTGTTCGGGATCCCGAATTCATCGCTCTTTGCGGTGGATGCTATCATAAGCAGCTTTGAAGTCGATGAAAAGATGGTGGGTTTCGACTTGGAATTCGTTGGTCTTTGCCAGGATCTGCCTCAATGTGAATATTTGGTCTATCGTTGTTCTGCCTGGCCTAAAGCCACACTGGTACGTGCCGATCATTGTGTTGGAGAACGGTTTAAGACGCTCACACAGTACGTTGGATAGGATTTTGTATGCAACATTAAGCAGGGATATGCCACGGTAGATGACATCGGATCGCCTTTTTTGTAGATGGGGCATATGGAGCTTATCGACCAGTCAGTGGGCATGCATTCTTCCTCACACTTTTTGGTGATGACCTGGTGCATGCGGTTCATCAAAATACCTCCTCCATGTTTAAAGAGTTCCGCGGTAATGCCATCCGACCCGGCGGACTTGTTATTTTTTAGCTTTTGGATGGCTCTTTCTCCCTCTTCTCTGTTGGGGGCTGGGACTGGGTCTTCATTGACTGGTCTTGCTTCTCTTTCATCATTATCTTGCTCGACATTTTGCGCATTCAGCAGCTGTTGGAAGTGCTGCTTGAAAACATCTACAATTCCCTGTGCTTCGTTGACTAGGTTTCCTTGACTGTTTCGAAGAGCCTGAGTCCCGGTTCTGAAACCAGAAGCTAATTGCTTCGACCTTTTAAAGAAACGCCGGGTTTTGCTCTTGGCCCGAGACTCTTGTAGATCTTTGAGCTGAGAAACTGCGGATGCTCTTTTCTTCCTTCGCAGGGTCTTTTTCTCATTTCTCCTTTTCGTGCGGTACTCTTCCCTTACTGCTCTTGTTTTCCGTTGCAGCATCTTTTCGTACGTGGACGACGAAATAATAGTAAAATTCAAACCTGAATCTACCATGATGTACAGAGAATAGTTCTTTAGCCGATTACGCGAATTTGGAACTCTCTTCCATACTCTGTCTTCCCCACTCAGAATTCAAGACCAACGTACACCGGCACCTCTTTCCTAACCCCCTTCCTTTCTTGTTTCTTCCTAATGCACGCACTGTGTCTCTGGCATAGCAAGGGTATAACAAATCCCTTGAGTGGGTGTCATTATAAAAAAAAAAAAAAAAAATTTAAAAAATTCTAAAAAAAAAAAAAAAAAAAAAATAAAAAATAAAAAAAATTAAAAAAAAAAAAAATAAAAAAAATTAAAAAAAAAAAATAAAAAAAACCTTGCCTTCTTTTTGTTAAAATTATTTGATTAGTTAAGGAACTTTTAAATAAAACTTTTATTTTTATCGTTTTTGTTTTGGCAAAAAAAAAAAAAATGCTGAAGCACAAAAATGTCAAAATCAATTGGAAAAAAAAATTAATATTTTTGTTTTTTAATTTTTGTTTGTTTTGCAAAAATATAGTCAAACTTGAATTCAATAACAAACAAATTATATAATGCAACTTTTGGGCATTTTAAATTGAAATACAATCAAATATCTTATTTTTTTGTCGATGTGCGATTGGATTAAAAAAAAAAAACACACACAATTTATTTTAAGAAATTAAAAGACTTTAGAAAACCAAATGAAGTAAATGAGAAGGAATTTTCAATACACTGGTAATATGTACGTTGTATATTTTTTTATGTAATTTTGAGCGAGGATTATAGAGAAACCAACAAAAAAAAATTGATCACTAAACAACAAAATTCACAAAATCCTTAAAACAAACCTTTTATAGTGGCATGAACTGACCCGAGAAGAACAAAGTAAATATTATGAAAAAGCGAGACAAGAGCGTCAATTGCACATGGAGTTATATCCCGGGTGGAGTGCACGGGACAACTATGGTTACGTTTCGAAAAAGAAGAAACGCAAAAAAGATCGTTCGCCCGCTGATCCGGGAGGTATAGCAAATGAGTTATTTTTTTTTTTCTGTTAATTTTTTTTTTCGTTCTATATAAATATTTAATATTATTTTAAATTAACGAGTTTATTTTTGTCAACAAAAATACAGAGTGTTTTGATTTTGATTTCGTTGATCAGAAGACTCAGGACTCGTGTTTTAGTTATCTTTTCTCTCCATCTCGCATTTATTATTGGTTGCTAAGAAAATTAACATAAAATTAAAATCATATAGAGAAAGGGAGAACTGAAGCAATAAAACAATTACAGTTTTGAGAATTTAAGGAAAAAAACACAATTCACAAAACACTAACATTTTAATTTTGTTTCTCTTCTCCTCTAAACACTGCAAACAAACAAACAAAACTTTCACTTTAATTATTTTTAATTTTTTTTTAACTAAAAACATTTTTTAATTAATTTTTAATTTTAATTAAAAAAATAATTAAAACAAGTTTTCTGTTTGGTTCAGTTCACTTTTCTTATGTTCCAAATTGTTCAGAAACAATCCTGAAAGATTTTGAAAACATCGTTTGTTATCTTTAATTATTAAATTATTAAAAAAAAAAAAATAAAAAAAAATATGTTTTGTTTTCTAAAATCAATCGGCCCAATTTTTAGTTCTAAAATGCATTAATTACATTAAATTTGTTTAAATGAAAAATACAACAAAACAACTGAGCACAAAATTGTGATTTTTGAAATAATTTGATTCCTTTACACATAGTTTGATTTTAGTAAATAAATTTATTCGTTTGTTTAAACTTAAAAAAAAAATAAAAAAAAAAAAACTGCGAAAAGGTAAGAAAGTTTCTTCTTAATTTTTGCTGAAACTAATTTTGAGTCGTCGAATATGTATATTTTAAAGAGAGTGCTACCCACAGTAAAATTCAAAATTTAATATTATTTTCAATGTTCATTAAGTCGACCTGCGACGACTTATATTCAGGGTTGTGTGTAATCGTGTAAGCCGTTTTTTGATAGTTGACAGCTGACTATCATACTTTTTTTTTTTAACTTTTTCTGCTGACTCCTCTTAAGGTGTTAGGAAAAACAACGAAAATCAAAACATACTTAATTACTTGCTCATAGTGGCGCTACAGTCGAGGTCGGACCAGGGCCTCATCCAACAAACGTCTCCCTCTCCAGTCTTGCACGCCAAGTTGGTTCAGGTCCTCTACCACCCGTGTGCTCCACCTGAGTCGCGGTCTTCCTCTTCTGCGACGTCCTTCCGGGTTGGATTCGAAGAGCATTATTTTCCATTCGCTCTACATGACCCAACCATCTAAGTCGTTGGACCTTAACTTTTCTTGCTAGGTCAGTGTCGCTGTACAGCTCGTACGAATTGGTCGATCGTCTTCATTCTCCATTTATGCAGACAGTACCGAAAATCGTTCGAAGAATTTTTCCCTCAAAGCAGCCCAAAGCGTTTTCATTGGATGTTGTCCTAGTCAATGTCACTGCAACAGGGTTTTGTAGAGTGTCACTTTAGTTGCTCGGGAGAGGACCTTACCACCTTCTAAGTCCAAAGAAGCAGCGATTGGCAAGAGTGATTCTTCGTTTGACTTCAGCGCTGGTGTTGTTGTCTGAGTTGATAGCGGATCCTAGGTGGACGAAGTCCTTAACTACCTCGAAGTTAAATCTGTTTATGTTAACGTCGATGTTGGTTGTCCTTTCTTGTTGACAACATTAACTTGGTCTTGCCCCCGTTAACCGCTAGACCCATCTTCCTGGCCTCCGTCTCAAGACTCACAAACGCTCCACTGACATGACGCTGTGTTCTTCCAATTATGTCAATGTCGTCTGTGTATCCTAGTAGCTGGACGGACTTTTGAAAGATTGTGCCTCTGGTGTTGACGTTGGAAATCTCACTTACTTACTTAAGGTGGCGCTACAGTCCGGTGTGGACTTGGGCCTCAATCAACAGTCTCCGCCAGCCAGCTCGGTCCCTAGCTCCTGTCTCCAGTTTTGCACTCCAAGTTGATTGAGGTCCTCTTCCATTTGTGTGCACCACCTGAGCCGCGGTCTTCCTCTCCTTCTGCGTCCCTCAGGAATAGTGTCGAAGGCTTTCCAGGCCGGAGCATTGGTGTCCATCCGCTCTAAATGACCGAGCCATCTGAGTCTTTGGACCTTAACCCTTCTGGCTAGGTCCACGTCGTTTTACAACCCGTAAAGTTCGCTGTTCAATCTTCTTCTCCATTCCCCATCCATGCACACGGGGCCAAAGATGACCTGAAGAACTTTCTTCTCGAAGCATCCTAAGGCACATTCAAGGTCCATGCTTCTGCACCATACAGCAGGACTGGGATGGTGAGGGTGTTGTACAGTTTTACCTTAGTTGCTCGAGGGAGCAATTGTTTTCTTAGCGCAAAGAAACAGCGATTGGCAAGAGTAATTCTTCGCCTGATATCGGCGCCCGTATTAATAGTGGAGCATAGGTAGACAAACTCCTCTACTACCTCGAAGTTGTATGCGTCTATTGTGACGTTCTGTCCGAGCCGTTTCGGTGCTGGGTGTCCTTCCTCGAAGACAGCATATACTTCGTTTTTCCCTCATTCACCGCTAAACCCATTTTTGCCGCTTCTGTCTCAATTCTCACAAAGGCGCCACTGCCATCACGCTGTGTTCTTCCCATTATATCAATATCATCGGCGTACGCGAGAAGTTGAATAGATTCTTGGAAGATAGTGCCTCTGGTGTTGACGGTGGAGTTTCTCAAGAACGATGTCGCACGACAGCGCATCGCCTTGTCTGAATCCTTTTTTGACACCGAAAGATTCCGTACGCTCGTTGCCAACCTTGATGGAGCAGCGTGAGTTCTCCATCGTCATTTTGCACAAGCGAACTAGCTTGGCAGCGATGCCAAAACTAGACAGTTCGTCTCTGTAGATGCTGTCATACGCGGCCTTAAAATCAATGAAGAGGTGGTGGGTATCGATTTGGAGTTTTTGATTTTTTTCCAGGATCTGCCGCAACATGAAAATTTGGTGATTTTCCTGGCCTGAAGCCACATTGATAAGGACCAATCAGATTGTTGACGAAAGGCTTCAGACGTTCACATATTACGGCAGAGAGGATCTTGTAGGCGATGTTCAGTTGGCTGTTTGTTGGAGCAGTTAAGAGGATCTCCCTTCTTCAGGATCGGGCAAACAATGCTGAGGTTCCATTCATCGGGCATGCATTCTTCCGTCCAGATGATTTGGTGCATGCTCCAATCTAGATCGTCACCTGCTGCTTTGAACAGCTCGGCAGCTAGACCATCTGCTCCAGTGGCTTTGTTGGATTCCAGCCGTGATATTGCCGTTTTCACTTCTTCTAGGTCGGGTGCACGGAATTGTTGGCTATCATCGTGTCCGATGAAAGGCTAATGCCTGACGGCGGAATTTTGTTCGTCGTTGCCGTTATATAGTCTACAGAACAGGTCTTTCCAAATCCCCAGCATTGACTGCGATTCTACTATGATGTTCCCTTGCTTATCTCTGCAGGTATCGGTTCGTGCTCGATGACCTTGAGCCAGCTGTTTTGCCTTCCGATAAAACCTCCGAACTTCATTCCTGCTGTTGGCTCTCTCAACATCCTCGATCTAACGCTTCTCTTGCACTCTTGTTTTTCTCCTGAGAAGCCGGTGTTCCTCTCTCTCCTCTTTTGCTCGTAGAGCTCACGAGCACCTCATGCTTGGCTGCATGGGCCTGCCTGCATTCTTCGTCAAACCTGGGGTTTCGTTTTGGTGGCTCTAAATGCTTTCTGGCAATATTGCCACTGGTCTTCGATACTTGATGTTGGCGGCATAGGACTTCTTAAGATGTTACTCGACACTCGATCAGAGAAGAATCTAGCGATCTTCGAATTTTCGAATTTTTGAATTTTCGAATTTTCTTGCAGCATTTCCTTGTTTTGGCCGTTCGTTGTCGGCATATTCGTAGCCACTACCTTGGCCTGGTCCGAGTCATTATTTTTTGTAAAATTCAGTACATAGGGGTATTTTCTTTATTTAAAAATTGTCATCAACTGGTTTGGCTCATATATGAGCCATGGGTTAACCTTACTTAAGTTATCATTCGGAAAATAAATTATATGACTATGTGGAACTTTTTTGATGTTAACATAACTTTTTTCTGCAAAAAGATTTCTATCAAAAAATTACACCAAAGAATACACACATATCAGTTTTTGGGAATTCCTCCCCTACCTCTAAATAAAATATTTAACAAAAAAATGGCCAAAAATTGTAAATAAAAATTCAATTTAATCGAAAAAAAAATTTAAATTACCAACGTAAAATTTTTTTTAATCTATTTTGGCGCGAAAACAAAAAGGAAATATTATAAAAGTTTATATAAATTTTTTAAATATATTTAAAAATATTTTTTTTTTTTTTTAAACTAACGTGAATTTCATTTGAATAATTTTCCAATCCAACTCGATTATCATCAACGGCTCTATCCGTTCAACAATCAACATTTTGATTTTAATTGAAAAAAAAAACAAAAAAAATTAGTGGCATGCACTTGGCCGTGAAGAACAGGCTAAGTATTATGAGTTAGCCAGGCGCGAACGACAATTGCATATGCAAATGTATCCTGATTGGAGTTCGCGAACAAACGCATCAAGAGGCAAAAAGAGGAAAAGAAAACAAGATACCAATGATGGAGGTTAGAATCATATTCCGTCATTTTATGTTAAAAAAAATAAGAATCCAGACAAATTTGAACAAAAAATACTGCATTTTGCACTTATTGTTAACAAATATTCGAAAATTATAGAACATTTGAAGCGTTGAGAATGAATAGGGGTTAAGTGAGTTTCGAGTAATCTTCGTTTGAAGTTTTTGGCTTATAAATTTTTTTCTGAAAGTGATGGAAATTTAAATTTATTACAAAGTGTTGTTTTGGACAAAAAAATTTACTTATCACCTTTATGCTTAAAAGATTTGTTTTTATTATTTTTGTTTTTTGTTTTAATGAAGGGGATAAGGAAATCTAGTAACCTACATTGAAACCCCCTGAAAACAGAACTGGTAGAGCTGTCAAAGTAACGTTTAAATGGGTACTCGTATGTATTCGTTACTTTTGGTATGAATACTCGTTATTTAAATATCGTTACTAGTTACTAGAGCTGTCAAAGTAACGTTAAAATGGGTACCCGTATGTATTCGTTACTTTTAGTATGAATACTCGTTACTTAAATATCGTTACTAGTTACTTTCGTTACTAGTAACTGTCAAAGTAACGTTAAAATGGGTACCCGTATGTATTCGTTACTTTTGGTATGAATACTCGTTACTTAAATATCGTTACTAGTTACTTTCGTTACTTTTGTTGTTAAAGTTATTTAGGTACGTAAAAACCGTATGTAGTAGATACTTTTTTCAGATGCACAAGACAAATGATACTTTTGTGTTGCATAAATAAAGGGTGTTTTTTGTAGAGGTATAGATTTTTTAATTGCAATAAAACAACGATGGAATATTCGATTGACATAATTTTTGCTTTATTCGAAAGATAATCTTCTGGCATTTCATTTAAAATATGATTTCTGGCATATGACTGCCATGGCTGGCTCGGATGTAGTCCAATCTGGACGTCCAATTTTCGATGACTTTTTCCACCATTTGTGGCCGTATATCGGTAATAACACGGCGAATGTTGTCTTCCAAATGGTCGAGCGTTGCGCATAGACCAATGACTTTACATAACCCCACAGAAAATAGTCTAGCGGTGTTAAATTACAAGATCTTGGAGGCCAATTCACAGGTCCAAAATGTGAAACTAAGCGGTCACCAAACGTGTCTCTCAATAAATCGATTGTGGCACGAGCTGTGTGACATGTTGCGCCGCCGTCTTGTTGGAACCACAGCTCCTGGACAATCATGATTGTTCAATTCAGGAATGAAAAAGTTAGTAATCATGGCTCTATACCGATCACCATTGACTGCAACGTTGTGGCCATCATCGTTTTTGAAGAAGTACGGACCAATGATATCTCCAGTCTCCGACTCAATTCAATTCAATTCTCTGACCACAGATACATCCAATTCAGAATCAATGTTGATGAAAAATCTAGTCCACTAAAACTTCGTCATTACTGAAAAACCCATTGGACCACTTTTAAAACTACACTTCAAAGTTTAATTAAACCAGAACTCCTAAGTGCCTCTCTTAATGCTAGTGAGCTTGACAACAAAGTCAAGGACTTAACCTTAGCTATGAACAGATCATTAGAGATTGCCTGTCCACCTGTATATGTAAGGGGAAAAAAGAAACCACATTGGTGGACCTCGGGTCTCGATTCGCTCAGAAAAGAGTTAAGAAAACTCTTTAACAGAGCTAAGTGTACAAGACTGTTTTCTGACTGGGACTCATACAAAAGTTCCCAAAATAGATACAAAAAGGAACTAAGAAGATCTAAACGATCGTCCTGGCAATCCTTTTGTGATAAAATAGGCTACGAAAAATTCTTTCAACAAATCCAGTGATGCCCAGCTGTCTGAAAAGGGCTGATGGCTCCTGGACAACCTCATTTTCCCGGTAGCTCTGGAAATGCAACCTGCAACAATCAGTCATATCACATCATATCCACAATGTCTAATCACAACGGATAAACTGCAATGGGCTATCAACAGCTTCGAACCGTAGAAATCGGCAGGACCAGACCGCATTATTCCAGCTGAACTCCAACAAGCCTCAGATATAATCACACCAATCCTTGAGGTAATGTTCAATAGCTGCCTGCATCTGGTCCATATTCCCTCAGTATGGAGAAGTGAAAGTTGTTTTCATACTCAAGGCGGGGAAATGCTCGCAAGTTAATCGTAAAGTTCTCAGACCCATAAGTCTATCATCGTTCCTTCTTAAGACATAAGAAAGACTGGTAGATATACACCTAAGAGCAAACATTGACACAAGACTCATGTCTATGTCTCAGCATGCCTACTGTAGGGGCAAATCGATTGAAACGTCGTTACACACTTTAGTACGCACTATCGAATACTCCCTCCATCATCCTTGATATAGAAGGCGCTTTTAGCAACGTAGACACATCTGCAATCACATCTGCACTGTCATCTCTGAATGGGGAGAGTTCGCTTGGTGAGTTAATTCTGCTACTAGCAGAATAATTAACTCAGAACTAGGCGGCTGTTCCGCTAGAAGATTTGTCAGCAGAGGTATGCCGCAAGGCGGTGTTCTCTCCCCTCAACTCTGGAATCTGGTAGTTAATGACATTCTAACCTGTCTGGATAGCCTATGCTGATGACGTTGCTATAGCTGTTTCAGGGAAGCATCTTAATACCTTAAAAGAACTCTTACAGAACGCTCTAAATAAGGTAATACTTAGTGCGAATCGGGTCTATCTGGGTCTTATTTTAGACAGAAGCAGATGGCCATGGTTCAGACAGATGATAGAGTAGTTGATTGCTAAGCCCAACGCTACGGGTTCAAGCCCCAGCTTTGGAAGCATTCTTTTTCTACGAAAATCGCCAGCTTATCTGAGGCCACCTGGGCGATAACATGAGACAATGAGAATCTAAGTCTCCTCCTCTGAGCCACGTAGCTTTCTGTTATGTGTGCTTTCTTTCTATGTGTTCCAGCCGATGGCCTCAGTCGCCAGTGGTGCTATGTGTCTGTAGTTCGTAACATTCATGTGCGAAGTACTGTGAAATGTCAATGTCAATTTTAGACAGAAAAGTAAATTGGAAGAGCAACATACACGAAAGAATAAGAAAATCTACGGTAGCTCTTTTCACCTGCAAGAAAGCCATTGGCAGCAAATGGGGTCACTCACTGGCTATACACATCGGTAATCTGACCAATTCTTCTTTATGGTGTGACAGAAGTGTTCCCCAATTTTGGCGAGCTCATCGGCTTTGCAATATCCCGGGATGTCTCTGTGGACCGGCACCCAAATGAGGTGAATGTTAAACTGTTCTGTCATCTCGTTCAGAGATGATCGACAGTCGTGGACTATTAGAGAGTTTGTGGAGACAAACGCGAGAGAATTGAGAGCAGCTTGGCTGTCCGAGAAGATTTGTATATCCTTGCAAGATATAACGTTTTCTTTGAGCCAGAATAGTGCCTCTTTAATCGCCATTAATTCTGCCTGGAACACACTACATTGATTGGGAAGTCTATATGATAGACTGAGATTCAGTTGTTTCGAATAAATACCACTTCCAACGCCGTAATCGGTCTTTGAACCGTCTGTATAGAAGTGTACCGTGTTGTCTTCCATGGGTCTTCCTTCTTCCCAAGAAGATCTTGAAGGGATTGAAACTTGGAAGCTAGTATCGAATACCATTTTTGGGTAAGTGATCTAGGATAGATCTGAAGTTGTCTAAGATAGCAGTATGACCAGTGTTACTGATTCATTGAGAGTTGGCTCTAAGCCTCACGCATGAGTTGGCTGCCACCATTTTGGACTTACTTACTAACTTTCCTACGTTTTTGAATTCAAATTCTGGAAGAACAGATTTTTGTTTTTTAATTACATAAAGGTGATAAGTGAGCAGTTAACTTTGAAACTAATGGGACTAGAAAAGAGCCAATATGACCCAAATTTAAGTTTTCGCTGTCAAAGTAACGTTAAAATGGATAACCGTATGTATTCGTTACTTTTGGTATGAATACTCGTTACTAAAATATCGTTACTCGTTACTTTCGTTACGAAACACACCAAACCAACACAGTATACCATTCGAATGACGCGTTACATACCAGTATAGGAAGTGATATTTATTTTGGAGTACCGAATCCGTTACTAAGTAACGAATACAAATTCAAAAATGTCACTTAAATCTTCTCATTCTCAACGCTTCATCTATATTTCTATCGCAATGTAAATAAATGTTTAATTCAACAACAAAAATATTCACAAAATAAGAATTAAGAAAATATGATGATTTTTATTTGTTCAAATATTTAACGAAAAATATTAAATATTCGCTACTATCTCTTTCTTCGTAGATATTTAAGTTTCTATTCTTTTTTTTTATTGAAACCACATCAAATGAAGAAAAAATCACAAAACAAATTGCATTTTTGTTGAATATAATATGTTCATGTCTCTTAATTATTTTTTTCCTATAATCTTTACCCTTATATAAAAAAAAAATAAAATTAAAAAAAAAATTAAAAAATTTATATTTGAGATTTGAGTAAAAATTGGGCTTACATTTGATTTTTAAAAATTTTATTTAAAAGAAAAAAATCAAAACAAAATTATATTGACAAACAAAATAGTAAAATCAACGGCGTTACATATTTTTTTAGAAGAAAAAACGCATTAATCCTCCCTACTATGTTTCTTTTCTTGTTATATATTCGTTGCACGTTACTTTTTTTTCTATATGGTTTTTGTTTGGTCATTTTTGTTTGCTTTTAAGAATATTTCGGTAGGTGCATTGTCGTTGGATTGCATGTACGTCCAGTTAAAACAGTAGAGGAGGGAGCCTTAAATCGAAAATTGTATTTATTCAGATGTGAATTTAAAAAACAACCAAACTAATGCTTCATTTCCATCCATCCATTAGGAGCTTTTCCATTGGATCATTGTCGATCTACCCAACGAAGTTTTTGTTTTAATTTTGTCTCAGAACGTTCCCATTGAAGGGACATTATTAATTAATTAAATTCTGACCTTTCAGAAAAGTAAATCAATTCTCACCAGAAGAATCTGCGCGTAAAACCAATCGGTAACGCCGTCGTTGTTGTGTAATGTTTTGAAAGAAGAGAAGAGAAAAGACGTCTATTAAGTTTGCGAACCAATATGAGCACAAACGATTGGGACCTTTACGATAACCTCATGAGAAGCCAGCATCGAGTATTGAGAACCAGTGGCAGAATTGCCAGGAAGCCACGATGAATAGAACCTCAACTGCGCCAACTACAGAGGAATCAACCTTCTGAACATCGCTTACAAGATCCTCTCTGCCGTAATATGTGAACGTCTGAAGCCTTTCGTCAACAATCTGATTGGTCCCTATCAATGCGGCTTCAGGAAAGTCAACCATCGACCAAATTTTCAGGCTTCGGCAGATCCTGGATAAAACCTATAAGCTCCAAATCGACACCTACCATCTTTTTATCGATTTTAAGACCGCGTCTGACAGCATCTATAGAGAAGAACTGTGTCCAGTTTTGGCATGCCTACAAAACTCCTTCATCTGATGGAAAACTCACACAGCTCCATTAAAGTCGCTAAAGACCTCACTGACGCCTTCGATGTCAAAAAAGGCTATAGACAAGGTGATGCGAAGGAAGAAAAGAATATCCGCAGTTTCTCAGCTCAAAGATCTAGAAGAGTCTCGAGCCAAGAACAACACCCGGCGTTTCTTTAAAAGGTCGAAGCAATTAGCTTCTGGTTTCAGAACCGGGACTCAGGCTCTTCGAAACAGTGAAGGAAAGCTAGTCAACGAAGCACAGGGAATTGTAGATGTTTTCAAGCAGCACTTCCAACAGCTGCTGAATGCGCAAAATGTCGAGCAAGATAATGACGAAAGAGAAGCAAGACCAGTCAATGAAGACCCAGTCCCAGCCCCCAACAGAGAAGAGGGAGAAAGAGCCATCCAAAAGCTAAAAAATAACAAGTCCGCCGGGTCGGATGGCATACCCGCGGAACTCTTTAAACATGGAGGAGGTGTTTTGATGAACCGCATGCACCAGGTCATCACCAAAAAGTGGGAGGAAGAATGCATGCCCACTGACTGGTCGATAAGCTCCATATGCCCCATCTACAAAAAAGGCGATCCAATGTCATCTACCGTGGCATATCCCTGTTTAATGTTGCATACAAAATCCTATCCAACGTACTGTGTGAGCGTCTTAAACCGTTCTCCAACACAATGATCGGCACGTACCAGTGTGGCTTTAGGCCAGGCAGAACAACGATAGACCAAATATTCACACTAAGGCAGATCCTGGCAAAGACCACCGAATTTCAAGTCGAAACCCTCCATCTTTTCATCGACTTCAAAGCTGCTTATGATAGCATCCACCGCAAAGAGCGATGAATTCGGGATCCCGAACAAACTGATCCAGCTGTGCCACATGACGCTAAACAATACACAGTGCAGTGTAACAGCTCATCCGAGTTATTCCAAACATGCGCAGGGAGATGCGTTGTGATGTGACTTCTTCAACATAGTCCTGGAGCAGATAGTGCGCAAGGCAGGTGTGAGCACGGAGGGCACTATCTTCAACAAATCCACCCAGCTCCTAGGCTATGCGGACAACATAGACATCATCGGTCGATCCAAGAGAGCTGTGCTTGAGGCCTTCACAGCCATTGAAGAACAGGCGAAACTCGTTGGTCTTGGAGTGAACGAGGACAAAACAAAGTACAAAGCAACATCTGTCCACCGCCTTGGACAAAACGTCACTGTTGGTAGCAACAACTTCGAGGTAGTTAAGGAGTTCACCTGCCTTGGAACAAACATCAATCCCACAAACGACACCTTAGTGAAGATCCGAAGAAAAAGTACCGCTGCTCCTTCGGTTTGGCAAAATAACTGGCTTCAAAACTCCTCACTCGAAAGACAAAGTGTCTTCTATACTCTACGGCGCCGAGTGCTGGACGATAAGTAAAAAAGGGGAATTGATAATGGGCACTTTCGAAAGAAAAATTCTTCGACGCATTTTCGGTCCCGTATGCGACGATGGCGAATGGAGCAGAAGGTTCAACCGAGAACTGTATGAGCTTTACCAAGATGTGGATGTAGTCCAGAAGGCCAAGAAAAGACGACTACATTGGCTCGGCCACTTCGAGCGAATGGACGACAACGCTCCAGCCAAGAAAGTCTTCTCATCCCAGTCCCCAGGTTCGAGACGACAAGGAAGACCGAACCTACGGTTCAAGGACCAAATGACTGCGGATGCCAGAGCGCTTGGTTTCGGCGACTGGAGAGTGCATGCGAGTGACCGTTCATGATGGAAGGCTGCAGTATCTCAGGCTGAGATCGTGAGATTGTGAGCTGGATAAGAAGATTTCGTGCTGGATAGAGAGTGATTTCGTATATTACTATGAATGCAATGAAAACGTACACTCGGGCGTATACGTGTTATAAAATACATAAATGACCTTAGGGTAGGTTTTGAAAAAGAATTGTTTTCCAATAAATTGATTGTGACATTCGCTGTGTGGCTTGTGGCACCGTGTCCTGTTGGAACCACATGTCCTCCAAGTTCATATCATCCAATTGGGGCCAAATATATTCGGTCATCATTGTAGCGATCCTCATCCAGTGACGTTCCGGTCTTGATCATCACAGAAGAAGTACGGCCCATAAACCACACCAAACCGTAATTTTTTTGGGATGCAATGATGACTCATGATGACGTGTGGATTGCTGACTGACGAAGTTTATCGACGAAGCCAGAAATGAACCTCATCGCTGAAGAATGATTTTTCGATGAAAGTACAAATCATTGTCAAGTTGTTGCTCAGCCCAATTCACGAACATACAACGCTTCTGTTGGTCAAGCGGCTTCAATTCTTGAGTCAATTTAATCTTGTAGGCCAAGATATTTTCGCAAAATTAGCCACAACGACGTCACAGAGATGCCCAACGCTTGAGAACGACGTGTGAGAGACACATTTGGGCTTTCTGCAACTGAAGCCTCAACATTTTGTACTTTGCCTGTGGATTAAAATTTTTGCCACTAGACGCTAAATTATTGATCTGCTGGGACGATTATGGCTACCATAAATTGGACGTAGCGCTCTTAACGTTGAGGCCACGGACTCCGAATTTTGGTAGTAAATTTGAATAATTTCGATTCGTTGTTGGCTCGTATAACTTTCCATCATGAAATGGCAAACTTTACTGAAGAGAAATGTCAAAACAGCGGCAAGAAATATGGCGTCGTTTGCTGTTCCTGTCACTCTACTTTTGTAGTAAAAAAAAAACACGTATACGCCCGAGTGTACATTTTCATTGCATTCGTAGTAAATAGAACTCGCGAATGGCACACATAAGTAGCACATAAAGAGCACATAATTATCGGAAAGGTCCCAATCGTTTGTGCTCATATTGGTTTGCCAATTTATTAGACTTATCGAAAAGCTCACGTTTGCTAATATAGGGTCCGCCAAATAACTTTTTTTTGAAAATGCTGTGAAAAAAACTACTCAATATTTTCACCAATGGCTTCACGAATGTTGTCCTTTAAAGTGTCTCTTGTCGGAGTAACAATTATCTTTGACGGCACCCCACAAATAATAGTCCAACGGTGCTCTGAGGTGGCCAAACGACATCAGCTCTGCGGCTGATAATGCGATCTTCAAAAACAGGGTGCAAAACATCGAGTGTAGCTTCGGCTGTGTGGCACGTAGCGCCGCCATCCTGTTGAAACCAAATCCTCCTCTTCAATTTTTGTGAACAAAACTTCGTTCAACATGACCCGATAACGATCGATATTGACTGTAACGGCCAGTCCTTGCTTGATGGCGCTTGACGCACACTTTCTGCCACACCAGCAATATTCTCGGGTGTACGCACTGTTTTAGGCTTTTAACGCTTTGGTTTATCGATGAAGATTCCAGTTTCTTTCACTTTTTTCACAAGATAACGAACATACGGAGCTGACGGTGCTTCTCTTCTTCCAAAATCCGTACGCAATTTTCGCAAACATTCTGCAAGATTGCCATAATTTTCAAAGTAATGTCGCAATATTTCCCAGCGTTGTCCAAGCATATTCGTTCAGCCGAAGGATAAAACTAATTATCTGTCAAATCAGACATGAGCGAGGTGTTACCATTCACGAAATAAGCACTAGTTGAAAAAGAAAACGTTAGATGGCGGACCCTTTCCAATCCCTCAGTAGTGTAGTTGTTCGCCGCACGAGTCAGTTGACTCGTAGAGCCCAAACCGAACAGACGTGTCGCCGAACTCCTCTGATTAAATAAATGTTAAATATATATTCGCAACTATCTATACTGCTTTCTGCTTGTCAGATCAAACAAAAGTTTTGAATGAATTGTGGTTTTTTCTTCGAATGCTTTTTTGTTATAATTTTTTCTTTTAATAAATAAATGCGTCTATCTGCATCTAGACACATTTAAAAATGTATATTTCTAAGATTTCATGCATGTTGATACCAGAATGCGTACTATTTATTATTGTTTTTAATTTAATCATAAAGTTTTGTTGCTAATTTTCGTTTGCATTATTTTGTCCTTTTTTTCACGGTTTTTTTCTTCTCACATCAAGGAAATAATATGAAGAAGTGTCGTGCACGTTTTGGATTGGACCAGCAAAACCAATGGTGCAAGCCTTGCAGGTATGTTTGAATTTTTGTTATCACAAGAAATTTATATTTTTTTCACTGAGAAGAAAATGTCACGACTGCATTTGAAGTCTCTGACATTGAAATGATTAAGAAATCCGCAAAAAAATGTGCTTTTTTTAAGAAATAAGGGAATAATTCTGCAGTCGATAAGTTTCAAATTTCAAAGAACTGTGTACCTAGATTGTACCTGACGGCAAATATCCGTTGGTGTATTTTCATTGTTCTTATAGTTTTATGATGTTAACAGCTCGATTGAACCTTTATTACAAATTATATTGCTAGTGACGTGTCCATGATAACATCACCAAAATATTGGGTCAAGAAAACATTCAACTGTCGGATGGCACCATGTTAGCATTACCAACTGTTTGAGTAAGAAAATGGTTCAGGTCCGCCATATTACTTACTAACTTAAGGTGGCGCTACAGTCCGTTGTGGACTTGGGCCTCAATCAACAGTCTCCGCCAGCCAACTGGGTCCCAGCACTCCAAGTTGATTGAGGTGCTCTTACACTTGTGTGCGCCACCTGAGTCGCGGTCTTCCTCTTCTTCTACATCCCTCGGGAGTAGTGTCGAAGGCTTTCCGGGCAGGAGCATTGGTGTCCATCCGCTCTAAATGACCGAGCCATCCGAGTCTCTGGAACTTGACCCTTCTGGCTAGGTCCATGTCTTTGGAAAGTCCGTAAAGTTCGCTGTTGTATCTTCTTCGCCATTACCCTTCAATGCACACGGGGCCAAAGATGACCCGAAGAACTTTCCTCTCGAAACATCCTAAGGCGCATTCATCCGTTTTGTAAAGGTCCATGCTTCCGCATCATACAGAAGGACGGGATGATGAGGGTGTTGTACAGTTTTGCCTTAGTTGCTCGAGAGAGGGCTTAGCCCAAAGAAACAGGCGATTAGCAAGAGTAATTCTTCGTCTGATCTCGGCACTGGTGTTATTGCCCGTGTTAATAGTGGAGCCTAGGTAGACAAACTCCTCTACTACCTCGAAGTTGCATGCGTCTTTTGTAACGTTCTGTCCGAGCCATCGGTGCTGGGTGTCCTTCCTCGAAGACAGCATATACTTCGTTTTTCCCTCATTTACCACTGAACCCATTTTTGCCGCTTCTGTCTCAATTCTCACAAAGGCGCCATTGACATCAAGCTGTGTTCTTCCCAATATCATCGGCGTACGCGAGAAGTTGAACAGATTTTTGGAAGATAGTGCCTCTGGTGTTGACGGTGGAGTTTTGCACTATCCTCTCAAGAACGATGTGAAAGAAATCGCACGACAGTGCATCGCCTTGTGTGAATCCTTTTTTGACATCGAAAGGTTCCGTAAGCTCGTTGCCAACCTTGATGGAGCAGCGTGAGTTCTCCATCGTCATTTTGCACAAGCGAACGAGCTCGGCAGGGATGCCAAAACTAGACATAGCTTTATACAGTTCGTCTCTGTAGATGTTGTCATACGCGGCCTTAAAATCGATGAAGAGGTGGTAGGTATTGATCTGGAGTTTATAGGTTTTTTCCAGGATCTGCCGCAAATAGGTTTCTGTATTTTTAAATAAAAAAAACTACAATTCCGTGTAAACAGACGACCTATCAGTTCTAAAGGAACAATTAACAGAACAAAGTC
Source organism: Sphaerophoria taeniata (assembly GCA_943590905.1). Classification (NCBI taxonomy): domain Eukaryota; kingdom Metazoa; phylum Arthropoda; class Insecta; order Diptera; family Syrphidae; genus Sphaerophoria; species Sphaerophoria taeniata. The sequence continues at coordinate 3,775,055 of OX016543.1, forward strand.
TTTAAGCTTATGAACCTTTTTGTCCGCATACGTTCGGAGCAAATGTCCGGTCGGAAGTTTTATTTCTGCATAAAATAAAGACACGTCAATGCTCGATAAATTCCAAACGCAAAATCAAACATGTTTATGTTCAGCATCTTCTTCTGCTTCAGCATTCTTAAATCAGACCTTAATTGCGGAATATTTTGTATCCAAAGAAATGCATTCTAGCTTGAAGTTGGGAGGTGAAGAGATGTTCTTCAACGCTGGCAAAACCCTTGTGTAAGCTTTTCCGTCTGTCCTATTCTTCTGGGCTCGTTCCGAGCAGTTGTAAAACAGCATTTGTCCAGCCAATTCCAAAAAAAGGCAAATCTTCTCCCTCTAATTATCGTCCGATTGCACTAACGTCCCTTCTTTCTAAGGTCATGGAAACGCTAATAAACTATCAGCTCAAGAAATATCTCGAAGACCGAAAGCTTCTTAATGACCGGCAGTACGGCTTTCGCAGCAACAGGTCCACTGGTGATCTGATGGTTTATCTCACCGAACAGTGGAACAAATCTTTACATCGTTTTGGAGAAAGTAAGATTGTTGCGCTTGGAATTTGATAATGTCTGGCTCTTTTATCGAAAATGCGTGCCTTCGGTATTGATGAGTCCCTCCTTCGTTGGATTAGAAATTTTCTTTCGAAATGTTCAATACAAGTTGTACTGGACGGCTTCAAGTCTGAAACCCACAAATATAAATTCTGGTGTGCCCCAGGGCTCCGATTGTCTCCGAGCCTCTTCCTCATGATCTCTTGTCTGTAACTTCTAATCCAATTCATTGTTTCGCTGACGATAGTACCCTCGTTCCCAGACTCACATCCCTCCTCTTCGGATGTGGAACTGCAACTGCAAAATATGATAAGCTCATTGAACTTTGACTTAAACAGCATTGTACTGTACAATGAGGAATACAAAATCGCGTAGAGTTTAAACTCAATGCTGTCTTGTATCGTTGAGGCGAGATATATCTCCCCTGCCACTGTCCATGAGTGGCACTTGCATCAATGAGACCGAACATCTCGAGATGCTCGGTATGTGCATCACTGACCACCTCTTGTGGAACGAGCACATATGCGATGTGTTGCCAAAAATGCCACAAGATGTTTAGGTTTCTTCAGGCGGTGTACAAGAAATTTTGTTCCCCTTCTGATCTGGCTATCATCTACAAAGCCTACAGCTTGAGTATAACTCTCATGTCTGGACTGGTGCTCCAGTAACATACTTAAGTCTTCTGGACAGTGTCCAAAAAAGAGCATTTAAGATGATTGGTGATCTTCGATCGAACATCGGCGTAATTTCTCATGCCTCATCCTATTTTACCGATACATCAACGGTATATGCTCTACTGATATAGCCTGTTCCCTTGAGATATTCAACCGTAATATCCGCGCTGCAAGGAATGCCCATCAGTTCAACCTTGAGCCCAACTTCGAACGTACTGTCATGTACAGAGAATCGTTCTTTAGCCGTACTACGCGAATGCGAAACTCTCTTCCACACTCTGTCTTCCCCAGTCTCTTTCCTTTCCCTAATACTCGCACTGTGCTGTTGGCATATGAAGGGTGTGCGTTAATTATACAAAAAAACGTAAATTTAATTTAACCTTTTTGACCCAATAATTTTGTGATTTTTCTCCGCTTCTAGCTACCATATGGAGTGAGATCATGGATTCATGAAAAAATCTTATTTTTTTTCTAAACACGTTTTGTAGGTTTTTGTAACTTAAAATTTCAGTCTGGAAAGCTACTAGGCCCTTTAATTTTTGAGGTCTCTCATTTCAAGCAAATTGCATAGACCCCAAAGTTGATTGTGTTTTTTCAAAAAAAAAAAAAAAATCCACGATATACTTTAAGAAACAAAAAACGCACAAAATTATATTTTAACAATACATAGAACTATTAAAAAAAAAAAATTTACTTAAAAAATTTTTTTTTTTAATAAAAAAAAAAAAATTAATAACAAAAAAAAATTTTTGAATTAAAAAAAAAAAAAATTTTTTTGAGAGTTTTTCTCAATTCTCGATTTTTCTATTTATTTCTTTTTCCATACGTTTTCTTTCTTTTCTTGCACCTTTAGTAAGGCATTTTATTTTGAAAAAAAAATTAATATATCACCGTATTCTAAAAAGAGTCCAAAATGAGGCCCCCATTAACATTAGAACTGACACCTTTTCTCTGTGGAAAGACGTATATAAGTTAAGCATTTACATAACCAGAAAAAATTGAAGGAAAAATTAACACCGCAATTTTGATTCGATTATCATTTTTTCTACGTTTTACTCTGCGTGTAGACATACCTTAAAAAAAAAACCAGAACTGGGAAAAATTTGCACTTTTTTTAAAGTAAACAAAAACATGAACATATTTTCTTTTTTTTCGAATTAACAATAAAAATGTTGGAACGTTTCATAATTATACAATAGGGTGGGCCACATTTGTATGAACATTTTTTTTCCCTAGTTATTGATTCTACTGCCTCCAAATTCAAATAAGATAAATCCCACTTCTGAATTCTTTCTTTTTACTTATGATGGCGCTACAGTCCAGGTCAGCCCAGGGCCTCATCCAACAAACGTCTCCAGCCAGCTGGGTCCCTAGCTAGCTGTCTCTCCAGTTTCGCACGCCAAGTTGGTTCAGGTCCTCTACCACCTCTGTGCTCCACCTGAGTCGCGGTCTTGCTCTTCTGCGACGTTCTTCCGGGTTGGATTTGAAGACTCTACGAGTCGGAGCATTATTTTCCATTCGCTCTACATGACCCAACCATCTAAGTCGTTGGGCCTAAACTTTTCTGGCTAGGTCAGTGTCACTGAACAGCTCGTACAGTTCTCCATTCTCCATTTATGCAGACAGGACTAAAAATCACTCGATGAATTTTTCTCTCAAAGCAGCCCAAAGCGTTTTCATCGCATGTTGTCATGGTCCATGTCTCTGCACCATGCATTAGGACCGGGAGGGTTTTGTAGAGTGTCACTTTAGTTGCTCGGAAGAGGACTTTACTACTCGATTGTCTTCTAAGTCCAAAGAAGCAGCGATTGGCAAGAGTGATTCTTCGTTTGATTCTGTCTATGTTGACGCTTGCTCCAAGACGTCGATGTTGTTGTCCTTTCTTGTTGACAGCTTTAACTTGGTCTTGCCCTCGTTAACCGCTCGACCCATCTTCCTGGCCTCAGTCTCAAGACTCACAAACGCTCCACTGACATCACCCTGTGTTCTTCCAATTATGTCAATGTCGCCTGCGTATCCTAGTAGCTGGACGGACTTTTGAAAGATTGTGCCTCTGGTGTTGACGTTTGAGCTTTGCACTATCTTTTGAAGAATGATGTTGAAGAAATCGCATGACAACGCATCGCCTTGTCTAAAACCTTTATTCACATAAAATGCATCCGTAAGGTTTTTTCCGACCATGATGGAACAGCGTGAGTTTTCCATTGTCATCTTGCACAGACGGACGGGATGCTCCATACAATTAGTCTCTGTAGACGCTGTCATACGCGGCCTTGAAATCGATGAAGAGACTGTTGGTATCGATTTGAAGTTCCTGGGTGTTCTTCAAGATCTGCCGTAGGGTAAATATTTGATCGATGTTGGACTTTCCGGGTCTGAACTCTGAAGACACACTGATAAAGACCTATCAGGTTGTTGACGCAGGGCTCGGCGGAGAGGATGGTAAGGAGACTTATGCCTCTGTAATTGGTGCAGTTCAGGGGATCTCCTTTCTTGAGGATCGGGCGTACGAGCTGCTTCGGGCAGGTTTTCCTCCGATAAAATTTTGCAGATGAGCTGGTGCATGCTCCTAACCAAATCATCTCCAGCTGCTTTGTACAGTTTGGCGGCTAGCACGTCTGCTCCAGCGGCTTTGTTCGACTTATGTTTCACTTCGTCAATGTCGGGTGGGTGGTATTGTTGGCCTTCTGCACCCAAATTGAATGGTTATGTATTGCTGACAGAGTTTTACTCGTCATCGCCATTATACAGCGTGGAAAAGTCCTTAGCACTGACTGTGGTTCTACTACGATGTTCCCATGATTATATCTACAAGCTTTGGTTCGGGGTATATAAGCCCTGGAGGTTTGTTTCACGTTTTTGTAAAACTTACGAACCTCGTTGCCTCTATCTCCTCGATTGCGCGCTTCTCATGCTCTCTTTTTTTCTTTCTGAGAAGTTTGTGCTCGTCTCTCCTTTTCTGCTCGTAGGGCTCACGAGCTGCTCGTGTCCTTCTTTGCAGCGCCGCTTTGTTTGTCTCTTGTTAAGCTGCATGTGCTTGCCGGCACTCATCGTCAAACCAGGGTCTTCGTTGTGGTGGCCGTGTAAACCCTAGCACTTCAGAGGCGGCATCTCTGGTGGCTGCTTGGCAGTGTTCCCACTGGTTCTCTATATTTTGTGCTGGCAGCAAAGGACTTCTGAGGAGATTGTCGGAGACACGATCGGAAAAGGATCTAGCAATCTCTTGCGATTTTGCGAAGTACTGAGAAGTCAATGTCAATTTCCATAGCTTGTTGTAATCCCATCTAGAAATCGATGCAAGATACAGCCATCAAAACCGTAGTTACAAGCGTCTGCAACAACAAATATTTCCAGCTTCAGGTTGTAGTGTGTAAGCAGCAAATCTTCAAAAGCTTGTTGTCCAATTCCACTTAATGTTTTTCTGCAGAAGTTCATCCAATGGACCTCTTAGTGTTATCATTTTGTCAATGATGCTGAAAATACGACCTTCACTGATTTTCACAAAAATATCTTCTGGTTGAGGCAAAGGATGGTTCCAAGACATCCTTTAAGCCTGTAGAATAGTCTCCACAAATCCGGATGCTTTTCGGACGGCTAGGATCGGTGCTGCCCATTCGGAATAACTGATTGGTGATATTACTCCTTCATCTTGTAGTCTCTTCAGCTCTGCTTCAACTACTGGCAACATAGCATTATGCCACTGGACGTCTTTGTCGAAAAACTGGTTTTGTATTTGGGGCGTGTACTGAGTTTGATCAGGGCTTTATTGCAATGGCCCAAGGTGCTTTGAAAAAACAGAAAAAAAAACCCGGCGACTGATACATCAAAAGAAAGGTCTGGTCGAGCTCTATTCATTGAAATGGGTTTCAAGCCGAGAAATTGGCAAAAATGTTGAATGGATGAAACACCGAAGACAAGCTGAAAGCGGGATAATTGCCCACGTGCTATTATAGACTACAATCTATCTGTGCGCTAAATTTCATCCAGATCCGTTCAGCCGTTCTGGAGTTACTTATTTACTTAAGGTGGCGCTAGAGTCCGGTGTGGACTCGGGCCTCAATCAACAGTCTCCGCCAGCCAGCTAGCTGCCTCCAATTTTGCACTCCAAGTTGATTGAGGTCCTCTTCCACTTGTGTGCGCCACCTGAGTTGCGGTCTTCCTCTTCTTCTGCATCCCTCGGGAGTAGTGTCGAAGGCTTTCCTGGCCGGAGCATTGGTGTCCATCCGCTCCAAATGACCGAGCCATCCGAGTCTCTGAACCCTGACCCTTCTGGCTAGGTCCATGTCGTTGGACAACCCGTAAAGTTCGCTGTTGTATCTTCTTCGCCATTCCCCTTCAATGCACACGGGGCCAAAGATGACCCGAAGAACTTTCCTCTCGAAACAGCCTAAGGCACATTCATCCGATTTTGTCAAGGTCCATGCTTCTGCACCATACAGCAGGACAGGGATGATGAGGGTGTTGTACAGTTTTGCCTTAGTTGCTCGAGAGAGGGCTTTTCCACTCAGTTGCTTTCTTAGCCCAACGAAACAGCGATTAGCAAGAGTAATTCTTCGTCTGAACTCGGCGCTGGTGTAATTAGCGGAGCCTAGGTAGACAAACTCCTCTACTACCTCGAAGTTGTAAGCGTCTATTGTGACGTTCTGTCCGAGCAGTCTTTTCAGCACTCGGTTAAAAAGTTATAGTCAAAGGGAATTTTTTTTCGATTTCTGCCTTCAGGAAATTTCTCGCGATTTCAAATCGCCATATCTCTCAACTTTCCCAGCCAGCCTATTTCAAACGAAATCAAAGGTCTGTTTGTCTTCTATCAGCCATTGAAAACCAAAACTGTCTGCGAGCACTGGTTACCGAGTTATGAACAAAAAACCTATCGAAGTAAATTTTTTGATTTCTGCCTTCAGGAAATTTCGCGCGAAAGAATATCTTCGGATGCAAATATCTCGGCAATCAGGACTCGGATTTGAGTTTGGCTTTCAGCGTTAGCTCAGGATGATGAGAACTATCAAATATGTTGAATTTAGTGAAATCTATTTCTCACGATTTTTTTCGAAAATTTTGGGCATACAAAAAAATTCTTCCAAAACCGATCTATCAGTCGATAGCTGGTCGAGCTCTATTCATTGAAATGGATATTGGCAAAAATGTTAATTATTCGCACACATTTTCCCGCAATTTCAAATTTCTGTTTCTCCCAAATTTTCTCGACAACCGTTCTATAACTGGACATCAAATAAAGGGTTTATAGGTATTCTATCTGCCACTGCAAGCGAATCTTTTTTTCAGCACTCGGTTAAAAAATTATAGTCAAAAGGAAATTTTTTTCGATTTCTGCCTTCAGGAAATTTCGCGCGAAAGAATATTTTCGGATGCAAATATCTCCGCAACCAGGGCTTGGATTTGAGTTTGGCTTTCAGTGTTAGGCTCAGGATAAATTGGAGGCAGATAACGTCGATAATATTTTTCATATGTGCTACGAACACCAGATGGCGTTAATTCCAAAAAAATAATTGTTTGGCCCACCCTATTATACAATTCGTTATATTTTTTCTGAAACAGGGAATGTGTCATTCCACAAAGAAATTAATGTTTGCAAAGCAAAAGAAAAAAAAAAAAACTTATATTTTTCGCACACTTATTTTTACTACACACACGTATCTGAATATATATTTCGCTCTCTTCTTTTTAAGACCCACCCGAATGGGAAACATTGTTCCCATCAGAAAAATACATCATTTAGACCATTTCCATGCATCCCTACAATTTTAATTTAATATTTACACAGAGTTTAATTAAAGAACAGAACACTCATATTTTATTCCCCATTATTACCCGTCATCATAATTTGTTTTAAATGAAACTTTTCCAACAACAAAGCGAGACTGATTATTTCCTTAGTTGAAAAACAAGCAACATTTCTCAATACTTATTTTTTTTTATTTTTTTTTTGTTTAATTCCATTTCTCAAAATAAAAAAGAAAATATTAATCAGAAGCATCATTAAATCTTCAATATTATTCTATTTCTATGTTAAGTTCGTTGAGTTACTGTGCTACATTGTTTTTTGATTTGTTAAAATGTTTTACATTTTTCTTACACAAAACTGTTTTTTGTTTTTAAGCCAGAAAAAATAGACTTGCATTTTTAAGAAGAACGATAAACTCTTTAAGCCATTTGTTACCAAAGAGTTAAAAATCTAAAATATTAAACGAATTCGAAAATATTTTACAATTTTTTTTTTTAGTTTGGGACCGTTGATGGCGTGATGAAGATTAGTGATGGGTCAACTCGGTTCGCTAACTCGAGTCAACTCGAGGATTAAAAACCTAGTATTTTCGGTTTTTTAAATTTTTTCTAGAGCGATTTTCGAGGCAATCCGGTAACATTTAGAAAGAAATATCCCTTTAGCGACCTAGATTCGTACCTTATCTCTCTAAAGAGCCATTAACATTCAAATTTCATCAGCGGATGGCAGAGATTTTGACGGATTAAAAACCTAGTATTTTCGGGTTTTTTAAATTTTTTCTAGAGCGATTTTCGGGGCAATCCGAGTTGGAAAACCGAGTTGGCAAACCGAGTTGGCGAACCGAGTCGGCAAACCGAGTTAGCGAATCGAGTTGGAAAACCGAATTGGCGAACCGAGTTGGCAAACCGAGTTGGAAAACCGAGTTGGCGAACCGAGTTGGCAAACCGAGTTGACTCGTTCAACTCGGTTGCAACTCGGTTTGCAAAAAAAAAAAACAACTCGAGTTAACTCGGTTTGCAAAATTTACGGTTCGGCACATCACTAATGAAGAAGGTCTTCCTCGCTTAGAGTAATGCCTAGAGTATAGTATTCAGTAATTACACCTCGGAATTACTGTCGACTTCGAGATCAGTTTCCACGTTTGATGGCTTGTTAGAGGCTGAGCAGGTCGATGGTTCCACGTGTGGTGTTACATCGATCTCCATATTGGTGTTCTTTAAAGCATTTCCTTTCGCTTAAGGGGCCTCTGGAGTTGCATTTCGTCTTTCTTGTAAATACGGACCATGATTTCGTCGAAACCGTACTTAATCACGCCCTCGGTGGCGGCCAGTGGAGCCAGTGATTCCCTATTGATCACCAAGAGAGCTGATCTATAGCGACCCACTGCCTCCTTCTCCTCAAACTTTGGGACTTTCCAGTCGTTTGGATTACTAATTTTAATCAGTTTCATGATCATATTTGGGCAGTTGTTTGGAGCCGGGACCATTATGCGTGCAATTGGTCTTAAAGGAATATTCTCCCTTGTAACAATCTCGAGCTTGGCAACCGGCCAGACTTCTGGCAAGCCATTGACAGCAGCCCTGTACAGATCGTAAGATGTCTTATCTCCACAGGCGATTCTCCTCGATGACAGATACAAATCTGAAATCGAGATGAGCCTTGATGTCTGCCCATTGATCATGAGAGATGTTACCATCCACATGATTCCTGTCAATGACCGCGGCTATGATCTTGCCTTTGAGCGCGTCGCTAAATGAGAGATATTTATTGAAGGCTGTTGTGCTGCTGGAATGCACTTTCTGCCTTTCGGTTCAGGCTTGTCGCCCTCGAGAGACCTATTGCGCTTTGACGTTGAGTCGCTGAGGGTCGGGGTGTGCCCTCACCCTTCGATTCAATTCCACATTTCGCAGATTTTGTCTCTCCGGATGGGGTGTCCCTTCTTGGGGTCGCTTGCAACGTCCTAACAGGAGCGGGGAAGGGGTGGGGAGTGGAATTGCCGCCCTTGGGAGAGTCGAGCGTCACAGCTGTTCCACTGACGGGTAGTTCCTTCAAGTAAAGGTTGCGGCTAGTAGAGGGATTAGGATTCCCGGATTCAACAACAAGGTTGACAACCCGTTCACATCCCTGAATTGACTCACACCACCACTGAAATTAGGAACCTCTAAACTCTGATTGAATTGGGTTTCCGAACGTTGCACTATTGAGGTGTGACAACAATTCGGCGACCCAACAACCTTAGCTAATCACCATCCTGCCAAAAACGCACAGGACTACTGTGGTGTTCATTGCCCGCCTGGCACCCACTTGGAGGGTTTGAATGAGGATTTTTGCCATGCGTGAGTTACTCAAGCTAAAAATAAAAACCTATGCGTTCAAAAAATCAAGCCATTGATGAAGTTCAAAATGTTAGTAACTGGAGTACTAGAGAGTTCTTCTAAGTCCGCGAAGAAATAATTCCTCTGATGGGAAAGTGCAGGGCAGTGACATAGAAAGTGTGAAGTGTCTTCATGCTCCTCCTCGCCACCGCATCCTCTGCATAGATCATCTTTTTCATATGATAACAGATTATGTCCCGTTATTATGCTTACAAGAGATCGAAGTGATCGCTTGTGTAGTTGCATAATTGTTTCCGTTCTTTGTTTGTTAAAACAGGGCCAGATGTTTCTTGTAGTACCGCAGGTGTCAAGAAGGTTCCACCTTTCATCGGCCTTGAAAGTTATTCTTTTTGAGATTTCCTGTTTTAAATAACAGGTAGGGGTGCTAACTAGATGAGCTTGGCTTACGTCAAGCACTGACCCTAATCTTGCTAATTCATCGGCTTTCTCGTTGCCTGGTATATCGCTGTGGCCTGGGACCCAGCAGAGTCTAATGTTGTGCTGTGCGCCAAGAACCTTAAGCTCTTCGCGGCAGCATGAAACAAGCTTTGATTTTACCTAAGATGCAGTAATCGTTTTTATTGCCGTGATATCAGCCCGTGGTATCGCCATCATTAATACCTGTTTAGTAGCTGTTGTCACTGCCAGGACCCCCGCTTGGGAGACACTACTGTAGTCTGGAAGGCTAAGCGAGGAAAATAGAAGTCTGCCCCTACACCAGTGTCCATCTTAGAGCCATCAGTATAGATAGCTATTAACGACTCACTGGAGTTATCTATCCATTCCTCTCTGCTTGGGATGGCAGCCTGGAATAGTTTATGAAAATCAAGTTTGGGTCTGTTGTAGTACTATGACCCATAACTTAAAAAGGATCTGAGCATCTCCTATGGAACTGTTTTTCCAGACTTTAGTTTGACTAAGTCTCAGGGCACAGATTCTTGAATAAAGAGGTCTAAGGGCATTAAATTGAGTATAACTTCCAGTCCTGCAGTTGGAGTGGATCTCTTTGCCCCTGTAATGCCTGTGCAAGCAAGTCTTTGAATTTGAAAGCTTTCCACCAAACCCAATTACCATAGGTTCCATCCATCCATCCATCTGATAATTTTAGGGTTTGGTCCCCAGATTTTCCCGAAAATTCTATTGCAGGAGTAAAAGGCGATCGATGCCTTGTTGAATGTATCTTTGGTGTTCAGACCCCAGTTTAGTTTTTATCTAAGATCACACCGAGATACTTTGCATGATCAGAGATTTTAAGAGGGCAGCCTACAATTGAAGGGTATTTTGCGTTTGTTAGTAAATAGCACTTGTTCTGTTTTAGCTGAATTGATTGCCAGCCCACAGTTCCTAGTACATTTACTAACCAACCAGAGGGCATATTCGGTTTGTTCATTGATAATGGGTTGGAACTTGCTAGTCGCTAGTAAGTGTAGGCTATCATTTTTACTCCACTTGGTTTCAATTTAGAGAGTATGCCGTTCATGACAAAAATCCAGAGTAGCGGTGAGAGAACTCCACCCTGTGGGGTACCCCTGGATGTGGTTACTCTCACCCTTTCCTGTGCTAGCTCAGTGTTGATTTGTCTCTTCCTAAGCATACACATTAACCACTGTATTATTGCCCTTTCGACCTTGTGGTCGTCCAAGGCTTGCTTCCTCCACCGCTGTTTTATCGGCATTTTCATCGTCTGAGGAGCCTCACGCAGAGTGATGCCTATAGTAGAGTCTTCAGTATCCATGTCGGAATTACACTCGACTGCAAGATCAGTCTCCACGTTGGATGGCTTGTTAGGGGCTGTGGAGGTCGATGGTTCCACGTGTGGTGTTGCATCGACCCAAATTAGTAAAAAAAAAATTTACTAAAAAAAAAAATTTTACTAAAAAAAAAAAAAATTGTACTAAAAAAAAAATTGTACTAAAAAAAAAATTGTACTAAAAAAAAAATGTACTAAAAAAAATTTTTTACTAAAAAAAAAAATTACTAAAAAAAAAATTTTTTTTTTTGTGAACAGTAAAGGTTCGATTGGAATGTTAAGAAATGCTATTCAACGTGCAGAGCGCTCTGTTCCTGCAGTAAAAGTTAAAGTTTTCTTGTTTTGTCTATTTTTTCTGGGCACTCAAAGGATATTTTATTATTTTTGAAATAAAAATCTATTTATCCTGGTCCTGGTGTAGAGTTAATTTTAAAAATTACGCATAAATTTATATACGTCTTTTTGATTTAAAATTAAAATATTTAACTATTTTTATTAAGAACAAAAACAAGAACACAAAAATATAAACTTTCTTCTGAGACTTATATAAAATTAAACTCTACCCCTCTTTATACTTTATCCTTACTTCACATTTATGCTTGCCGCTATGCGATGATTATCAATAAACTTAACAATACCGAATACAAAATATAAAAACCTATAGTCCAGGTTTGCCAGTTCTATCGTCTTCAGTGCCTGTCTCTTCAGTCGGCACTATCCTGATACCCAACTCATCTTCGTCGCCATCATCATCAACGTCTTCATCGAACCACTTACAATCGATGGGTGGCTCGACGGTGTCAGCCGGTCACATTGGATCCCAATCCACCGGTCTAAATCAAGGACCCAACGGACCTCAACAACCATCACCGACCTATGTTAATTTATAAGCCAAAACGATCTTCTAAAACTCAAAAGAAATAAATTAAAAAAAACAAAAAACACAAAAATTAATTAAAAAAAACAATTAAAATCGATAGTTAAGTTGAGAAAGCTGAGAATCAAAGAGAACCAATAACATAAAGGGCAACAGAATCAAGAAAAAAAAGAGACAAAGGGCTTGAAAACGAAATTTTTGTACAAGAAAATATGCTTGGAGAGCAGAAAGCGAGTAGCTCTGTAAAATAAATAAAAAAAACGAAAATAAATTTTGTACCTGAACCTGATCTTGGATTTTCGCGTATGAAACCAATTTTTTTTTTGCTGTATTAATGTGTTTGTGTTTTTTTGTTTTAATTATTTTAATTGAATAATAAATTTTACTATTTAAACCTCTTAATGTAAACAAATTGTCGTTGTTGATAAATTAAGCTTTTTCTTACTTTGTTGGATACGAATACTCATAAGTATTATTGAAATTGTATTAATTTACTCGGAAAAATAAGTATTTTTGCTGAAAAAAACTAAAGAGAATGATGTAAGATTTAAGAGTGTATCAAATTAAGCTAAGAGCATATTTGTTTTATTCAGTTTGCAGTCTGTCCATCTAAGTCCAAGTAAGTACTTTATTACTTACTTAAGATGGCGCTACAGTCCGTTGGGGACTTGGAATTCAATCAACAGTCTACGCCAGCCAGCTGGGTCCCAGTTTTGCACTCCAAGTTGATTGAGGTCCTCTTCCACTTGTGTGCGCCACCTGAGTCGCAGTCTTCCTCTTCTCTCTACGTCCTTCGGGAATAGTGTCGAAGGCTTTTCGGGCTGGAGCATTGCATGCGCTCTAAATGAGCCTCTGGAGCTTGACCCTTCTGGCTAGGTCCATGTTGTTGGAAAGCCCGTAAAGTTCGCTGTTGTATATTCTTCGCCATTACCCTTCAATGCACACGGGGCCAAAGATGACCCGAAGAACTTTCTTCTCGAAACATCCTAAGGCGCATTCATCCGTTTTGTCAAGGTCCATGCTTCTGCATCATACAGAAAGACGGGATGATGAGGGTGTTGTACAGTTTTGCCTTAGTTGCTCGAGAGAGGGCTTAGCCCAAAGAAACAGGCGATTAGCAAGAGTAATTCTTCATCTGTTCTCGGCACTGGTGTTATTGCCCGTGTTAATAGTGGAGCCTAGGTAGACAACTTCCTCTACTACCTCGAAGTTGTATGCATCTTTTGTGACGTTCTGTCCGAGCCATCGGTGCTGGGTGTCCTTCCTCGAAGACAGCATATACTTCGTTTTTCCCTCATTTACCTCTTTCTCAATTCTCACAAAGGCGCCATTGACATCACGCTGTGTTCTTCCCATATCTTCGGCGTACGCAAGAAGTTGAACAAATTTTTGGAAGATAGTGCCTCTGGTGTTGACGGTGGAGTTTTGCACTATCCTCTCAAGAACGATGTGAAAGAAATCGCACGACAGTGCATCGCCTTGTGTGAATCCTTTTTTGACATCGAAAGGTTCCGTAAGCTCGTTGCCAACCTTGATGGAGCAGCGTGAGTTCTCCATCGTCATTTTGCACAAGCGAACGAGCTCGGCAGGGATGCCAAAACTAGACAGTTCGTCCCTGTAGATGCTGTCATACGCGGCCTTAAAATCGATGAAGAGGTGGTAGGTATTGATCTGGAGTTTATAGGTTTTTTCCAGGATCTGCCGCAAATAGGTTTCTGTATTTTTAAATAAAAAAACTACAATTCCGTGTAAACAGACGACTCATCAGTTCTAAAGGAACAATTAACAGAACAAAGTCTTTGAGCTTATGAACCTTTTTGTCCGCATACGTTCGGAGCAAAAATGTCCGGTCGGAAGTTTTATTTCTGCATAAAATAAAGACACGTCAATGCTCGATCCATTCCAAACGCAAAATCAAACATGTTTATGTCCAGCATCTTCTTCTGCTTCAGCATTTTTAAATCAGACCTTAATTGCGGAATATTTTGTATCCAAAGAAATGCATTCTAGCTTGAAGTTAGGGCAGGTGAAGAGGTGTTCTTCAACGCTGGCAAAACCCTTGTGTAAGCTTTTCCGCCTGTCCTATTCTTCTGGGCTCGTTCCGAGCAGTTGGAAAACAGCATTTGTCCAGCCAATTCCAAAAAAAGGCGAATCTTCTCCCTCTGATTATCGTCCGATTGCACTAACGTCCCTTCTTTCTAAGGTCATAAACTATCAGCTCAAGAAATATCTCGAAGACCGAAAGCTTCTTAATGACCGGCAGTATGGCTTTCGCAGCAACAGGTCCACTGGTGATCTGATGGTTTATCTCACCGAACAGTGGAACAAATCTTTACATCGTTTTGGAGGAAGTAAGATTGTTGCGCTTGGAATTTGATAAAGTCTGGCATCTTGCTCTTTTATCGAAAATGCGTGTTTTCGGTATTGACGAATCCCTCCTTCGTTGTATTAGAAGCCCCAGGGCTCCGTTTTGTCTCCGAGCCTCTTCCTCATGATCTCTTGTCTGTAACTTCTAATCCAATGCATTGTTTCGCTGACGATAGTACCCTCGTTCCCAGACTCACATCCCTCCTCTTCGGATGTGGAACTGCAACTGCAAAATATGATAAGCTCATTGAACTTTGACTTAAACAGCATTGTACTGTACAATGAGGAATACAAAATCGCGTAGAGTTTAAACTCAATGCTGTCTTGTATCGTTGAAGCTAGATATATCTCCCCTGCCACTGTCCATGAGTGGCACTTGCATCAATGAGACCGAACATCTCGAGATGCTCGGTATGTGCATCACTGACCACCTCTTGTGGAACGAGCACATATGCGATGTGTTGCCAAAAATGCCACAAGATGTTTAGGTTTCTTCAGGCGGTGTGCAAGAAATTTTGTTCCCCTTCTGATCTGGCTATCATCTACAAAGCCTACAGCTTGAGTATAACTCTCACGTCTGGTCTGGTGCTCCAGTGACTTTCTTAAGTCTTCTGGACAGTGTCCAAAAAAGAGCATTCAATATGATTGGTGATCATCGATCGAACATCGGCGTAATTTCTCATGCCTCATCTTATTTTACCGATACATCAACGGTATATGCTCTATTGAAATACCCAGTTGCATTCCTCCCCTTAAAATGTTCAACCGTAATACCTGCGCCTTTAGGAAAGCCCATCAGTTCACCCTCGAGCCCAACTTCGGACGTACGGTCATGTTCAGAGAATCGTTCGTGAATTGAGACACTCTGTCTTCCCCAGTCACTGCAATGTTCAAGAATTCAAGACCAATGTTAACTGACACCTCATCCTAAACCATCTCCGTCTAAGCACAGTGGGGCTTTTGGCATAAAAAGTGAACAAAAAACTGGAAAAAACATCTTATGACTTTCCATCTTGATACATTTCTTTGAATCGAAAATCATGCATCTTTGGATAGAAAAACCAAAAACAAATAAATTGATGCATATATAAGTCCTTACCACCATCTAATTTTTTTTTTTTTTTGATGTTTCTGATTGATGTTTTATCTTTTTTCAATTAATATCGACAAAATGTGATCCTGTTATATTTTCTAATCAATCTCGATGTTTTTTTTTAATTTAATGTCTTATGCGACTGGAATATTTTTTTGCTAAAAAAACAAAAAAATAAAAAAAAAATTATTAAACCGCTTATTAATTTTTGTTTGAATTTTTTTTAGTTTTTAGCACGATTCTAATAAATATTACCAAATTTTTTTTTTTATTTTTTTTTTTTTTGGCAATGAGACTTGTTTGGCAATTTATGATACATGGGTAGTTTTGATGCCAAAATTTTTCGATTTCTGCTTGCTTTACCATATAACTGCACTTTAATTTGTGTTTTTGAAAAAAATGGCGACTATATTATAGTGTAACGTTTTTGTTACGACAAAACATTTAGTAGTAATTTTCCCCTTTGCATGAGTTTTTTTCTTTTTTTTCCATAAATATTTTTATAAAAGAATTACTGATTTTTTCGCCGAAAAATCTATTAAAATTTTTTTACTAATTGAAATTTCATTCTCTCTCTCTCTTTACGACTTTACGACAGGCGCAAGAAAAAGTGTATAAGATACATGGAAGTGGACGGTGATGATAATAATGATAATGACTTAGATAATCATATGAGCGATGATAATTTGGGTAGCTGTGGTAGTGTTGATGATGCAAAAACCCCAGATGATGATAGTGAGTCACTCAACCAATCATTATCAAGTCCAGGATGTTTAAGTGGATTATCTAGTTTACAAAGTCCATCAACCAGTCTGGCAAGTCCACTTAACTTGCTAACTAGTCCATCAACACCGAATGCTGCTGTTTCGAATTCAAATTCGAATACCAACAACAATAATAATAATGTATGTAATAGTAGCAGTGGTATATCGAATACGACTGATCAACAGCACCACTCTCTAAGTCTTCATCAATCTTCTTCAACTTCTTCACCCGCTTTACATCAGCAACAACAACAGCAACCACAATTGCATTTGCCAAAGTCACAACATTCCCAACAACATCACTTACCAATTTTTATTGATTCTATTCGTAATACAGCAGAAACTAGTTGCAATAATATGGCATCATCGTCAGCTAATCAGCAAGTTCTACATCATAATCCGACAGCTGTACCAACATCATCGAAGACATCGTCGACATTTTCAACATTGCCATCGGTTAAATCGATTACAGATCGCATGGTGCAATCCCTTTTGAATAATGTCAATATTGGCAATCGGTTGGGTCATTTAGCTTCTTTAGGCGCTCCACTGTCTCAAACTGATGATAATTCAGGTGTAGACATGACCCCACCTCCTCACAGTCATAATCAACAAAATTTAAGCTTCAATGCAAGTGGAAGTGTGAATGATGTTAAACCGCCATTAATGATGCCCCAACAACACCAACATCATCAACATCTTCAACGAAATTCGGTTGCAACCAACTCAACTACCAATCTAGAAGAAGACAATAAAATCAAACCCAATAGAACACTTCTGCCACCTCAAGGAAGTTACAACAAAAATGTGCAATCAACATCAACAACATCAGTGAATGGATCAGCTGCTTCACCATCGTTATCCTTTTCACTGTCATCGTCCTCATCATCGTCTTCGTCGTCGTCCTCATTATCATCATGCGTTGGTGGAAACGGTGGTGGGCCGTCAGCATCATCGTCGCCATCGGAGATATTTTTTGAAAAGACCATACGAAATCCAGTTGGTGCGAATCCTCGAGATGTCAATAACCCGCTTAGTATAAATCAATTGACAAAGCGCGATTACAATATTCATAACAACAATTCACCGCCAATGGTTCTGCTTCAACAACATCATCAACACCAACAACAAAATTCCATTAGTTTACAACATCAACATCAAAATTCCAGTATTAGCTTACAACATCATCATCAACCATCGTTTGTTACAGGAAAAAGTCCTACGCCAACCGAAAATAACCAATGTGCTCCTTCAGCATCTTTATCTTCACCGGCGACGGTGGCGCCATCTACTGCAGTTTCAAAAACTTCACCAACTTCGTTTTTTTTCAAATCCACACAACACCAATATCAACAACAATCAACAACGACATCCCTTGAATCTGGAATACTCTTAAGTTCGACTCGCTTGTCGCCATCGGTTCCATCGAGTACAAACTCCGCCGCTTTTACCTTAAATCAACAATTACAACACTTAAGTCATCAATTTCCAGTAACTGTTTCATCAGGATCAAATGATAGTAGTACAACTGTCACATCGACAAATAAAAGTCACATAGCTGCATCTGCAAAACAATCAAACAACAATAGTGTTGGTGGAGTAAGTGTTGGTTCATCAGTCACGTCATCACATCATCGGACATCTGATGGTGGTGAAAGTGGAGCAATAAGTGTAACATAACAGTACGCCGTTTATCGTAAGCCCCAAAACGCCATAGTAGTCCTTGCAATCTTGGTAGAATTTAATTTAAGCTTTTTAAGAAGCCGTCAAATATGACAGCTGTCAAACACTTTTCATCTTAAAGACAGGGTTGTTATAGCTTGAATTTGTGTCATTTTTGAGACAGTAATAAACTTGGCAGAGATTTTTTCTCATATAAGGTCAGGGCAGCCTCTAAGTATTCTAATTTTTTTGATAGAAAAAGTGTTCATTCCATAAAAGTTTCCAACATAAAAAAAATGCACAAACATCAATGTGTAAAAGTCAGCGCCACCCAAAAACCAAGTTCTTAACATCTTAAAGTGTAATTTTAAATATTTTATATCATAGAAGATAATAAACCAATTTTTAAAGATTTTACTGCAAAATTTCGTGGAATTTCGGAAACCACGCCCCCAAATGAAACAAAAATGTTTACTTATAGTTTTTCTTAATATTCAATCAAAACCCTATTCAAAATTCCGAATTTCAACATCCTACGACCATTTTAAGAAAGTGGGCGGATGCCACGCCCACCACGCAAAAGATTGAAATCTTCGATTTTTTTTGTTCCCATTGTATACATCTGAAAACCTACAATTGTACCCAATTTCGAGATTCCGGTATTACGTGTATTACTACGGAGGCAATGAAAATGTACACTCGGGCGTATACGTGTGTTTTTTTTTTTTGAGAACCTTACGTTTTTTGTATCAATTGTTATCTTGTTATTTTTAACAACCTCAAGAGTAGAGTTTTTGTTAATGACGACGATGAGTAAGCCGAGTTAATGACTCCTTGGTGGTCGTTTTGGAATCGTTTCATACTAGAATATAATAATATGAGGTCCTTCAAGCTAAACAGGAATGGGCTGTTGGACGAAGAATATCCGACTGAAGTTCCATGAGCATAGCCCTGCCCTAAGGTCATTTATGTGTTCTATATGTCGCAACCAAAAAGAAAAAAAAAACACGTATACGCCCGAGTGTAAATTTTCATTGCATCCGTAGTAATATATGAAATCTCTCTCTATCAAGTTCACAATCCATGAAGAATCTCAGCCTGAGATATTGCAGCTTTCCATAGTGAACGGTCCCTCGCATGCACTCTCAGGTCGCCGAAACCAAGCGCTCTGGCATCCGCAGTCACTTGGTCCTTGAACCGTAGGTTCGGTCTTCTTTGTCGTCTCGAACCTGGGGACTGGGATGAGAAGACTTTCTTGGCTGGAGCGTTGTCGTCCATTCGCTCGAAGTGGCCGAGCCAATGTAGTCGTCTTTTCTTGGCCTTCTGGACTACATCCACATCTTGGTAAAGCTCATACAGTTCTCTGTTGAACCTTCTTCTCCATTCGCCATCATTGCATACGGGACCGAAAATCCGTTGAAGAATTTTTCTTTCGAAAGTGCCCAGTATCAATTCCCCTTTTTTACTTATCGTCCAGCATTCGGCGCCGCAGAGTACAGAAGACACTTTGTCTTTCGAGTGAGGAGTTTTGAAGCCAGTTGTTTTGCCAAACCGAAGGAGCAGCGGTACTTTTTCTTCGGATCTTAACTAAGGTGTCGTTTGTGGGATTGATGTTTGTTCCAAGGCAGGGGAACTCCTTAACTACCTCGAAATTGTTGCTACCAACAGTGACGTTTTGTCCAAGGCGGTGGACAGACGTTGCTTTGTACTTTGTTTTGTCCTCGTTCACTCCAAGACCAACGAGTTTCGCCTGTTCTTCAATAGCTGTGAAGGCCTTAAGCACAGCTCTCTTGGATCGACCGATGATGTCTATGTTGTCCGCATAGCCTAGGAGCTGGGTGGACTTGTTGAAGATAGTGATTTCCGTGCTCACACCTGCCTTGCGCACTATCTGCTCCAGGACTATGTTGAAGAAGTCACATCACAACGCATCTCCCTGCGCATGTTTGGAATAACTCGGATGAGCTGTTACACTGCACTGCGTATTGTTTAGACTCATGCGGCACAGCTGGATCAGTTTGTTCGGGATCCCGAATTCATCGCTCTTTGCGGTGGATGCTATCATAAGCAGCTTTGAAGTCGATGAAAAGATGGTGGGTTTCGACTTGGAATTCGTTGGTCTTTGCCAGGATCTGCCTCAGTGTGAATATTTGGTCCATCGTTGTTCTGCCTGGCCTAAAGCCACACTGGTACGTGCCGATCATTGTGTTGCAGAACGGTTTAAGACGCTCACACAGTACGTTGGATAGGATTTTGTATGCAACATTAAGCAGGGATATGCCACGGTAGATGACATCGGATCGCCTTTTTTGTAGATGGGGCATATGGAGCTTATCGACCAGTCAGTGGGCATGCATTCTTCCTCCCACTTTTTGGTGATGACCTAGTGCATGCGGTTCATCAAAACACCTCCTCCATATTTAAAGAGTTCCGCAGGTATGCCATCAGACCCGGTGGCCTTTTGGATGGCTCTTTCTACATCTTCTGTGCTGGCGGCTGGGACTGGGTATTCATTGACTGGTCTTGCTTCTCTTTCGTCATTAGCTTGCTCGACATTTTGCGCATTCAGCAGCTGTTGGAAGTGCTGCTTGAAAACATCTACAATTCCCTGTGCTTCGGTGACTAGGTTTCCTTGACTGTTTCGAAGAGCCTGTGTCCCGGTTCTGAAACCAGAAGCTAATTGCTTCGACCTTTTAAAGAAATGCCGGGTGTTGTTCATGGCCCAAGACCCTTCTAGATCTTCGCAGGGTCTTTACATGCATTAACTTAAATAATAATGAAAAGTTCGAAGCACACAAAACTTTAGTTTATTAGGGTTCTAGTCAACAATTATTGTTCTTATCTTTCAATATATTAGTGTCCGACCGAAGCTTAGGCTTCAGCTTCGGCTTCGTTCGAATTTGGTCAAAAAAAACAACATTCGGCTAAACCTTCGGCTTCGGTAGAAAATAGACCGAAGTTTTGGCCGAAGCCGAAGAATTTGTTTCTTAATACCGAGCGTCGTAGTTGGCGCCGAAAGAAATCAATTTTTGAATTTTTGTTGATGCAAAATCGTAGTAGGCGCCATTAAACATTTTGTCACATGTCACTAGAGCTTTCAAAGTAACGTTAAAATGGGTATCCGTATGTATTCGTTACTTTTGTTATGAATATTCGTTACTTAAATATCGTTACTCGTTACTTTCGTTACGAAACACGCCAAACTAACACAGTATACCGTTGGAATGACGCGTTCTATACCAGTATAGGAAGTGGTATAGTATGAAATAACTACCTGAAAAAAAAGTAACTAGATCTTAAAAGTAACGATATTTATTTTGGAGTACCGAATCGTTACTCGGTACAAATTAAAATACCGAATACTAAGTAACGAATACATACGGTTTGCTGCAGCTCTAATGTCACATCGTTTATCCTTTTATTTTATTCGAATTGAGAATTCTTCGCTTCGCTTAAACCTTCGGCTTCGGCTTCGGCTTCTTGGGCGCAAAATCGACCTTCGCTCGGACACTACCTTGAAATCCACATAAATTCAAAAAGTCAATACAAGCAATTCAAAGCGTGCCACACTAAAAAATATGCCATATTAAATATACAAAAATATTTGTTTTAGTTTTTTTGTTTAAAATTTAAAAAATTTAAGAGCAAAGCCCAGAGAAAAGAGAAATGCCAATAGAAATGAGCCTGAGACAATGTTAATGAAATTAACATCGTGTGTGGTTTTTAGTTGTTAAACAGATGACGAGTGTGATATTTGATTGTAAAAACCTGTCCACATAGGTAGCATATATGCAGTCTAATTGACTTGTAGTATAAAAAGCCTTAAGTGGTCCCCCATGTAAGCAATTCAATTTGAAATGGTTTTAGTTTTAGGAGATCGCTTTGTAGCAGTTTCAATAGAAAAACAAGAAAAAAGTTGAACGAAAAATTATCAACGATGTCTTCAGCTCAACATTCTGTAACATCAGTTGACGAGCTTAACAATTGCGCCAAATATTTTATAGACGTAGGTATAACATGTAGATTATACAAAATCTAAACACGAGGAACGATATTTTGAAAACATGAGTAGGTCAGAACCAAAACTCTTTATATCCAAGTTGGGGAATTTTGTGCAAAAACCCACCCAAAACCCGTTGAAAGGACGAAACACCGAAAACAAGCTCATAGCGGGATAATCGCCCATGTATCTGTGCGCTAAATTTCATCCAGATCCATTCAGCCGTTCTGGAGTTACTTATTTACTTAAGGTGGCGCTAGAGTCCGGTGTGGACTCCGGCCTCAATCAACAGTCTCCGCCAGCCAGCTGGGTCCCAATTTTGCACTCCAAGTTGATTGAGGTCCTCTTCCACTTGTGTGCGCCACCGGAGTCGCGGTCTTCCTCTTCTGCTGCATCCCTCGGGAGAAGTGTCGAAGGCTTTCCTGGCCGGAGCATTGGTGTCCATCCGCTCTAAATGACCGAGCCATCCGAGTCTCTGAACCCTGACCCTTCTGGCTAGGTTGGCTAGGTCCATGTCGTTGGACAACCGTAAAGTTCGCTGTTGTATCTTCGCCATTCCCCTTCAATGCACACGGGGCCAAAGATGATCCGAAGAACTTTCCTCTCGAAACAGCCTAAGGCACATTCATCCGATTTTGTCAAGGTCCATGCTTCTACACCATACAGCAGGACTGGCACAGTTTTGCCTTAGTTTCTCGAGAGAGGGCTTTTTCACTCAATTGCTTTCTTAGCCCAAAGAAACAGCGATTAGCAAGAGTAATTCTTCGTCTGAACTCGGCGCTGGTGTAATTAGCGGAGCCTAGGTAGACAAACTCCTCTACTACCTCGAAGTTGTATGCGTCTATTGTGACGTTCTGTCCGAGCAGTCTTTTCAGCACTCGGTTAAAAAGTTATAGTCAAAGGGAATTTTTTTTCGATTTCTGCCTTCAGGAAATTTCTCGCGATTTCAAATCGCCATATCTCTCAACTTTCCCAGCCAGTCTATTTCAAACGAAATCAAAGGTCTGTTTGGCTTCTATCAGCCATTGAAAACCAAAACTTTCTGCGAGCACTGGTTACCGAGTTATGAACAAAAAACCCATCGAAGTAAATTTTTTGATTTCTGCCTTCAGGAAATTTCGCGCGAAAGAATATCTTCGGATGCAAATATCTCGGCAACCAGGACTCAGATTTGGGTTTGGCTTTCAGCGTTAGGCTCAGGATGATGAGAACTATCAAATATGTTGAATTTAGTGAAATCTATTTCTCACGATTTTTTTCGAAAAAATTTTGGGCATACAAAAAAATTCTTCCAAAACCCATCGACTGATACATCAAAAGAAAGGTCTGGTCGAGCTCTATTCAATCTTTTTGAAGGCCTAGTAGCCGAGATATTGGCAAAAAAGTTTATTATTCGGTGTTGGGTGTCCTTCCTCGAAGACTTCGTTTTTCCCTCTTTTACCACTGTCTCAATTCTCACAAAGGCGCCATTGACATCACGCTGTGTTCTTCCCATATCTTCGGCGTACGCAAGAAGTTGAACAGATTTTTGGAAGATAGTGCCTCTGGTGTTGACGGTGGAGTTTTGCACTATCCTCTCAAGAACGATGTTAAAGAAATCGCACGACAGTGCATCGCCTTGTCTGAATCCTTTTTTGACATCGAAAGATTCCGTAAGCTCGTTGCCAACCTTGATGGAGCAGCGTGAGTTCTCCATCGTCATTTTGCACAAGCGAACGAGCTCGGCAGGAATGCCAAAACTTTTACATAGCTTTATACAGTTCGTCTCTGTAGATGCTGTCATACGCGGCCTTAAAATATATGAAGAGGTGGTGGGTATCGATTTGGAGTTCTTGAGTTTTTTCCAGGATCTGCCGCAACGTGAAAATTTGGTGATTTTCCTGGCCTGAAGCCACATTGATAAGGATAAGTCGTTCACATGGGGATCTTGTAGGCGATGTTCAGTAGTTTGTAGTTGGCTCAGTTTAGAGGATCTCCCTTTTTCAGGATCGGGCAAACAATGCTGAGGTTCCATTCATCGGGCATGCATTCTTCCGATGATTTGGTGCATGCTCCTATCTAGATCGTCGCCTGCTGCTTTGAACGACTCGGCAGCTATTAATGTGTTTTGGAAAGTAGGATATATTGAGTTTTGGTTCAGTTCAGGAGATAGAAAGAGAGAGAGAGAGATAAAGTGGGTAAGGGGAGAGAGGGAGGGAGGGAGAGAAAGGAGTGTTTGTGAGTTGTGACCAAAACCGAATTTTATTATCATTCTTATGACTAAGAACGAGTGAATTGTATGATGAAAATAGATGTTTTAAAGTTAAGCCAATGTATGTTAAATGTTAAACAAAATGAATGTGGACATAGTGTGTGTTTGATTTTAGTTCATAGACTATAGGGTATGTACATTTATAAAGTTCAGAAAATATTACTTTTCACAAAAATCAACAAAAAATTAGTGTCCTTTTGTGATTTTTTTATATAGACAATGTATTAGGTATAAAAAGTTACTTTTAACAAAAAAAAAAGCAACACCCGTGTGCAATCTAATGAAGCGCATCTGATATATATGTATTTATAAGTTCAAACAACAAAAAAAAAAACGTATGTATAACTTGAAAGTGATGATGAAGAAGTTTGAGATTGAATGAGTGCCACATTGTATATTTATTCATTTCTATTTACAAATACAAATGTAAAACTTAAAAAAAAAAACATACAAAGAGCTTTTATAA
This sequence comes from Sphaerophoria taeniata, assembly GCA_943590905.1. NCBI lineage: Eukaryota > Metazoa > Arthropoda > Insecta > Diptera > Syrphidae > Sphaerophoria > Sphaerophoria taeniata. The sequence goes on from OX016543.1 coordinate 3,799,652, forward strand.
TTTTGCTAAATATATTAATTTTTAAGAATTGTGTTTTTTTTTCTTTTTTCGAAAATCAGTTCTTAAGTTAAAAAATAAAATAAAGGAAAATCATAATCAGTCACATGTAGAAATGTACAATAAATAACACCCCCGCCACTGCAAATTACATAAAGTGCGAGAAAATTCATTATATACACAACAATACATAAATTAGTATTTACAATGAAAAAAAAACTGCGTATGTACAACATAATATCTATATAATAAATTAAATGTAATATTAATCTTAATGTACCGACAGAGTGCGCCCCACACGCATTCTCCTAAATCACTTAATGTTATACATTCTATTCACAGCGCACTATGAAGAAAAAAAACCATAATTACAACAACAACAAGAAATAAACACTCTAACAACGCAAATTTATTATAGAATCAGAGATTTAATCAATTTAAATGTAAATATTAATAATTTTTTCCAAGTGAAATCAATAAACCAATCTTAAATTTTAAAATTAAGATTTTTAGATATGTTATTAATGATAATGAATTCTGCTATATACTGATTAATGTTCAGTTAATATAATTTGTAAATCTATAAATACGTCATAAAATATACAGTGGGGTGGCCAAAACTAAAGCACGAAATTGGGGCACACTTTAAAAATATTCGAATAAAAAAAAAAAAATAAATAAAGGATGTAGTTGTTCGCCGCAAGAGTCAGTTGAATCGTAGCGCCCACACAGAACAGACGTGTCACGGAACTCCTCTGATTAAATAAATGTTAAATATAAAGGGTCCGCCTAATAACTTTTTTTCCAGTAGTGTAAATGTTCGCCGCAAGAGTCAGTTGAATCGTAGCGCCCAAACCGAACAGACGTGTCGCGGAAATCCTCTGATTAAATAAATGTTAAATAAAGGGTTTTCCAATAAGAGGTGTTATTTTGATATTCAAAGAAAAGTGACATTTTTTGAGATAAATGATCGGATGTTTATTTCATTATAAAGAGGAAGGTATGCCGTTAATAATGGAACACAACAGCAGCCAAATGGCCGCCACGACCACACTTACAGGACCATATCCTTTTCATGAAATTTTCCACAACCAAATTGCAAAGTGGCTGCCCTATGTCCTCGATAGCCTCACGAATTCCATCTTTGAGGTCTTGAATCGACGCTGGGCTGTTGGCGTGGACCTTATCTTTCACGTGGCACCAAAGGAAGAAGTCACAAGGTGTTAAATCACAAGATCTCGGTGGCCAATTGTGATCACCTCTTCGAGAGATAACACGGTTCTGAAACTTTTCCCGTAAAATATCGATGGTTTCATTTCTTGTGTGACACGTAGCGCCGTCTTGTTGAAAGTAAACATTGTCCATACCATCCAATTCTGGCCATAAAAAAATCATTAATCATCTCTCGATAGCGCAATCCATTGACCATAACTGTTGCTCCAGCAACATTTTCGAAAAAGTAAGGTCCAATGACCCCGCCGGACCTTAAACCGCACCAAACAGTCACGCGTTGAGGATGGAGAGGCTTTTCAACAATAACTCTTGGGTTTTCCGAGCCCCAGATGCGACAGTTTTGCTTGTTGACGTAGCCTCCGAGGTGGAAATGGGCCTCATCAGTCAAGATGATTTTTCGATGAAATTCCGGATCATTTTCATGCATTTCAAGGACCCAATCAGCAAAGACACAACGTTGTTGATGATCAGCCGGCTTGAGTTCTTGTGTTAACTGAACTTTATAAGCCTTAAGACCCAAGTCTTTATGCCGTTTGTGGAATGCCTAATTCCAAAGAACGACGAGGAATGGACAAACCTGGGTTTTCTTCAACACTTTGGGCTACAACAGCAATATTCTCAGTTGTTCTTGAGCGACGTGCACGGGTTTTATACTTCACAGCACTAACTTGTCCCAACAGCTCGAATTTGTCCACCAATTTCTGTATTGCGGTCCGACAAGGTGCTTCACGACGACCCAAAAATGTTTTACGAACCGTCTCTGCCAAATTTTCACCATTTTTATAGTGAATTTTCAATAATTTCAATGCATTGTTGAAGCGTGTATCGTTTTCACAAAATAAAAATTTTGTTAGTTAGTTTTTTAATAATTTAAAAGACTCAAACATGGTTAATTTACCCTAGTAAACATTTTTGAACATTCATGAATATTTTTTATTTTATTCGAATATATTTTCAAAGTATGTCGATTTCGTGTTTTAGTTTTGGCCACCACTGTTTATACAGGGCGATTCACGAACGTTGTGCCAAAAAAAAAACTAGGACGTGTATCAATATCTGAAGATTGAGCTCAAATTGGGCTCACATTGATGTGTACTCAATGTGAGCCCAATTTGAGCTCAATCTGAGGATATTTGTCTTGGATTGAGACAAGAAATAAATCGTAAGGGTGGGGCGTCTATTATCGGCTTGTCTTGTCTCGTTTTCGAGTCGCGAACAGGCCAGCTGTTTTGGCGCTAAGTGAAACCCAAGCAGGTGAGAATTCCGATCCTACTGAATTTCCCATTCATGGGTATTGCTGGGTGCCATTATTCTTCCTCCACCATGGTCTCGCCGTTTACATTAAGAATGATGTTCTTGCCTCAATATGGACGTTGCTCCAAATCTTTTTTTTTTTTTTTTTTTTTTTTTTTTTTTTTTTTTTTTTTTTTTTTTTTTTTTTTTTTTTTTTTTTTTTTTTTTTTTTTTTTTTTTTTTTTTTTTTTTTTTTTTTTTTTTTTTTTTTTTTTTTTATTATTATTCCCACGCCTCTTTCCCCCCCAGATACCGCACGCGCTGGGGTCCATTTTCACCGAGTACGATTGCAATTACGGTTGCTAGTCGTATCGGCACTTAATTACAAATTATTAAATTTTTTAAGTCTCTGTCAATAAGCACATCATTCACTAATGTTTTCTCTATCGAATCCCATACCTGGACAGAGCTTCAACTTGGCTCAATCTGAGCCCAATCTGAGCTCAATCTGGCTGAATCTGAGGATTTTTGTCTATGGCGTTTGTATTGCTGCGGTTGCTCGTTGACAATGACACTCCAGTTGCTAGCTCTCTTGCGCTATAAGTTAATGTTTCAACGAGCTAACGAAGGGTATAGACCCCCTCTCCCATACGACTTCTTTTCTTTTCTAAACAGAACCAATACGCTCTAGCTTTTTGGGCACAACATTCGTGAATCCACCTGCATAAATACTTAAGAACAAAGTATAAAAATAATATTACCATAATCATTAGCTCTTTAGGTTTTTAGATATTTCTAAGTGTTGTTAAAGTTAGCTGGAAAGATTAATTAAAAAAAAAGAAAAGTCAAAATGTGTAAATGAAAAGTCATCATAACAAATCTTACAAAAACGAAAAAAAAGTAAAACAAATAAAATAATTTTTTACCACTTAAATGAGTTTTGGAAAAGGAATTTAAAATTGTGTTGACACAAAATTTAAATAAAAAAAAAACTTAAATGCCAAACTAGCATGTAAGAAAAAATGTTAAAAAGAAGTTGTAATGATTAATTTTTTTTTTGTATAATTTTAATTATTTTAAGGTTTTATGATTTTGCCTTATAAACGAATTCTTCCATATTTAAAAAATAATAAAAAAATATTTTTACTTTGAATCATATTTGCTAATTGTCTTATTTTTTCAATTAATTTTAATGTTTTCTTTTGATTTTTTGTGGTGAATCTGAGATAAAGCCTTTATTTGATTTTCAATATCTGAATTACACATCAATCTGAGCTCAAACTGAGCCCAATCTGAGCTCAATCTGAGGCTTTTTGTCTATGGCGTTCGTATTGCTGCGATTTCGATTGTTTTAAGTCTTAATTGAGCCTTTATTTGATGGTTCGCATCCACTCAAGTATTTTCATTTTCGATATCTGGAGTATACATCAATCTAAGCCCAATCTGCGCTCAATCTAAGGATTTTTGTCTATAGCGTGTGTATTGCTGCGTTTGCAATTGTAAAAGTCTTAAAGCACTACAGTTCACGTCCACTCAAGTATTTTCATTTTCAATATCTTAAGAACACATCAATCTGAGCTCAATCTGAGTCCAATCTGAGAATTTTTGTCTATGGAGTTTGTATTGCTGCAGTTGCAATTGTCTTAAAGCACACAGTCTCCTGTTTGGTGAATGTGAAGATCAGCGGGAAGAAGATTCAGAATCAGTATGGCAAGATCTAATTGCTCCCGTAGTTCCAATGCAGGCAGTTCTTTGAACTCTTCTTAGCTTTTTTCTAAGTCAGGCCACCAAGCAATTGATCTATATGTCAGAATGGGGCTAACTATCACCGTGTAAATCCAAAGATTAGGAGTAGAAGGCGATGCAGTAGCCCGTAGCTAAGTGGTTAGGTGCGTTGGCTGCTAAGCAGAACGTCGTCGTGGGCTCGAGTCCTGCTCGTGCCCATAATTTTATTTCATCTTTCAGGGGCATTGTCTCTTGCGAAGAACTGACAAAACTTCCAAAAGTATCAATCTGTCATGAAAAAGTGCTTCTCAACTTTGCCGTTCGGAATCGGCGTTAAATTGTAGGTCCCCTCAATTCTTCACACGCACACAGAGGATTGTTGATGAGAGTAAGTCCCTTAGGCCTTGGCTCTTCAAAATCTGTCGCGCCAATCTATTTATTTTTTTATTTTAGAAGATGATACTAGCTTTCTTTACTCGTTCTTCTATGTTCTTGGAGTCTAGGATAACTCGCAGGTTGTCAATTTAATCTTGGTAGTCTTGTTTTTGTTAACTTCAAGTGTTTATCTAGTTTCCCATTTTACTAACTTTTTTAAGAGCTGTTTCCAGCTCCGTCAGGCAAATGCCCGAGGACATCAGTACCAGATCGTTGGCATAGCGCTACTACCTTAACTACACGCTGTTATCAAGATTGCATAAGGTTTCGTTCAAAACTAGTAGCCACAAGAGAGGAGATAGAACCCCGTCTTGGGGTTTTCCTCTTTTCGGCAAATCTAGTGAGTTGGCTGTTACCCATTGATCCTTGAATGACTCTGATTTGGAGCATGAAGACAATCTAATTTGGATAGTGCTACCCTGATAGCTTCTGCGAGCACAGAAGGCTCCTTCTACGTCAATAAAGGTGGCGAAGGTGTATTCTTTGTACTTAGGGTTCGTGTGTACTCACTTGTTCACTCATCTCATGGAGTCAATGTTGCCGTAAAACAGGGGCCTGATTATGGGGTTCGCGGCGAATCGTTTTCAATTCGACCTTTCAAATTCGACTCGCTTCGTATTTCCTTATTAACGAACTCGCGGCGAAGCGAGAAAACGCCTTCCAATATTCCAGTGATTTGACACTTAATATTCCAGTTAATAATGTGAACAGTGTTGCCGCATGTTAAAATTTAAATGAGTCTCCGCTGCTGAAAAAAAGTCATATAATAAAAATAAATTTTATTTTACACACAAAGGTTCTTCTAATGGAAGATTCTGAACTTTGGCAGTTGATAGCGGCCTTTTTTGAAGCTACATCTTTTGGTTATCATTAATCCAGTCTGTTTTGCAAGAGTATTGATTACATTTTATAATTTGCATGAGAAGAAGAATGTTAATAAACATGCAGAAATGAAAATAAACTCTTTTTTCATGCACTAACTGTAGAATACTGAAAAAGATAAATCAAATTTAATAACATGAGACCCTGAGCCAACTTATCAAAAATCACTCTATCAGAAAATGCCGAGTGGTGGTAACTCTGAATAAACACTCTTTCGTCTGTGAATCCGCCAATGAAAAGCTGTCGTATTTCAACTCGCCAGCAAACATTATGACATTTCAAATACGCCTTCGAATTCGTTAATTGGTCGAATTCAAAACGAAGAAGACGAAAGCGAACGCAATAATTGAAAAATATCAAACTCGCTAGCAAAACGATTCGCCGCGAATCCCATAATCAGGCCCCAGGAAATCTTAGAATGTCCACGGAAACAGCATGTCTATTAAGTTGGCAAACCAATATGAGCACAAACGATTGGAACCTTAATGACAATTATGTGCTAATTATGTGCTCGCGATTTATATCTAGAGATTTAGTATATTACTACGGATGCAATGAAAATGTACACTCGGGCGTATACGTATTTTTTTTTACTTTTTGTTTGAGAACCTTACGTTTTTTGTATCAATTGTTATCTTGTTATTTTTAACAACCTCAAGCGTAGAGTTTTTGTCGATGACGACGATGAGTAAGTCGAGTTAAGGACCCAAAGAACCGTCCGACTGACTCCTTGGTGGTCGTTTTGGAATCGTTTCATACTAGAGTATCATATGAGGTCGTTCAATGTATACAGCAATTGGCTGTTGGACGAAAAATATCCGACTGAAGCATAACTCCTTCGACCAAGTATTCTTTATGTCGCAAGCAAAGAAAAAAACACGTATACGCCCGAGTGTACATTTTCATTGCATTCTTAGTAATATACGAAATCTCTCTCCAGCTCACAATCCAGCCTGAGATACTGCAGCCTTCCGTCGTGAACGGTCCCTCGCATGCACTCTCCAGTCGCCGAAACCAAGTGCTCTGGCATCCGCAGTCACTTGGTTCTTGTACCGTAGGTTCAGTCTCGAACCTGGGGGCTGGGATTAGAAGACTTTCTTGGCTGGAGCGTTGTCGTCCATTCGCTCGATGTGGCCGAGCCAATGTAGTAGTCTTTTCTTGGCCTTCTGGACTACATCCACATCTCGGTACAGTTCTCGGTTGAACCGTCTTCTCCATTCGCCTTCGTCGCATACGGGACCGAAAATCCGTCGAAAATTTTTTCCTTCGAAAGTGCCCAGTATCAATTCCCCTTTTTTACTTATCTTCCAGCACTGGTCCCGTAAAGTAGGTCAAAGTTTTGTATAGCAGACACTTTGTCTTTCGAGTGAGGAGTTTTGAACCCAGTTGTTTGGCCAAATCGAAGCAGCAGGGTAATTCTTCTTCGGATCTCGTTTGTGGGATTGATATTTGTTTCAAGGTGGGTGAACTCCTTAACTACCTTGAAATTGCTGCTACCAACAGTGACGTTTTGTCCTAGGCGGTAGGCAGATGTTGCTATCAACAGCATGAACTTTGGTTTGTCCTCATTCACTTCAAGACCAACGAGTTTCAATCGCTGTGAAGGCCTCAAGAACAGCTCTCTTGGATCGCCGATGATGTCTATGTCGTGACCAGTGGGCTTGCATTTTTCCTCCCAAACTTTGTTGATGACCTGGTGCATGCGGTTCATCAGAACAGCTCCTCCATATTTAAAGACTTCCGCAGGTATGCCATCCTCTCTCATGGCTCTTGCTACCTCTTCTGTGACTGGTTCTTCATTGACTGGTCTTGCTTCACTGTTTCGAAGAGCCTGAGTCCCGGTTCTGACACCAGAAGCTAATTGCTTCGACCTTTTAAAGAAACGCCGGGTGTTGTTCTTGGCTCGAGACTCTTCTAGATCTTTGAGATGAGAAACTGCGGATGCTCTTTTCTTCCTTCGCATCACCTTGTCTATAGCCTTTTTTGACATCGAAGGCGTCAATGCGGTCTTTAGCGACTTTAATGGAGCAGCGTGAGTTCTCCATCAGACCAATGAGTTTTTTAGGGATGCCAAAACTGGACATGGATTTATACAGTTCTTCTCTATAGATACTGTCATACGCGGTCTTAAAATCGATAAAAAGATGGTAGGTGTCGATTTGGAGCTCATAGGTTGTTTCCAGGATCTGCCGCAAAGTGATCGATGGTTGACTTTCCTGGTCTGAAGCCAATCAGATTGTTGACGAAAGGCTTCAGAAGTTAACATATTACGGCAGAGAGGATCTTGTAGTTGATGTTCAGTCGACTGACTCCTCTGTAGTTGGTGCAGTTTAGAAGATCTCCCTTTTTCAGGATCGGGCGAACAATTCTGAGGTTCCATTCATCGGGCATGACCTCTCTTCCGACCATATTCTGCAGATGAGTTGTTGGTGCATGCTCCTTAAAAACCAGTGTACCATGTTCTTAAATGTTTTTTTGTATATTTTGTTTTTTGTAAATTTTGTGTTTTTGACAAATGAAAACAAGTTCTAGTTTTGTTTCATTGGTTGCCAAATTTGCCAAAACTTATTTTGAAGTGTTGTGAATTAAAACAGGTTATAAGTTGATCTTAAAAAGAGAGTTATAGCCGATTTTTCATTCATCGAAGACAATCTACAAATAACAAACTGGCAAATAAACTTATCGGTCGAATAAATAAGAGCGTTATTCGTCAGATAGACTTTATCTGACGAATAACGTTCTTATTTATTCGACCGATGAAAACATAAAAGCGTTACTCGTCATATAAAGTCTATCTGACGATTGAAGAATCCAATATTTTGTTATCTGTCGAATAAACACTATCTGCCTGTTTAATTGAAAAATCGGCTCTTAATAAACTAAATATATTCCAAGGATATAAGCATTATGTACTGTGAGTACGCATCATGTATTGTAAATAAAACATTTATACATAAGAATTTGTATGATTTTTTATCCTTAAAAATTAAGGACATCGTATGCATATAAAAAGTAAGATCCTAGCTATAACTACTCATAAATTAATAAACAAATCTTTACTTCAATGATCACAGACGAACCACATAGTAGATATTTTCATTGATCTATGAATTGTTATACGATTTGCGACTTGAGTTTGTTTGTTGTATAAAATAAAGTACAAGAAAGCATTAAATCACCCCAAAAAGAAAAAATGGTTAAATGATTATTTGTTTTTTTGTATGTGCTTTGTGTACATGAACACAGATATTAATACATACATATGTAAGGATCCGATATATAAATATATACACGAAACAGAAAAAATAAAACAGTATGCGCCAAAATTCAATGTGTTGTTTTTATACTATCTGAAAGCCATCATCGATGGGTACTTTGTCTGCGTCACCTTTGAAGCGGCTCATTCACACAACACTTGTGTCATCGGTGTGACAGTCCCAAAAAAACACGACACCGAAATTTGCCGCGATTTCAAATGATGTACGAAATCAGAGGTCTGTTTGTCTTCTATCAGCAACTGAAAACCAAAACTGCCTGCGAGAACTGGTTACCGAGTTATGATCAAGAAACCATTTTCGCACGATTGCGAATATTTGTATCCGCATCCGCAATGTCTTTTACAACTTTGACAACTTTTAAAGACTCCGCATCCACAATTCACATCCGCATCCGCAATATCCGCATCCGCATCCGCATCCGCATCCGCATCCACAATAGGGATATCCGCGTCGCCAAAATATCCGCATCCGCGATATCCGCATCCCCAATATCCACAAAGAGATATCCGCATCAGAGATATCCGCATCAGGGAAATCCGCATTCGCAATATCCGCATCCGCATACGGATATCCGCATCAGAGATATCCGCATCCGCATCAGGGAAATCCGCATTCGCAATATCCGCATGCGCATACGGATATCCGCATCTGATGCGGATATATCTGATGCGGATATTGCGAATGCGGATTTCTCTGATGCGGATATCTCTATGCGGATTTTGGGGATGCGGATGCGGATGTAGAAAATCAACACAAAATTTCAGAGAAATTTTCAGTAGAAAAACACCAAAATTTCAGAGAAATTTCCAGTAGAAAATCAAGAAAATTTCAGAGAAATTTTCAGTAGAAAATCAACACAAAATTTCAGAGAAATTTTCAGTGGAAAATCAAAAAAATTTCACAGAAATTTTCAGTGGAAATCAACAAAATTTCAGAGAAATTTTCAGTAGAAAATCAACACAAAATTTCAGAGAAATTTTCAGTTGAAAATCAACAAAATTTCAGAGAAATTTTCAGTAGAAAATCAATACAAAAGTTCAGAGAAATTTTCAGTGGAAAATCAACACAAAATTTCAGAGAAATTTTCAGTGGAAAATCAACACAAAATTTCAGAGAAATTTTCAGTGGAAAATCAACACAAAATTTCAGAGAAATTTTCAGTGGAAATCAACAAAATTTCAGAGAAATTTTCAGTAGAAAATCAACACAAAATTTCAGAGAAATTTTCAGTGGAAAATCAACAAAATTTCAGAGAAATTTTCAGTAGAAAATCAAGACAAAAGTTCAGAGAAATTTTCAGTAGAAAATCAACACAAAATTTCAGAGAAATTTTCAGTGGAAAATCAACAAAATTTCAGAGAAATTTTCAGTAGAAAATCAACACAAAATTTCAGAGAAATTTTCATCGGAAAATCAACAAAATTTCAGAGAAATTTTCAGTGGAAAATCAAGAAGAAGATTCAGAATCAGTATGGCAAAATCTAATTGCTCCCGTAGTTCCAATGCAGGCAGTTCTTTGAACTCTTCTTAGCTTTTTTCTAAGTCAGGCCACCAAGCAATTGATCTATATGTCAGAATGGGGCTAACTATCGCCGTGTAAATCCAAAGATTAGGAGTAGAAGGCGATGCAGTAGCCCGTAGCTAAGTGGTTAGGTGCGTTGGCTGCTAAACAGAACGTCGTCGTGGGCTCGAGTCCTACTCGTGCCCATAATTTTATTTCATCTTTCTCTTGCGAAGAACTGACAAAACTTCCAAAAGTATCAATCTGTCATGAAAAAGTGCTTCTCAACTTTGCCGTTCGGAATCGGCGTTAAATTGTAGGTCCCCTCAATTCTTCACACGCACACAGAGGATTGTTGATGAGAGTAAGTCCCTTAGGCCTTGGCTCTTCAAAAGCTGTCGCGCCAATCTATTTATTTTTTATTTTAGAAGATGATACTAGCTTTCTTTACTCGTTCTTCTATGTTCTTGGAGTCTAGGATAACTCGCAGGTTGTCAATTTAATCTTGGTAGTCTTGTTTTTGTTAACTTCAAGTGTTTATCTAGTTTCCCATTTTACTAACTTTTTTAAGAGCTGTTTCCAGCTCCGTCAGGCAAATGCCCGAGGACATCAGTACCAGATCGTTGGCATAGCGCTACTACCTTAACTACACGCTGTTATCAAGATTGCATAAGGTTTCGTTCAAAACTAGTAGCCACAAGAGAGGAGATAGAACCCCGTCTTGGGGTTTTCCTCTTTTCGGCAAATCTAGTGAGTTGGCTGTTACCCATTGATCCTTGAATGACTCTGATTTGGAGCATGAAGACAATCTAATTTGGATAGTGCTACCCTGATAGCTTCTGCGAGCACAGAAGGCTCCTTCTACGTCAATAAAGGTGGCGAGGGTGTATTCTTTGTACTTAGGGTTCGTGTGTACTCACTTGTTCACTCATCTCATGGAGTCAATGTTGCCGTAAAACAGGAAATCTTAGAATGTCCACGGAAACAGCATGTCTATTAAGTTGGCAAACCAATATGAGCACAGACGATTGGAACCTTAATGATAATTATGTGCTAATTATGTGCTCGCGATTTATATCTAGAGATTTAGTATATTACTACGGATGCAATGAAAATGTACACTCAGGCGTATACGTATTTTTTTTTTTACTTTTTGTTTGAGAACCTTACGTTTTTTGTATCAATTGTTATCTTGTTATTTTTAACAACCTCAAGCGTAGAGTTTTTGTTGATGACGACGATGAGTAAGTCGAGTTAAGGACCCAAAGAACCGTCCAACTGACTCCTTGGTGGTCGTTTTGGAATCGTTTCATACTAGAGTATCATATGAGGTCGTTCAATGTATACAGCAATTGGCTGTTGGACGAAAAATATCCGACTGAAGCATAACTCCTTCGACCAAGTATTCTTTATGTCGCAAGCAAAGAAAAAAACACGTATACGCCCGAGTGTACATTTTCATTGCATTCTTAGTAATATACGAAATCTCTCTCCAGCTCACAATCCAGCCTGAGATACTGCAGCCTTCCGTCGTGAACGGTCCCTCGCATGCACTCTCCAGTCGCCGAAACCAAGTGCTCTGGCATCCGCAGTCACTTGGTTCTTGTACCGTAGGTTCAGTCTCGAACCTGGGGGCTGGGATTAGAAGACTTTCTTGGCTGGAGCGTTGTCGTCCATTCGCTCGATGTGGCCGAGCCAATGTAGTAGTCTTTTTTTGGCCTTCTGGACTACATCCACATCTCGGTACAGTTCTCGGTTGAACCGTCTTCTCCATTCGCCTTCGTCGCATACGGGACCGAAAATCCGTCGAAAAATTTTTCCTTCGAAAGTGCCCAGTATCAATTCCCCTTTTTTACTTATCTTCCAGCACTGGTCCCGTAAAGTAGGTCAAAGTTTTGTATAGCAGACACTTTGTCTTTCGAGTGAGGAGTTTTGAACCCAGTTGTTTGGCCAAATCGAAGCAGCAGGGTAATTCTTCTTCGGATCTCGTTTGTGGGATTGATATTTGTTTCAAGGTGGGTGAACTCCTTAACTACCTTGAAATTGCTGCTACCAACAGTGACGTTTTGTCCTAGGCGGTAGGCAGATGTTGCTATCAACAGCATGAACTTTGGTTTGTCCTCATTCACTTCAAGACCAACGAGTTTCAATCGCTGTGAAGGCCTCAAGAACAGCTCTCTTGGATCGCCGATGATGTCTATGTCGTGACCAGTGGGCTTGCATTTTTCCTCCCAAACTTTGTTGATGACCTGGTGCATGCGGTTCATCAGAACAGCTCCTCCATATTTAAAGACTTCCGCAGGTATGCCATCCTCTCTCATGGCTCTTGCTACCTCTTCTGTGACTGGTTCTTCATTGACTGGTCTTGCTTCACTGTTTCGAAGAGCCTGAGTCCCGGTTCTGACACCAGAAGCTAATTGCTTCGACCTTTTAAAGAAACGCCGGGTGTTGTTCTTGGCTCGAGACTCTTCTAGATCTTTGAGATGAGAAACTGCGGATGCTCTTTTCTTCCTTCGCATCACCTTGTCTATAGCCTTTTTTGACATCGAAGGCGTCAATGCGGTCTTTAGCGACTTTAATGGAGCAGCGTGAGTTCTCCATCAGACCAATGAGTTTTTTAGGGATGCCAAAACTGGACATGGATTTATACAGTTCTTCTCTATAGATACTGTCATACGCGGTCTTAAAATCGATAAAAAGATGGTAGGTGTCGATTTGGAGCTCATAGGTTGTTTCCAGGATCTGCCGCAAAGTGATCGATGGTTGACTTTCCTGGTCTGAAGCCAATCAGATTGTTGACGAAAGGCTTCAGAAGTTAACATATTACGGCAGAGAGGATCTTGTAGTTGATGTTCAGTCGACTGACTCCTCTGTAGTTAGTGCAGTTTAGAGGATCTCCCTTTTTCAGGATCGGGAGAACAATTCTGAGGTTCCATTCATCGGGCATGACCTCTCTTCCGACCATATTCTGCAGATGAGTTGTTGGTGCATGCTCCTAAAAAACCAGTGTACCATGTTCTTAAATGTTTTTTTGTATATTTTGTTTTTTGTAAATTTTGTGTTTTTGACAAATGAAAACAAGTTCTAGTTTTAATTCATTGGTTGCCAAATTTGCCAAAACTTATTTTGAAGTGTTGTGAATTAAAACAGGTTATAAGTTGATCTTAAAAAGAGAGTTATAGCCGATTTTTCATTCATCGAAGACAATCTACAAATAACAAACTGGCAAATAAACTTATCGGTCGAATAAATAAGAGCATTATTCGTCAGATAGACTTTATCTGACGAATAACGTTCTTATTTATTCGACCGATGAAAACATAAAAGCGTTACTCGTCATATAAAGTCTATCTGACGATTGAAGAATCCAATATTTTGTTATCTGTCGAATAAACACTATCTGCCTGTTTAATTGAAAAATCGGCTCTTAATAAACTAAATATATTCCAAGGATATAAGCATTATGTACTGTGAGTACGCATCATGTATTGTAAATAAAACATTTATACATAAGAATTTGTATGATTTTTTATCCTTAAAAATTAAGGACGTCGTATGCATATAAAAAGTAAGATCCCAGCTATAACTACTCATAAATTAATAAACAAATCTTTACTTCAATGATCACAGACGAACCACATAGTAGATATTTTCATTGATCTATGAATTGTTATACGATTTGAGACTTGAGTTTGTTTGTTGTATAAAATAAAGTACAAGAAAGCATTAAATCACCCCAAAAAGAAAAAATGGTTAAATGATTATTTGTTTTTTTTGTATGTGCTTTGTGTACATGAACACAGATATTAATCCATACATATGTAAGGATCCGATATATAAATATATACACGAAACAGAAAAAATAAAACAGTATGCGCCAAAATTCAATGTGTTGTTTTTATACTATCTGAAAGCCATCATCGATGGGTACTTTGTCTGCGTCACCTTTGAAGCGGCTCATTCACACAACACTTGTGTCATCGGTGTGACAGTCCCACAAAAACACGACACCGAAATTTGCCGCGATTTCAAATGATGTACGAAATCAGAGGTCTGTTTGTCTTCTATCAGCAACTGAAAACCAAAACTGCCTGCGAGAACTGGTTACCGAGTTATGATCAAGAAACCATTTTCGCACGATTGCGAATATTTGCATCCGCATCCGCAATGACTTTTACAACAACTTTGACAACTTTTAAAGACTCCGCATCCACAATTCACATCCGCATCCGCATCCGCATCCACAATAGGGATATCCGCGTCCACAATATCCGCATCCGCGATATCCGCATCCCCAATATCCACAAAGAGATATCCGCATCAGAGATATCCGCATCAGGGAAATCCGCATTCGCAATATCCGCATCCGCATACGGATATCCGCATCAGAGATATCCGCATCCGCATCAGGGAAATCCGCATTCGCAATATCCGCATCCGCATACGGATATCCGCATCTGATGCGGATATATCTGATGCGGATATTGCGAATGCGGATTTCTCTGATGCGGATATCTCTATGCGGATATTGGGGATGCGGATGCGGAAAATAAACAAAATTACAGAGAAATTTTCAGTAGAAAATCAACAAAAGTTCAGAGAAATTTTCAGTAGAAAATCAACACAAAATTTCAGAGAAATTTTCAGTAGAAAATCACCAAAATTTCAGAGAAATTTCCAGTAGAAAATCAAGAAAATTTCAGAGAAATTTTCAGTAGAAAATCAACACAAAATTTCAGAGAAATTTTCAGTGGAAAATCAACAAAATTTCAGAGAAATTTTCAGTAGAAAATCAACACAAAATTTCAGAGAAATTTTCAGTGGAAAATCAACAAAATTTCAGAGAAATTTTCAGTAGAAAATCAAGACAAAAGCTTAGAGAAATTTTCAGTGGAAAATCAACACAAAATTTCAGAGAAATTTTCAGTGGAAATCAACAAAATTTCGGAGAAATTTTCAGTAGAAAATCAACACAAAATTTCAGAGAAATTTTCAGTGGAAAATCAACAAAATTTCAGAGAAATTTTCAGTAGAAAATCAATACAAAAGTTCAGAGAAATTTTCAGTGGAAAATCAACACAAAATTTCAGAGAACTTTTCAGTGGAAAATCAACACAAAATTTCAGAGAAATTTTCAGTGGAAAATCAACACAAAATTTCAGAGAAATTTTCAGTGGAAAATCAACACAAAATTTCAGAGAAATTTTCAGTAGAAAATCAAGACTAAAGTTCAGAGAAATTTTCAGTGGAAAATTAACACAAAATTTCAGAGAAATTTTCAGTGGAAAATCAACACAAAATTTCAGAGAAATTTTCAGTGGAAATCAACAAAATTTCAGAGAAATTTTCAGTAGAAAATCAACACAAAATTTCAGAGAAATTTTCAGTGGAAAATCAACAAAATTTCAGAGAAATTTTCAGTAGAAAATCAAGACAAAAGTTCAGAGAAATTTTCAGTGGAAAATCAACAAAAAATTTCAGAGAAATTTTCAGTGGAAAATCAACACAAAATTTCAGAGAAATTTTCAGTGGAAAATCAACATAAAATTTCAGAGAAATTTTCGGTGTAAAATCAACAAAATTTCAGAGAAATTTTCAGTAGAAAATCAACACAAAATTTCAGAGAAATTTTCAGTGGAAAATCAACAAAATTTCAGAGAAATTTTCAGTAGAAAATCAACACAAAATTTCAGAGAAATTTTCATCGGAAAATCAACAAAATTTCAGAGAAATTTTCAGTGGAAAATCAAGAAGAAGATTCAGAATCAGTATGGCAAGATCTAATTGCTCCCGTAGTTCCAATGCAGGCAGTTCTTTGAACTCTTCTTAGCTTTTTTCTAAGTCAGGCCACCAAGCAATTGATCTATATGTCAGAATGGGGCTAACTATCGCCGTATAAATCCAAAGATTAGGAGTAGAAGGCGATGCAGTAGCCCGTAGCTTAGTGGTTAGGTGCGTTGGCTGCTAAGCAGAACGTCGTCGTGGGCTCGAGTCCTACTCGTGCCCATAATTTTATTTCATCTTTCTCTTGCGAAGAACTGACAAAACTTCCAAAAGTATCAATCTGTCATGAAAAAGTGCTTCTCAAATTTGCCGTTCGGAATCGGCGTTAAATTGTAGGTCCCCTCAATTCTTCACACGCACACAGAGGATTGTTGATGAGAGTAAGTCCCTTAGGCCTTGGCTCTTCAAAAGCTCTCGCGCCAATCTATTTATTTTTTATTTTAGAAGATGATACTAGCTTTCTTTACTCGTTCTTCTATGTTCTTGGAGTCTAGGATAACTCGCAGGTTGTCAATTTAATCTTGGTAGTCTTGTTTTTGTTAACTTCAAGTGTTTATCTAGTTTCCCATTTTACTAACTTTTTTATGAGCTGTTTCCAGCTCCGTCAGGCAAATGCCCGAGGACATCAGTACCAGATCGTTGGCATAGCGCTACTACCTTAACTACACGCTGTTATCAAGATTGCATAAGGTTTCGTTCAAAACTAGTAGCCACAAGAGAGGAGATAGAACCCCGTCTTGGGGTTTTCCTCTTTTCGGCAAATCTAGGGAGCTGGCTGTTACCCATTGATCCTTGAATGACTCTGATTTGGAGCATGAAGACAATCTAATTTGGATAGTGCTACCCTGATAGCTTCTGCGAGCACAGAAGGCTCCTTCTACGTCAATAAAGGTGGCGAGGGTGTATTCTTTGTACTTAGGGTTCGTGTGTACTTACTTGTTCACTCATCTCATGGAGTCAATGTTGCCGTAAAACAGGGGCCTGATTATGGGGTTCGCGGCGGATCGTTTTCAATTCGACCTTTCAAATTCGACTCGGTTCGTATTTCCTTATTAACGAACTCGCGGCGAAGCGAGAAAACGCCTTCCAATATTCCAGTGATTTGACACTTAATATTCCAGTTAATAATGTGAACAGTGTTGCCGCATGTTAAAATTTAAATGAGTCTCCGCTGCTGAAAAAAAGTCATATAATAAAAATAAATTTTATTTTACACACAAAGGTTCTTCTAATGGAAGATTCTGAACTTTGGCAGTTGATAGCGGCCTTTTTTGAAGCTACATCTTTTGGTTATCATTAATCCAGTCTGTTTTGCAAGAGTATTGATTACATTTTATAATTTGCATGAGAAGAAGAATGTTAATAAACATGCAGAAATGAAAATAAACTCTTTTTTCATGCACTAACTGTAGAATACTGAAAAAGATAAATCAAATTTAATAAAAATTTAGAAAATCACCAAAATTTCAGAGAAATTTCCAGTAGAAAATCAAGAAAATTTCAGAGAAATTTTCAGTAGAAAATCAACACAAAATTTCAGGGAAATTTTCAGTGGAAAATCAACAAAATTTCAGAGAAATTTTCAGTGGAAAATCAACAAAATTTCAGAGAAATTTCCAGAAGAAAATCAAGACTAAAGTTTAGAGGAATTTTCAGTGGAAAATCAACACAAAATTTCAGAGAAATTTTCAGTGGAAATCAACAAAATTTCAGAGAAATTTTCAGTAGAAAATCAACACAAAATTTCAGAGAAATTTTCAGTGGAAGATCAACAAAATTTCAGAGAAATTTTCAGTAGAAAATCAACACAAAATTTCAGAGAAATTTTCAGTGGAAGATCAACAAAATTTCAGAGAAATTTTCAGTAGAAAATCAACACAAAATTTCAGAGAAATTTTAAGTGGAAAATCAACAAAATTTCAGAGAAATTTTCAGTGGAAATCAACAAAATTTCAAAGAAATTTTCAGTAGAAATCAACAAAATTTCAGAGAAATTTTCAGTAGAAAATAAAGAAAATTTCAGAGAAATTTTCAGTGGAAAATCAACAAAATTTCAGAGAAATTTTCAGTGGAAATCAACAAAATTTCAGAGAAATTTTCAGTAGAAAATCAACCCAAAATTTAAGAGAAATTTTCAGTGGAACATCAACAAAATTTTAGAGAAATTTTCGGTGGAAATCAACAAAATTTCAAAGAAATTTTCAGTAGAAATCAACAAAATTTCAGAGAAATTTTCAGTAGAAAATCAAGAAAATTTCAGAGAAATTTTAAGTGGAAAATCAACAAAATTTCAGAGAAATTTTCAGTGGAAAATCAACACAAAATTTCAGAGAATTTTTCAGTGGAAAATCAACAAAATTTCAGAGAAATTGTCAGTAGAAAATCAACAAAATTTCAGAGAAATTTTCAGTAGAAAATCAACACAAAATTTCAGAGAAATTTTCAGTGGAAAATCAACAAAATTTCAGAGAAATTTTCAGTAGAAAATCAACAAAATTTCAGAGAAATTTTCAGTAGAAAATCAACAAAATTTCAGAGAAATTTTCAGTGGAAAATCAACACAAAATTTCAGAGAATTTTTCAGTGGAAAATCAACAAAATTTCAGAGAAATTGTCAAAAGAAAATCAACAAAATTTCAGAGAAATTTTCAGTAGAAAATCAACACAAAATTTCAAAGAAATTTTCAGTGGAAAATCAACACAAAATTTAAGAGAAATTTTCAGTGGAACATCAACAAAATTTTAGAGAAATTTTCGGTGGAAATCAACAAAATTTCAAAGAAATTTTCAGTAGAAATCAACAAAATTTCAGAGAAATTTTCAGTAGAAAATCAAGAAAATTTCAGAGAAATTTTCAGTGGAAAATCAACAAAATTTCAGAGAAATTTTCAGTGGAAAATCAACACAAAATTTCAGAGAATTTTTCAGTGGAAAATCAACAAAATTTCAGAGAAATTGTCAGTAGAAAATCAACAAAATTTCAGAGAAATTTTCAGTAGAAAATCAACACAAAATTTCAGAGAAATTTTCAGTGGAAAATCAACAAAATTTCAGAGAAATTGTCAGTAGAAAATCAACAAAATTTCAGAGAAATTTTCAGTAGAAAATCAACAAAATTTCAGAGAAATTTTCAGTGGAAAATCAACACAAAATTTCAGAGAATTTTTCAGTGGAAAATCAACAAAATTTCAGAGAAATTGTCAGTAGAAAATCAACAAAATTTCAGAGAAATTTTCAGTAGAAAATCAACACAAAATTTCAAAGAAATTTTCAGTGGAAAATCAACACAAAATTTCAGAGAAATTTTCAGTGGAAAATCAACAAAATTTCAGAGAAATTTTCAGTGGAAATCAACAAAATTTCAGAGAAATTTTCAGTAGAAAATCAACACAAAATTTAAGAGAAATTTTCAGTGGAACATCAACAAAATTTCAGAGAAATTTTCAGTGGAAGATCAACAAAGTTTCAGAGAAATTTTCAGTAGAAAATTAACACAAAATTTCAGAGAAATTTTAAGTGGAAAATCAACAAAATTTCAGAGAATATTTCAGTGGAAATCAACAAAATTTCAGAGAAATTTTCAGTAGAAAATCAACACAAAATTTCAGAGAATTTTACAGTGGAAAATCAACAAAATTTCAGAGAAATTTTCAGTGGAAGATCAACAAAATTTCAGAGAAATTTTCAGTAGAAAATCAACACAAAATTTCAGAGAAATTTTAAGTGGAAAATCAACAAAATTTCAGAGAAATTTTCAGTGGAAATCAACAAAATTTCAAAGAAATTTTCAGTAGAAATCAACAAAATTTCAGAGAAATTTTCAGTAGAAAATCAAGAAAATTTCAGAGAAATTTTCAGTGGAAAATCAACAAAATTTCAGAGAAATTTTCAGTGGAAATCAACAAAATTTCAGAGAAATTTTCAGTAGAAAATCAACACAAAATATAAGAGAAATTTTCAGTGGAACATCAACAAAATTTCAGAGAAATTTTCGGTGGAAAATCAACAAAATTTCAGAGAAATTTTCAGTAGAAAATCAACAAAATTTTAGAGAAATTTTCAGTGGAAAATCAACACAAAATTTCAGAGAATTTTTCAGTGGAAAATCAACAAAATTTCAGAGAAATTGTCAGTAAAAAATCAACAAAAATTCAGAGAAATTTTCAGTAGAATATCAACACAAAATTTCAGAGAAATTTTCAGTGGAAAATCAACAAAATTTCAGAGAAATTGTCAGTAGAAAATCAACAAAATTTCAGAGAAATTTTCAGTAGAAAATCAACAAAATTTCAGAGAAATTTTCAGTAGAAAATCAACAAAATTTCAGAGAAATTTTCAGTGGAAAATCAACACAAAATTTCAGAGAATTTTTCAGTGGAAAATCAACAAAATTTCAGAGAAATTGTCAGTAGAAAATCAACAAAATTTCAGAGAAATTTTCAGTAGAAAATCAACACAAAATTTCAAAGAAATGTTCAGTGGAAAATCAACACAAAATTTCAGAGAAATTTTAAGTGGAAAATCAACAAAATTTCAGAGAAATTTTCAGTGGAAATCAACAAAATTTCAGAGAAATTTTCAGTAGAAAATCAACACAAAATTTAAGAGAAATTTTCAGTGGAACATCAACAAAATTTCAGAGAAATTTTCAGTGGAAGATCAACAAAGTTTCAGAGAAATTTTCAGTAGAAAATCAACACAAAATTTCAGAGAAATTTTAAGTGGAAAATCAACAAAATTTCAGAGAATATTTCAGTGGAAATCAACAAAATTTCAGAGAAATTTTCAGTAGAAAATCAACACAAAATTTCAGAGAATTTTACAGTGGAAAATCAACAAAATTTCAGAGAAATTTTCAGTGGAAGATCAACAAAATTTCAGTAGAAAATCAACACAAAATTTCAGAGAAATTTTAGGTGGAAAATCAACAAAATTTCAGAGAAATTTTCAGTGAAAATCAACAAAATTTCAAAGAAATTTTCAGTAGAAATCAACAAAATTTCAGAGAAATTTTCAGTAGAAAATCAAGAAAATTTCAGAGAAATTTTCAGTGGAAAATCAACAAAATTTCAGAGAAATTTTCAGTGGAAATCAACAAAATTTCAGAGAAATTTTCAGTAGAAAATCAACACAAAATTTAAGAGAAATTTTCAGTGGAACATCAACAAAATTTCAGAGAAATTTTCGGTGGAAAATCAACAAAATTTCAGAGAAATTTTCAGTAGAAAATCAACAAAATTTTAGAGAAATTTTCAGTGGAAAATCAACACAAAATTTCAGAGAATTTTTCAGTGGAAAATCAACAAAATTTCAGAGAAATTGTCAGTAGAAAATCAACAAAAATTCAGAGAAATTTTCAGTAGAATATCAACACAAAATTTCAGAGAAATTTTCAGTGGAAAATCAACAAAATTTCAGAGAAATTGTCAGTAGAAAATCAACAAAATTTCAGAGAAATTTTCAGTAGAAAATCAACAAAATTTCAGAGAAATTTTCAGTGGAAAATCAACACAAAATTTCAGAGAATTTTTCAATGGAAAATCAACAAAATTTCAGAGAAATTGTCAGTAGAAAATCAACAAAATTTCAGAGAAATTTTCAGTGGAAAATCAACACAAAATTTCAGAGAAACTTTCAGTGGAAAATCAACAAAATTTCAGAGAAATTTTCAGTGGAAATCAACAAAATTTCAGAGGAATTGTCAGTAGAAAATCAACACAAAAGTTCAGAGAAATTTTCAGTGGAAAATAAACACAAAATGTCAGAGAAATTTTCAGTGGAAAATCAACACAAAATTTCAGAGAAATTTTCAGTTTAAAATCAACATAATTTCAGAGAAATTTTCAGTGGAAATCAACAAAATTTCAGAGAAATTTTCAGTAGAAAATCAAGAAATTTTCAGTGGAAAATCAACAAAATTTCAGAGAAATTTTCAGTGGAAATCAACAAAATATCAGAGAAATTTTCAGTAGAAAATCAACACAAAATTAAAGAGAAATTTTCAGTGGAACATCAACAAAATTTCAGAGAAATTTTCGGTGGAACATCAACAAAATTTCAGAGAAATTTTCAGTAGAAAATCAACACAAAATTTCAGAGAAATTTTCAATGGAAAACCAACAAAATTTCAGAGAAATTTTCAGTAGAAAATCAGCAAAATTTCAGAGAAATTTTCAGTAGAAAATCAACACAAAATTTCAGAGAAATTTTCAGTGGAAATCAACAAAATTTCAGAGAAATTTTCACTAGAAAATCAACACAAAATTTCAGAGAAATTTTCAGTGGAAGATCAACAAAATTTCAGAGAAATTTTCAGTAGAAAATCAACACAAAATTTTAGAGAAATTTTAAGTGGAAAATCAACAAAATTTCAGAGAAATTTTCAGTGGAAATCAACAAAATTTCAGAGAAATTTTCAGTAGAAAATCAACACAAAATTTCAGAGAAATTTTCAGTGGAACATCAACAAAATTTCAAAGAAATTTTCAGTAGAAAATAAACAAAACATCAGAGAAATTTTCAGTGGAAAATCAACATAAAGTTTCAGAGAAATTTTCAGTGGAAAATAAACAAAATTTCAGAGAAATTTTCAGTAGAAAATCAACAAAATTTCAGAGAAATTTTCAGTAGAAAATCAACACAAAATTTCAGAGAAATTTTCAGTGGAAAATCAACACAAAATTCCAGAGAAATTTTCAGTGGAAAATCAACAACATTTCAGAGAAATTTTCAGTAGAAAATCAACACAAAATTTCAGAGAAATTTTCAATGGAAAATCAACAAAATTTCAGAGAAATTTTCAGTAGAAAATCAACAAAATGTCAGAGAAATTTTCAGTGGAAGATCAACAAAATTTCAGAGAAATTTTCAGTGGAAAATCAACTTAAAATTTCAGAGAAATTTTCAATGGAAAACCAACAAAATTTCAGAGAAATTTTCAGTAGAAAATCAACAAAATTTCAGAGAAATTTTCAGTAGAAAATCAACACAAAATTTCAGAGAAATTTTCAGTGGAAATCAACAAAATTTCAGAGAAATTTTCAGTAGAAAATCAACACAAAATTTCAGAGAAATTTTCAGTGCAAAATCAACAAAATTTCAGAGAAATTTTCAGTGGAAATCAACAAAATTTCAGAGAAATTTTCAGTAGAAAATCAACAAAATTTCAGAGAAATTTTCAGTGGAAAATCAACAAAATTTCAAAGAAATTTTCAGTGGAAATCAACAAAATTTCAGAGAAATTTTCAGTAGAAAATCAACACAAAATTTCAGAGAAATTTTCAGTGGAAAATCAACAAAATTTCAGAGAAATTTTCAGTAGAAAATCAACATTAAAATTCAGAGAAATTTTCAGTGGAAAATATACACAAAAATTCAGAGAAATTTTCAGTGGAAAATCAACACACAATTTCAGAGAAATTTTCAGTGGAAAATCAAAAAAATTTCAGAGAAATTTTCGGTGGAAAATCAACAAAATTTCAGAGAAATTTTCAGTAGAAAATCAACACAAAATTTCAGAGAAACTTTCAGTGGAAAATCAACAAAATTTCAGAGAAATGTTCAGTAGAAAATCAACACAAAATTTCAGAGAAATTTTCAATTTAAAATCAACAAAATTTCAGAGAAATTTTCAGTGGAAAATCAACACAAAATATCAGAGAAATTTTGGGTTGAAAATCAACAAAATTTCAGAGAAATTTTCAGTGGAAAATCAACACATAATTTCAGAGAAATTTTCGGTGGAAAATCAACAAAATTTCTGAGAAATTTTCAGTAGAAAATCAACAAAATTTCAGAGAAATTTTCAGTGGAAAATCAACAAAATTTCAGAGAAATTTTCAGTGGAAAATCAACACAAAATTTCAGAGAAATTTTCAGTGGAAATCAACAAAATTTCAGAGAAATTTTCAGTAGCAAATCAACACAAAATTTCAGAGAAATTTTCAGTAGAAAATCAACAAAATTTCCGAGAAATTTTCAGTGGAAAATCAAAACAAAATTTCAGAGAAATTTTCAGTGGAAAATCAACGCAAAATTTCAGAGAAATTTTCAGTGGAAAATCAACAAAATTTCAGAGAAATTTTCAGTAGAAAATCAACACAAAATTTCAGAGAAATTTTCAGTAGAAAATCAACAAAATTTCAGAGAAATTTTCAGTAGAAAATCAACACAAAATTTCAGAGAAATTTTCAGTGGAAAATCAACACAAAATTTCAGAAAAATTTTCGGTGGAAAATCAACAAAATTTCAGAGAAATTTTCAGTAGAAAATCAACACAAAATTTCAGAGAAACTTTCAGTGGAAAATCAACAAAATTTCAAAGAAATTTTCAGTAGAAAATCAACAAAATTTCAGAGAAGTTTTCAGTAGAAAATCAACACAAAATTTCAGAGAAATTTTCAACGGAAAATCATTAAAATTTCAGAGAAATTTTCAGTGGAAAATATACACTAAAATTCAGAGAAATCAGGAAAATCAACACAAAATTTCAGAAAAATTTTCAGTGGAAAGTCAACAAAATTTCAGAGAAATTTTCAGTAGAAAATCAACACAAAATTTCAGAGAAACTTTCAGTGGAAAATCAACAAAATTTCAGAAAAATTTTCAGTAGAAAATCAACAAAATTTCAGAGAAATTTTCAGTAGAAAATCAACACAAAATTTAATAGAAATTTTCAGTGGAACATCAACAAAGTTTCAGAGAAATTTTCAGTAGAAAATCAACACAAAATTTCAGAGAAATTTTCAGTGGAAAATCAACAAAATTTCAGAGAAATTGTCAGTAGAAAATCAACAAAATTTCAGAGAAATTTTCAGTAGAAAATCAACAAAATTTCAGAGAAATTTTCAGTGGAAAATCAACACAAAATTTCAGAGAAACTTTCAGTGGAAAATCAACAAAATTTCAGAGAAATTTTCAGTGGAAATCAACAAAATTTCAGAGGAATTGTCAGTAGAAAATCAACACAAAAAATCAGAGAAATTTTCAGTGGAAAATCAACACAAAATTTCAGAGAAATTTTCAGTGGAAAATCAACACAAAATTTCAGAGAAATTTTCAGTGGAAAATCAACATAATTTCAGAGAAATTTTCAGTGGAAATCAACAAAATTTCAGAGAAATTTTCAGTAGAGTTCAAGAAATTTTCAGTGGAAAATCAACAAAATTTCAGAGAAATTTTCAGTGGAAATCAACAAAATATCAGAGAAATTTTCAGTGGAAAATCAACACAAAATTAAAGAGAAATTTTCAGTGGAACATCAACAAAATTTCAGAGAAATTTTCGGTGGAAAATCAACAAAATTTCAGAGAAATTTTCAGTAGAAAATCAACACAAAATTTCAGAGAAATTTTCAATGGAAAACCAACAAAATTTCAGAGAAATTTTCAGTAGAAAATCAGCAAAATTTCAGAGAAATTTTCAGTAGAAAATCAACACAAAATTTCAGAGAAATTTTCAGTGGAAATCAACAAAATTTCAGAGAAATTTTCGCTAGAAAATCAACACAAAATTTCAGAGAAATTTTCAGTGGAAGATCAACAAAATTTCAGAGAAATTTTCAGTAGAAAATCAAAACAAAATTTCAGAGAAATTTTAAGTGGAAAATCAACAAAATTTCAGAGAAATTTTCAGTAGAAAATCAACACAAAATTTCAGAGAAATTTTCAGTGGAACATCAACAAAATTTCAAAGAAATTTTCAGTAGAAAATCAACACAAAAGTTCAGAGAAATTTTCAGTGGAAAATCAACACAAATTTTCAGAGAAATTTTCAGTGGAAAATCAACAAAATTTCAGAGAAATTTTCAGTAGAAAATCAACAAAATTTCAGAGAAATTTTCAGTAGAAAATCAACACAAAATTTCAGAGAAATTTTCAGTGGAAAATCAACACAAAATTTCAGAGAAATTTTCAGTGGAAAATCAACAAAATTTCAGAGAAATTTTCAGTAGAAAATCAACACAAAATTTCAGAGAAATTTTCAATGGAAAACCAACAAAATTTCAGAGAAATTTTCAGTAGAAAATCAACAAAATTTCAGAGAAATTTTCAGTGGAAGATCAACAAAATTTCAGAGAAATTTTCAGTGGAAAATCAACTTAAAATTTCAGAGAAATTTTCAATGGAAAACCAACAAAATTTCAGAGAAATTTTCAGTAGAAAATCAACACAAAATTTCAGAGAAATTTTCAGTGGAAATCAACAAAATTTCAGAGAAATTTTCAGTAGAAAATCAACACAACATTTCAGAGAAATTTTCAGTGGAAAATCAACAAAATTTCAGAGAAATTTTCA